>CM020183.1:36043459-36064830 GCA_009805545.1 Oryza longistaminata
CCCTCTTCGCCGCCGGGCCGCTCTCGTGTGGTCACGGGAGATGAGAGCGCGCGACGGATAGCACGGCGCGGACGGCGGCGGCGGCGGCGGCCGGCTAGAGGAAGGAAGGAAGGTGCGGACGCCGAGGCGTGCGGCGCCGGCGGAGGGTGGTGCGGCGAGGCGCGTACGAGTGATGGAGAGTGGAGGTCCGGAGGCGTGGGGATTTAGGGTTTAAGACATAGATGGGCCTTTCATGGGCTCAAACTTGAATCTCTGGAGATGGGAGATGTTGATAGAAGAAAAAGGAATAAGTTCACTTTGACTCCTTAAAAGTGTTCCATGACCCTAAACCGCAAAACCGGATATCTCGACCCCCGAACTATTGAAACCGGTGCAATTTGACTCCCTAGGTGGTTTTGGAGGGCGGTTTCGCTGACGTGGCGCTGACATGGCGGTGTTGACCTAGTCTGTGGGGTTGACGTGGCGCCTAGGTGTCATTTGAATTAAAAAGTATCCGTGGGACCCGTTTGTCATTCACACACTAAAAAATTGTGGAGCCCACTGACATGTGGGCCCCACATGTTATCCTCTCTCTTTCTTCTTCCTCCCCTCTTCCTCCCTTCTCTCTTTCCTTCTCTCTCTGCCCTTCCGCCGGCCGCAGGGAGCACGGGCTGGAGCGGCGGCGGGAGCTGAGCTCGCCACCGCCACGGAGGTCGGCGCCGGCACCGCTGGAGGCGAGATCGACCGGCCATGCAAGTGCGTGAGCCCTGGGCCTGGGAGCCCGACGGGATTGGACCGCCACGGAGCTCCGCGTTGGGTGTGGCCCGGGCGCCCTGGCCGAATGCTTCATGCTGCAGCTCGTCGACGGCGTCATGCGCGCAGCCGCCAAGAGGGTCTGCGTCGTGACTCGTGACCCACCAATAAAATCAAAAAAAAAAAGAAAGAAAATCAGCCATCCAATGCAAATTCACCACAAAAGCACGGTGAAAACCACCTGTTAATTATGAAATCTCCACCGCGATGCAGGAGATGGGAAAGAGCATGTCTCGGAGTTCTCTTTATATAGGCCGGAGGGGAGGAGGTCGACCGCACGGACGGAAAACGGCGCCGGCGACGGTGGAGCTCCCTGTTGAAGACACCGGTTTAAGAAATCGATTGGGGGCGATTTAGTGCGGGATTAAGTGGGATTTGTTGGGGAAATTGATGCCCACTACACAAGGAATCGATTTTTGCAATTAATTTGGAGGAGAAACGATAGGGCAGGGAGATCAACGGAGGTGGCAGTACTTGAGTTTCACGGGAGAGATGAACAGATGACGGACAGAGGTGGAAGAAGCTCCTGGCGAGCGGGGTCCGCCTGACAGCGAATGGAAGAGAAAGAGAGGAGGGAGGATGAGGAGAGGATGATTTATGTGGGCCCCACCTGTCAGTGGTCCCACCCATACTTTTGATGAATGACAAATGGGTCCCACACATATTTTTTTTATTTCTAATGCCACTTAAGCACCACATCAACGCCACGTGGAAATGAGACCGAGTCAACATTGCCACGTAGGCGCCACATCAACGAAACCGCCCTCTAAAACCGCCGAGGGAGTCAAATTACACTGGTTCTAAGAGTTGAGGGATCGAGATATCCGGTTTTGTGGTTTAGGGTCACGGATTAGATTTCGATCACTTTTGAGGGTCAGAAAGTGAACTTATCCCGGCAGGAAATTGCTACAGGAAAGTACACGCGGGCCGGCGGGCCTCCGGTGGTGGCAATGTCCGAATTATATTGCGGATCGCGTAGCAGCCAGGGGTTGGTTGGTCGTCCCGTTCCCGTACGTACGTCCGCCTCACCACACTGGTTCCGGTTCGTGTCTTTGACCGATGACCGCCGTCACGCGCCGCGCGGCTGGACTGAATAGTAGGAGTCGCCTCGCCGACCGGGAGTCATGTATGTATCAGTATCTTTGCCTTTTCCCTCTCCTAGGGGCCAAATGCTACCACTTGGAGTTGGTCTCTCTTCTCAGAGGCAGGATGACCCGGCCTTGGCCTGTCAAAGAAAATAAAAGGGCTCAAAAGCACCAGCACAGTGAGCTAGTATAGAGAAACTAGTATTACACTATTACGTATCCTGTCTTCAAATATGATGATATTTCGGGTGCCCACGATATAACTGGTGCAATTAGGGGCTGTTCGGATGACTTCCATAGTTTACCACAAAATATTTAGTAAAGTGTGGCATGCCACACATTGTATGGCTAAGAATTTGTTGACCACAATTGTGGCAAGTTATGGCAAAAAAATCACTCAATGACAAGTGGGCCAACTTGCTAAAAAAATGTGGCATAACTTACTTGTGGCATGAACCAAACACTAGGCTTAATTGGTCAAATTTGGGTGCCACAACTTTGGCAAATGTTGGCACTCAATCAAACAGCCCCTTAATTTCAACCATGTGAGAGAGGTTAAACTATCTCCATCATGTCTGAGCTCACCATGGCCAAAAATATGGCACTTTTACTTTGCAGTTTCCACGCACCTGTTGTAACTTCTCTAACTAGCTAGGTCAAAAGTCACGTTGCCTATTGCCCCGGCCCAGTTCTAATCTCTCTAATATCTTAGAAATTAATTATTCTGAAATGGGGGTGGTACTAGTATGTACAGTATGTATCATGCTCGCCACATCCGTATACTCTATTATTCCACCGATCAGGAGGCAGGACGTATAGTACTCCACGAGAGTATCGACTGGTATAGATCAAATTATTACTCCCTCCGTCTTAAAATATAAGTATTTTTAGACTTAAGATGCTAATTAGATCTACAGTAACTATAAAAATAAAATGTTTTAGATAAAAAAAGTTGCATATTATGATAAATTGTATAATGATAAATCTAATAACGTCAATTTTACATGATTGCGCTTTTTTATTTTCTTGCTATTGATAGTCAAAATTAAAAATGTTTGATCTGATACTATGCTAAAAATACTTATATTTTAGGACGGAGAGAGTAATACTGTATGTATATGGGATACAAGTACAACGGCATGATCTACCCCAGTCTGAGAGTCCCAGAGACCCAGATCTACTCCGGTAACCAAACTATATAATGCGTGTCGTTAGGAGAAGTAATTAACCGGGAAACAAATCATGGGTCGTTATGTGGACTACAGCCTCGACGACGCAGCTTTGCTAGCGCCACCGGCGCCGGCGGCGAGCGGCCGGGGGACAGTGGCCACGCCGATCCAGGCCACTGTCCCCAAATCCACGGCCACCGCCCCGGCCAGCTCAATTTTTTTTCCTTTCTCCTATTCCCTTTTCTTTCTCCTTCTCTTTTTCGTCGCCATGGTCCCTGCCTATGGCTCTGCAGGCAGTAGAAGTGAGCTCCTGCACAACTAGGGAAGTGATGAAACTGCGACGCTAATCACGGTTGACCGGCCTCAAAATCCGTGCCTGTCGACTGTATTAACTCTCGCTATCTTCGTCAGGAGCCTCAACCTGCAGCATCTGGACATCTGGATCTCAGTTAGGGGGTGTTTGGAAACTAGGGACTAAATTTAATTCCCCTCACAAAAGCATAGTAAGTCCCTATGGTAGGGACTTATGTTTTTATGAGAGAGACTAAAGTTTAGCCCCACTTTAGTCCCTCCAACTAAACACCACCTTACATTGTGAAACGGATGAAGTGTTTAAACTACTAAAATATTGATTGGGCTAAGTTTTGGTAGCAATCTAAAACGGCCCTTAGCGTGCAATTTCGTCGTGAGCAACTCACATCAGCCGCTCTATGATGCGTGTTTCCCCGGTTCCCGCCTGTCCAAGCGCGCCCTCGCCTCGCCTCGATCGCACAGTCGCTCGCTCGTACGCGGCGCCGCTTGCTTGCCTGGTTGGTCTTTCCATTTCGATCGAAACATTGGTTGGCCGGCTGCCCGACCTCGACACGTCTTATCACCGTTACGTCCCCCGCTAGTACTATACAACTGTGCTTAAATCACAGCCTCTACTAATCAATTGTTTCAATGATAGTTGTATTTAAAGAAGTAGTATAAGTACTAACTGAGCTTTAGTTGATATGGACGTCGAGCTTGTTGGCACCTTACGTGTTGCATTTCTGTTAATTTGTCTCCTTATTTATAGTTTATAATTATTATAGTTCTAACGGACAAGTGAGAGAGAGAGAGAGAGGAATATCCTCGATCGAGTATATTCTAGTAGATCTCTCTAGTCATACACGGTCACGGTGTCGATAGCTTTGCTTCTAGTATTACGCTCTGGGTTACCGTCGGTGGAAACGGACGCGGATTAATCAATCAGTTTGAGCGTTTCCACACGCACTTTGAGCCACAAATAACCGGCCGGGTCGACGCTTGGCTGACCACCGGCTGCTGCTGCATACGGAGTACTGAGCACGATCGACTCGTCCTGTTTTCTTAGCTTTATATCCAAAAGAAAAGGAATTTAGAACTGCATCAGCTGCGCGCACTCGTGACACTTGCAATGCCCAGTAGGATGGGCATATAAAAATGCTGGCTTTTCCCCCTTGAACACCGTGAGAGATAACATAAACCGCACAGGACAAGAATCCCGGACACGTAAGAAAGGAAACACTCCAACTTAATTATTTTCCAGCCTTTTGCGTTCTCTTCGGTGCCAAACAGTAGCAAGCGATTCTCTGCCTCCCAGCGAGGCCTAAAAAAAGACAGTAGTTTCGTTGAAGAAACAACAAAAAAGACTCGGCGCAGTGGTGGACAGGGAGAATATCATATCACAGAAAAATGTTTAATCAAAAGGATTTTGTGTCGTATTAGGACCAAAATGTTTAATCTATGCGTCCACGTGCAACAGTTGTGGGGTCCAACAGGAAGACACTCGTCGCTACGACACGAACCCTCGAAAAAAAAGAAATAAAGAAAGAAAAAGGCCTCCCATCGTCAACACGCACACACCTGGTGCAATGCAAGGAGGCAAAGCAAAGGCCAAACATCCAAATTTGATTTTGGTTGTGAGCTCCAGTAAACCTCACTATCAGTGAGCACAGCAATAACCCGTGGCTGACGAAGCAGAGGCCCAAACGCGAAGCAGAGGAGAGCCTTTGGGTTTTCCGCGCCTATATAAACCCCACGAGGCCAAACGGTTTGAGAGGCGCCAAACACACGACACGTTCTCCCCCCCCCCCCCCCCTCTCCCCTCCCCCCCCATCCCCCCCCCCCCCCCCCCCCCCCCCCCAGCGCACACACCACACAAAACCAACGAGACGCACCGAGAGATTATTGTACGTGAAGCACCTGCAGCGGGCGACCCAATGGAGACCCCAACTCTGACCACGCTGCTCAAGGCGCGGTGGCACGTTCCCCTCGCGCCGCGCCCTCGCCGTCCCGGGCAAGGTCGACCTGTCGCACGCGGCGCTCGACGCGCTCGTCGACGCCGCGGGCCGCGCGCCTCGCCGCCGATGCGGGCGTGCTCCCCCCGCCACGTCGTCGCGCTCGCCTTCCCCAACACCGTCGAGGTAAAGCGCCCGTCACAGCAGCTGTTGATATCACGGTGACGATCATCGAGCTGCTGATGCTGATCTGGTTCTTGTGTGTTTTGCAGCTGGTGATCATGTTCTTGGCGGGTGATACGAGCGCGCGCGGTGGCGGCGCCGCTGAACCCGGCGTACACGCAGGAGGAGTTCGAGTTCTACCTCTCCGACTCCGGGGCGCGTCTCCTCATCACCAACCCCGAGGGCAACGTCGCCGCGCAGGCGGCCGCCTCCAAGCTGGGCCTCGCCCACACCACCGCCAGCCTCAAGGACGCGCGGCCCAAGTCCACCTCGCCGGCTTCCCCGCCTCCGCCGCCGCGCGGCCAAGGACTTCGCCAACGACCCGTCCGACGTGGCGCTGTTCCTGCACACCTCCGGCACGACGAGCCGGCCCAAGGGCGTGCCGCTCACGCAGCACAACCTGGCGGCGTCCGTCCAGAACATCCGCGCCGTGTACCGCCTCACCGAGGCGGACGCGACGGTGATCGTGCTCCCGCTCTTCCACGTCCACGGCCTCCTCTGCGGCCTCCTCGCCTCCCTGGCGTCCGGCGCGTCCGTGACGCTCCCGGCGGCGGGGCGCTTCTCGGCGTCCACCTTCTGGGCCGACATGCGCGGCGCCGGCGCGACGTGGTACACGGCGGTGCCGACGATCCACCAGATCATCATCGACCGGCACACGTCGAAGCCGGAGGCGGAGTACCCGGCGCTTCGGTTCATCCGCAGCTGCAGCGCGTCGCTGGCGCCGGCGATCATGGAGAAGCTGGAGGCGGCGTTCGGGGCGCCGGTGGTGGAGGCGTACGCGATGACGGAGGCGTCGCACCTGATGACGTCGAACCCGCTGCCGGAGGACGGGGCGAGGAAGGCCGGGTCGGTGGGGCGCGCGGTGGGTCAGGAGATGGCGATCCTGGACGAGGAAGGGCGGCGTGTGGAGGCCGGGAAGAGCGGCGAGGTGTGCGTGCGCGGCGCCAACGTGACGAGCGGGTACAAGGGGAACCCGGAGGCGAACGAGGCGGCGTTCCGGTTCGGCTGGTTCCACACCGGCGACATCGGCGTCGTGGACGAGGAGGGGTACCTGCGGCTGGTGGGGCGGATCAAGGAGCTGATCAACCGCGGCGGCGAGAAGATATCGCCGATCGAGGTGGACTCGGTGCTGCTGGGTCACCCGGCCATCGCGCAGGCCGTGGCGTTCGGGGTGCCCGACGCCAAGTACGGGGAGGAGATCAACTGCGCGGTGATCCCCCGGGAGGGCGTGTCGCTCGGGGAAGAGGAGGTGCTGGCCTACTGCCGGAGGAACCTGGCCGCGTTCAAGGTGCCCAAGAAGGTGTACATCGCCGACGAGCTCCCCAAGACGGCCACCGGCAAGATCCAGCGCCGCATCGTCGCGCAACACTTCGTCGTGCCGGTGCTGCCGACCAAGGCCTAATTAAAAGTCTACTACCTCCCTGTGCAATGCAACGACCAACCCTCGCATGCCATCGTCCTACTGTATCTATCAAGTTCGATCGTGTCTTGATTTGATTTTTTCTGGTTACTTCAGCTACAACCAGTAGCTTCGTTAATTAGCTAGTAGTAGTAGTAAGTGTGCATAGGGTTGGGTTTCCCGTGCTAACGAGTATAATAAAATTTCGGTTTCCCGTCCATTCGTACGTGTTGAATTGTTGATTTGTTGTTATTACTTCTCACCGGCCAACCTGATTGTACGTGTTGGTCATATTATCGTCGTCGTTTTTCCACCCGTGAGCGCGTGCCCACAGCACAGCACAGTGGTCGTCCAACTTTTACCAGTCGATCGAGTCGAGAGAGGAAAAGAAAAGAGAAAAAGAAGGCGCGGGTTCGTGGCATATTCTGGAACGCAGGTGGATACTGGATACATACCACCGGTTGCTGCGTTCGTCAGCAGAGGCCAGGCACCTCTCGCTCGCTGATTTGGTGGTTCAGTTGTTGGGACAACGACGTGCATTTCCACGTCAATGGACCTAACCGCGGAGCCGTTTCTGGTTTTTTGCAACAAAAAATCGTCAGGGATGACGTGCCGCGGCGCCGTCGCCACTCGCCCACTGTGCCGGCCAGTGGCGACGGCGACGTTTCCTCAAAGTTACAAACTGATCGATCAATCGATCAACGATCCAACGATCACCCTTGCTTTCCGGATTTGAGAAACGACGGAGGAAGGTAGGGCCCCACCAACGTGGTGTCCCACAGTAGGGAAGTGACGTTTGGTGGGTCAGTGGGTGCCGGCGCCCACAAAACACCCATCTCTCGGCGTCTCCGCAAACGCAATCGAGAACTGATGGAGGAGTGCTCCTACGTATCCCTGTAGCGAATCCCAGCCACAGCCCACGCAAGCCCACAAGGCCACAGGGAAGGAGGTGGCCGAAAATCTCGATAGAGCTCGACCCGTGCAGCCTCCAAAACCACGGGAAAAATACGCGATCAAAACCACGAGAAATCCGCGATCGCCCGGCGCTCGGCGAAGCTGGGGTCTCCCTTGGCTTCCCCTCCTCGACCCCTGGAACCGGACGCGTGCGCGTCCCTGCGCCTTGCCCCAACCTGTGACTCGCGTAGTTGCCTGGAATTCTCAATCCATCTCTGTGGATGTTATCAGGATTGCAGCATGCCAAGTTGGAGGAAACGCAGCACAGAAACCTGACATAATATTCGGATAGAAAAATGATGCCGATTCCAACAATCCAAGACAATTCCAAACTCCGTGCTGCACGCAGCATACACTACGGAGTAGGAGCCTAGAACGAAAACTGTCGGATGCGATATCATTTGTACGTGTCAGTCGAGAAATTCCATATTTACCAATTTAATTTTTCGAGTGGTAATCGCAATACGATGATAAGAGAACTAGGAAAACAGTTTCAATATTCATACGCGGTGATGATCAGAAACGATCGAAAACCGTACAGAGCCAATTGGGAATTTCCATGACGGTTTTCATTCTAATACTCCCTCCGTTTTTTAATAGATGACGCCGTTGACTTTTTCTCACATGTTTGACTGTTCGTCTTATTCAAAAATTTTATGCAAATATATAAGATATAAATCACATTTAAAGTACTATAAGTGATAAAACAACTCATAACAAAATAAATTATAATTACGTAAATTTTTTGAATAAGACGAATGGTTAAACATGTGAGAAAAAGTCAACAGCGTCATCTATTAAAAAACGGAGGTAGTAGGTTGCACCACAAACTTACACATGTATGCCAGCAGAGGCGAACAAAGGAATTTCGTTAGACCGGTGAGGCATTGAAGAAACACCTGCTGTGCAATACCGGCAATCAACTGTAATTCATACAGCATTATGAGTCAAAAACAGTCAGTACAGTATCACGACCAAACTGAACTAGTGCCTGCCTGCTCGTGCGTCTCAGCTCCTGTATATTCCGAGCATGCAATGGCCATGATCAGATCAATATTAGTGTGTGATGTGACGGACGAATTTACAGTGGTAAAAAGGGTATGCTACAACGCCAGGGCGAGCTCAGCCCATGCTAGAGAGGATTCCTTCAGGATGGCGGCTGCCGACAAGTCGATCCCGTTCTCCAGAACTCCTGTGATGATCTGCATCGATGGTCTCTTGGATGGATCAGGGTCGATGCAGCGGCTCACTACGCTGCAGATCACCTCGAGATCCTCTGTTCTGACATTGGTCAGCTCAGGATCGACAAGCTTACCGATCTCCTCTTGCTGCTGCAGATACTTGATGGCCTGAACAATGTAGAGAATGCATATTCAGAATAAGCAGTGCAAATGTTCAATGCAAATAATATTCCAAACTGCATGCTCCTGTATTTTCTGAACTATATGTTTTGTTTAAGTCATTTTAAGTTCATGGTGGAACTAGGCTCTGGTCCTCTGGAGCAGATTTCGGAGTCAATTTCTAAAATATTTACTTCACTGTCACAATGAGATACAGAAAGAGTAGAATGCCTCACCCAGTCAATCAAATAGCCTTTGTCCTTGCAATAAGGAAGCCGTCCACTGATGATCTCTAGCAAAATCACTCCAAAAGCAAATGTATTGCCTTGGATGTCTGCTTGTTTGTCCTCTGAAGAATCCAAGTGGCCAGGGAAAGAGGATTTGTTATTGATGCGGCCAGGAGCCTTCTCATGTTTTTGTTTGGTGAACATCATTTTCCAGCACTCAAAATCAACCAGCTGAAAACAAAAATGGAAAACAATTGTGTTTGTTTCACCAGGTTGGAGAGTATTGCACTCTAAGGATAGGGATGAACAGACAAGGAAAGGCTATCTCTGAAGAACCAAAAATAACGTGCACCTTACCTTTGGAGTAAAATCTTCGGTAACATATACAGAGTTGGAATTCAGCTCAGAGATAGCAAATGGAGGCTGCAACTCGGTATGCAGGTATCTTAGACCCTGCGCGATGCCAATGGCTATTTTCATTCGTCTGAGCCAAGATAACTGAGCTCCTTCTCCATCTGAAGGAACACCATAAAATCAAATAATCAAACCTGCTGCACATAACACATGCAATATGCAATAACTAAGCATCACATAATCGTCAGAAAATAAAGAGGCTGGCTTACAGTGTAGGTGCTCAAACAGGGTCCCGTTTGATGCGTATTCAAACACTAGCATCCTGGAGAATGGGTCACTTTCTCTGCAATAGCCCAGAAATTTTGCTATGTTCTCATGATTCAACCTTGCCAGGTCAATAACCTAAAATTTACACCCATTAATATTGTGGGACAACATACTGTTCTCACACCAGAATTTTGCTAAGCTTTACCTTGTTTTGGTAAAATAGTTCATGTTGGCTAGTCCAATGACCTTCAAAGGCACATAATGATATGACAGAAACCTCAGGTCCATCCTTCATGGTTCCTTTGTACACTACTGTCTCAGGAGATGAACCAATAATGTTGCTAAAATCCTCACAAGCTACTTCAAGCTCTTGGCGACTTAACTTTGGCAGGCTTTTCAGCATATCAGAATCTGGTGAGAGCATTAAGATATTAACAGCACTATTCGAAATCATATCAATTAATTAACCGATAACAGCACTAACCGATCAGCACTGTTATCTCATCACTCCAACTTTTTGATCTGTTCCACGAGGATATTCTTATCGATGGCTTTAGCTTGCAACTTCTGGAAGCAGTAATTGCACCAGTGATCACAAATACAAGCAGAAGAATACCAGTTGAAATTTCTAAAACGAGAAGCCATGTTGGTTGTGGTGATCTTTCATGTTTATGGTCAGAGGTGGGATGCTTGAATCCCTTTACGCCACCTCGCTGGCCAGCCGGAGAACCACCTAAGACAAAATGAGTGGATTCAGCCAATATCAGTACATGGTGTTATCGACTAGTTACCCAACAATACTCAAATAGTAAAGAAATGCAATCAATTTAATTGGTGTGCAAAATTTCAGTGTGGTGTTTTGCGTCAGGTCCCCACATCAGGAATTGCTTAAAGTTTAGCTTAAATTCAATATTGGCCTCTTTGCTTTAAGTTTTGTCACTTTTTTTAAAAAAAAATAAAGACGGAAAAATGAAGCACATCAATTGTCTTATCATGTTGACCATGCAAAGATCAAGTGGGCTATCTTGGCCTTCTATTGATTGCTAAATAAAGCAGTGAAACTGTAAAGGTAGAGGGCTATACTGAATGCAGATAAAAGGGGATACTTCTGCTTATCATGACACGGATAAATTTTGCAAGTGTAGGCCTGTAGGATATCAATCACAACACCACTTGCAGGTACATCGTGAAATTCCAATAGAAGGATATCACTTTAATGCATGCTGAAGTAATCCTGTTAATGTTTTTTTTTTTTGGTGGGTGGGGGGAGGGGGGCGTAATCCTGTTAATGCTAGAAGGAAAAATACATACTTATACAAATTTGGAAAGCCCGCTGCCGGACAGAGTACTCATCCTGTAAGCAGTTCCCTTGGAAACTTGACCTGCAGACAAGCCATGTAAATGGATGGACCTTAAAGCAGTAGCAAACACACTGTATGGTACTACCTTGGAAGATACTTCAAGCACGGTGGGATTTTTCCAACAAGAAAGTTGTACGAGAAATCTCCAACATTTAATCGAGGAGAAGGGCATAGCCCATTGTGAGCTGTGGATCTGGTGGAGTAAAATAAAATCGATTCAGATAATTAACAAAAAGATAATAAAACATGGTCAAATATAAGTTTTTTGCAGGCTCACTGCCAGATGTCATCAAGAGAGAATATAATAAAGAAGCTGCATGCACAAAGTTACTAAGGCTCCCATCGGATGGCCTAATAAGCCAAAGAAAAAGCCAAATTTTAAATTTTCAAACTTAATTTTGAGATTGATTTTGAGTTATTTTCAACGTAGTTTTTTTTTTTCAGCATTGGTTTTTAAGTCACCAAGAACACACGTATAAAAGTTTTACCTACAAATTTAATTTTATTCCCTAATAAGCCGTTTTGGCTTATTAGGGAAAAAGCCAAACGATGGGGCCTTAAGTAACCACCACTTGATACCTAGTCTTATCCTTTTTACTGTCACCAAAATTTACTGCCAAATTAACTAGTATGTAAGAACGAATGTTTTTTAAGAGGGACACACAAATACAATCGCCATGATATCATAGCTGCAGTGTTCAGTTCATGAATAAAATGGTTTGACTATGGCATGGATATCCAGAAATATAGACATAGAATACAAGAGCACAGGAACCTGAAGGGAATTAAGTGACATTTTTATGGTTTAATATATATAGAAAATGCATCTACAGTCTTGATCATCAAATAAAAATGGAGTTAGGAGAAGTCACCAACCCACTATTGGCCGTAGGAGAAAAACCAGAACCATTGCTTCCAGGAATTGATCCTTTCAGTCTATTTCTGTCCAACCTCAGCTGAACAAGATTCTGTAGCTTGCCCAGCTCTGAAGGTATATTCCCAGTCAACCCATTGGAATGAAAGTTTCTACAGCAGATGAATGAAAGCAGCCTTAGTTTCAATAGCAAAGAAGCACCAGAGACAGGAAAACCCTGAATATATAAGCAAATCAATTGGCATCTTACATTACGCTTACGCTGCTCAATCCAGCCAGCTCAGGAGGTATAGGACCAGTAAGCCTATTAACACCCAAATCCAAGACCCTAAGGTTCCTCAGTGAACCTAGCTGTTTCGGAATTGTCCCAAAAAGCATGTTGCGATCCAAATACCTGCCCAAAAAGGAGACCTTCAGAAACCTTGAAGCTAATTCATCATAACCAGTTGAAAAAACAATAAAACAGAACATACAGCTCTTGCAAGAAGCTCAGCTGTCCAAGTTCAGGCGCGATAAATCCCTTCAGCGACGAGTTTGACAGCTTCCTGCAAGGTGCGGAATCATCGAGTCATGACACATGAGAAGAAATTCCATCCCAGAAGGATTTTGACTGATCACGCAAGTACGGGTTTTAGTTGGCGTTTCATTGCAAACAAAATCTACTGACTACATATCTAAATGGCACATCATACTCCATTATTTCCAGCTGTTTGCACATGCAATATGTGTCTATGTCAAACATATACAGCATTGTACAGCTCCAACGATAAGCTAGTGGCAGTGCTTATAGTATCAAACAAGTCTTCACCTACAAAATTGTAGTACCTGCTAATATAAACATTAATAAATCACCATAACAAACTCTTTTCCCTCCCCACTTAATGTACACAGTAATGTTGAACAGGATTTGATATTACCGGCTAGTAAGTACCACAGTAGTTACTAGTAAAGCAGTAGGTGAAACATTAGTGAGATCTAGCTGAGTGCAAGTGCAAGCGGGGTGTTTCTTACAGGGAGATCACGGAGCCCTGCGGCGAGGAGCAGATCACCCCGTGCCAGTCGCAGGCGTTCCCGTCCGCATCGCTCCAGTCCGCGAGCGCCGACCGGGGGTCCTCGATGATTGCGCGCTTGAACGCGATGAGCGCCGAGACTAGCACAAGGCGGAGCAAAACGCGTGTGAGCAGAACGCCACATTTCTCATGGAGGAACAGAACGAGAGTGTACGAGACACAGCAAAACCGTTGGTCACAGATCAGAAATGCACCGTAGAAATGGAGGTGGAATTCGAGTTTTAGGCACGAAATTTCGCGGATAAATCTCGAAATTTCCATCGCCTCCACCGAGTAACAGGTGGAAATTTCGAAGAAGATAGATCAGAACCAAAAATCTGAACAGCCATTTCAAAACTTGGTGAAAAAATGTTTTAAAAAAAATAAAACCCCCCGTAAAACGTCTCCCAGAAATGGAATTCACAGGCAGTGCATAATTAGAAAAAACACCACGAATTCAAACAAAACTCCCTAAAATCCGACCAAAAAAAAACAGGAAAGAAAAACACCAAGTCAGTGGAAGAACACACATACACGGCGCAACCGCGCAAGCGACAACACTCACCGTCACTGCCCAACGCATTCGCCGAGCACTGCAACACCACCACCACCACCCCGCACTGCAACGCGAGGAGGAGCCGGAGGACGGAGGAAGCACCGCCCCAACAATGCCTCATCTCTCCGAACGCCGCCGCAGCTGCAGCACCGCCTCCGAATCACTCACTCGAGCACTACACTCCGCCCCTCTCTCAGAGATCGCGTCCTCGCGCGAATTCACGGCGCCATGGCTACCGCTCCGATTCCTCGCTGCTGCTCCGGCCTCAGCACCACATGGAGATGGAGGTGGAGGTGGGTTGGTTGGTTGGGGAGTGGGAGCAGTTGAGTAAAGAGAGAGCCGAGCAGTGGAAGAAGAAGAAGAAGATGCAGAGAGAGGTAGACGAGGGCGTAGAGAGAGAAAGAGGAGGAAGCGAGGAGAATGTTGGGCTAATTTAGTGCGAGCAATTAAATTGGCAAGGGTGGGGGGAGGCGGTGGCCGATTAGTTATCACGCGCACTATTAATTTATCAATTAAGTACCACTCAATTAATTAACAAATTACCCCCACCACTTACTTAGCATGAGTATTAGCATTAGTGTTAGGGATTAAGCATCTCAAAAGAAAATTTAGGGGTTAGGGAGCATCTCCCTTTTATTTTAAGACTAGCCACTGGTTATAGAATGTCATTAGCAGCACTGTTTTAATCTGCTCTTGTGCTGTTTGCAGTGTCTCTTAACTCTCTTTGCCTATATATTTTTTAACTTCTTTAGGAGAAGCTTATTTAGGGGTTCTTCAGAAATCGGTGTGGTGTTTCTGACCGTTCAACGCTGTGTCCTCTCTTTGATTTTTCATGTGGTCCCTCCATTTTCTCTGCGTTCTTGGATTCTCTCTTAATTACAGTGCGGTGACTTAGCGAGATATAATAAAAAAGGTCATGTTATTTTTACAGCATATGGTGTGATAACTAGGCTACAACAGATTTAATACTGGGTAACACAGAAACAATACCGTTAGCTGAAATACTGTTAAGAACTTAAGATGGTTTATATTGCTAGAATGATGCTGCTACATGGTACATCTTGGATGTATGTTTAAGTCATGCTCTTTTTAGTTTATTAACTAAATTACTGAAACATAGTATTTACTCTACGCTTTGAAAATTCATTTTCTTTAAAAAAACTTAGATAACTTATTTTAATTTTTTTTACAAAAAAAATAATTTATCGCTATAATAGAACATATAATCCGCTGTAATAATACCGAGCCTTAGATTTTTTGTAAATAGAGGAAGGATAAGGATGAGACGTAGCTGCTGCAGTAATAGCGGTGGAGGGAGTGAAGACAGCTCGGCAGTTTCAGTAATTAGTTTGTCTTGACTCTTGTCCTCTTGCACTTGGACTTATATGCTCCATGTTCTTCATGTCTCTCCTTCTAATTCGAATGCATGGTCGAGTTGCAGAAAGGAAAAATCTCAGTTCAGAAATTATTGGTTGACAATGGCATCGATCAGCCATTGAAAGAGAATTGGAAGCAAATTGATTAACACAGTGGCTTTTTTTTTGTTTGGTAGTCACCTGCAAATTTGGGTCCAGGTTGTTGCCTACTATCACACCATGGTCCTGCTTGCTTGCATGGCAGCCATGGTTAATCTCACGAGAGACCACAATTTTTGGTAGGATCGATCGAATCCAATTCCAATTCTGCATATATGGTTTGCAAATCAAGGGACCCACTCTTAACGTTAATCTCACCGTCTCAGAAATGGGTGAAACGAAAGGAGCCTTACAGCTAATAATGTTCACGTGCAATTCAAGATTCAGACAGCTTCCAAAGAAGAGAAAAAGATTCAGTCACACTCTGATTATAACATCGTAGTTCAGACAGTTCAGTTTGTTGTAGCACACTGCACACGCAATCCTCTTCAGAGGCCTTAACGTAGCAAAGCTGTAACTGCAGAAATGAGATAGTAGTAAGATGCACTGAATATTCAGAGTGAGTATATCATATTGGTCGTATCATCCTTTCTGCCAGCCAAGATCGTGTAAAAATAGGAGCTGAGATTGCAAATCCTTTTTGCCACTCGGTGGCTTGGGAGTCCAGCAACAGGCAACAGATCAATGAGAGAAAAGAAAAAACATCGCATTCAGCAAGGCCAAGAAGCGTACACGACATGCATGGTACGAGGAGAGCAAACAGACACCTCAATTTTATGAAGATGTGTCCACAGACGGGGCTGCATCGCATGGCAATCGAACGTGACAGCATGAGAGAAAGGACACGGCCAAAACCCCTATGTTTAGGCAGGCAGTGCAGTAGTATTGTATGGCACAGTAGGTGATGGGTAAAGTTTTCATTGAACTCGGTCAATTACATCGAAATGATACAATTGTTCTTAGAACGCTTCCGGATCTCTGCATAGTTAAGATGCACACAATGGCGACTGCAGGCAATCAAGCTTACTTCTTCTTGCACCGAAAGAGAGCTAGCAGCGAGATGAGAAAACGGAGGCATTGATTCAAGGCCATCAACTATAGAACAGTTCTTTCTTTGGTGCATTTAAATATGGAGGGACAAGTAGATTATAGGAGTATTGTTGCAGCGTCAAGGAAGAAAGACCTGCTCCAATTGTTGCTAGGACCTACTGCTGTACTTCAAAATTCTTCTTTCTTTCTTTCTTTTTTTCTTTCGGTCTGTATGATTCTCTAGTCAATTTATTATACTGCATTGTACTAATATCTCTTGTGTCTATTTGGGTTGGTATATAATTAAGAGTTATGAGAAACTATGTACACGAAAGAAATGTTTCCGTATAAACTGAAACTGAGGTCACCAGAGAGCTTGCCACTTGGTACTTGGATATTCAGAGATGGCCTCAGATCACAGTGACCAGGACTGCAGGACATGCCATCGTGTGTATAAACTAAACTGTATTGGTATTGAGTAATTTGGAAGCAAGCAGCCTTGATGTGATCAGGCCAGACAGCAGCAGCAAAAGGCAAAAACTCCCAGATGGCTGTCTCCTCCCTGACACTAGATTACTGTTTCTGGGGAGCATTACACTTTGTTAAAAATATAGTACTTCGTTTTTCAGATTGATGGTGGCCAATGGTTCTTTGCAAATGTGTAAGCAGCTCATGAATTCAAACGTAGCAATATCATTGCAGTGAGCACCAAGTGTTCCTCATCTTCCAACCAGCTTATTGAAATCCATAATTCAAGGAAGCCAAAAGTAGGCCTCTCCTTCTGGCAAAGGCAATTGTTGATTAGCAAGATGAGGAGATTAGATTTTGGATTTGAGCTGTAAAATGGCAATTTTTCTTGCAGTTGGAGGGGTCCTTGTCTGTATTGCTTGATGGTTGAGGAGGCCACACCAACTAAGATATCATGTTTGTGTCCACGGCTCTTCTGATGGCGCAAGGCACGCAGTATTAGGCCACTCGGCACACGACCACCAACCCTTCATCTGATTATATCTCAAACAAAATAGCCCATTAAATCCAAAATTGACAAGAAAAAGGAAGGTGAGAAATTCAGTTTTCAGAAATATATCAAGATTGGTGAGAAATTCACTACAAAAGGCCCATTAATCCAAAAGTAACAAGAAAGATAGCACCAAGAGGGTGAGAAATTCAGTTTTTCAGAAGCAACAAAAGGATTGCAGATAAAACTTGCAAGTTTGGTCATCACCACTTTTCCTTAATGAACAAGAGGCGCCATCAATATGTTTTTGCCTACATTAAGAGCACTTACATGCAAATATGTTTCTTAATGGTTGCTTTCAATAATTTAAGCATGCATGTGCTCACTTGGGGTCCAGAGTCTGTCTGGTCTCTTAGCCGTATCTTTCGGTCTCTGATGCTGGATTCTTTTAATTTCTGCATCTGTCTCTGCCTCCCATCCATTCGTGGAGCTAGGCAGAATCCATGAAAAACTTAGGTCTTTTGCAACAAATCAATGGTCCCATGTCAACAACCATCGCCAGCCTCTCTTCTCTGCAGTCACCTTTGCCTTTGCATATCCTGGTGTGCTGGTGGCAGTTAAAAGAATTCAGAGGCTGAGACCGATCGATGAAAATATGCATGATGCTAGCATTTCTTGTGTATTGTAGGTATGATTAGATTGCACTAGAACATTTGTTTAGAGAGCAAGTGTGTACTTAGCATTGATCTAGGAAGCAGATGCCTCATTGCTTGGTTGGCATTGACGCGATGCTTTTGTAAAGCAGTTTGTAGTTAATGAGAAAGGAAAGAGTGAGATGATAAACAAAGGAGAGAAGGAAAGGGAGGTTCGGTTCTTTGTCATTGTCAATATGTTAGTTAATTACAACCATTTCTTCAGACACAGCTCCGGGTTTCAAGAGTTTTAGACAGTCATTAAGTCATTAGTCGTACCTATATTCTACATGACAAAATGAAATTTGGTGATTCATAAGCGAAAATTCGGAAACATGTTTGCACTCCATTCAGCAAACGCCTAAAGACTAAAGTCAATCTATATAACATATATACTCTATTTGCAAAAATTTTCAATTGACACTTGTCAAGTAGGCGATCCACTTAAAAGTTTAATTGGGCCGGCACGAGTAAGGCCACCCTTTTCATTTCTCTCACACCTCAGAGAAAAGCAAGAACTGAATATATATTAGTTTAACTTATCCTAGTTTCGACTATACAGAAGATAGTGGTGTGAATTGAAGCTTAAGCAAGTACATTACTTGAGGAGCTCCTAAGCAAGTGGGTCTTTGAGGAATCCAGCAACAACAAACTCCTCTACAATCTGTCTCACCACACTATACCACTACACCCACAATGCCACTGCCATTGCCAAATACTCTCTTTACTTACAAGTGAAGGTTTTCAACATAGCAAACAAACAAATAAAAAATCTCAAGATCTTCTTCTTCTTCTCTTTGTAACTTGATCATTACAGCGAGCTCTAGGAAATTCAGGCCAGATGAACTGATGAACTTGCTGGCTGACAACGCCATTACTAGTAGATGTTTGGACTATGTACCCAGAAGTAAAAGACCTTGCTGCTGTACTGCTCTCACTTGTGTCCTGGTTTTGTTAGCTGTTGGTGCAGGCTTAGATGAGTGCAGGACGGTGAGGACTCACTGGACTAAAGACAAAAGCGAGAGAGGGCCATTACCCATTGAATGCTCCTTAGATCATACACTAGCACTGATGTAAAGTTGCCAGGCCATATATGTATGTCTACATCTGCACATTTTCCCCAACCATTTCGGCATTTTGCTCTCCATTTCTTCAGTGCAGAGATCATCTTTTTTTTTTGTCGGTACAGAAAGAAATTTAACTTGATCTTGTGAATTTTAGTACACTCGGTTGATCAATCCCAGCCTCTGCTTTTCGCCGTGATGATTCTCTACCCTAACACGCGTTTTCTTCTCTCTTTTTTTTCTCTCCTGTTTAGGTTGGTCCAAGCTTCGCTTTTATGAAAAGAGATTTGTTCGTTGGATGCTCCAGATCAGAGCAGTTCAGCTGCGCTGGTCAGGTCTTAATATCCCAGGCCACTCTGCACTGCAGCAGCTACGAATTCAGGCCAGTAGATAGTACTCCGTGCAACTGCCTGCCGTGTACTACGTGCAGGCAGCTAGTGCCTGCCTGACCGCTTAGCGACTCTTAATCATTGGATCCATTCAGAAAACACGCAGAAAAAAGGAGACGGGGAGATCATCCGTTCCAATCATGCGTGTTGGCCTTTGCGATGGCAGCGTCATGAGATTCACGACGGCGAGCGATGAGTCGCTGACTCCGCCGGCAACGACGATCTGGAAGGTGATTGGGCTAGAGTGGGAAATTATGTAGGTTTCCGACGGGAACTGAACTATATATCTGACGAAATTCATGTGGGATTCTAGTGTTTTAACATAACTACAAATGTGAAACATCATCTGAATAATGGCTAGAAATGTGAAAAACATGACATACAGTTAAAGGAAAGGTTGGGCCGTTGATAGGCAAACTGTAATTTAGTAGTATCAACCTAACATCCAGTGCACAAGGAGGACGTCGCCGCCGCCGTGCAGAACACCGACCTGTTCGACTTCCTCGTCGACGTCGTCATGGCAGACGGTCATGATGACGATCATACGGACTATAAGTAAATCGATATGACTTATTACAGTAAGCTAGCTATGTTTGCCGAATATTGCAACACAAATCTGTGTCAAAGTCCACTTGTCCATGGACCATGTCCTACATGGACCATGTCCACCTGTGTCATTTTCAAATACCGACAGCCGGTGCATCGACCTTGTCCATGGCCCTTGAAACAGGAACAAATCCATAGTGGTCGCCGTCCGGAATCACACAAGGTCCTTCGAGCTTCGACGAACACCGATGCAATATTGCATCGAAGACGTACGTAGAAGAAGAACAAACACAACGAGTAGGGTATGAAACCGTGCGGGCAGAGCACGAAGAGTTTGATTCGAACAAGAAGACGATGGCTAGGACTATAGATGGCCATAAAGCTCGAGATCCGACAGCCCGGTCCATGGCACGGTTATTTGAAGCACGAGCACGGCACGATTGTTGTCGGGCCCGTGCCAACCCGAGCTGACAGTTGGATCGTGTCTGGGCTAATGCCTTAGCACGGTGGGTTGGCCTGATACAGCGTGATCAAAGAAAATAGTCGAGGGATCCAAATTAGACTTGATTCAGTCATATAAGACACGGCCCAAAGATATGAGGGACAAAATAGACTTATTCTAACTATATAAGACACAGCCCAAATAGATGAGGATGAAAAAATAGACTTATTCTACGAAGAAGCACGATGGACTGTTGTGCCTTCGGGCCGGTCCAGCACGGCCCGAGTCCTATTGTTCCATGCCTGGGCTGTGGGTGCAGCCCGTGGGTAGGCCCAGCTTGACCCAGTGTGTAGTTAGAGCCGTGCCGACCCAACTAACCTTGGCTTAGGCCTAGTTGTGTCGGACTAGGTGGCCCATAATATTTTAGAGCTACTTTCATAGAAAAAGTTTTCGTACGAAACCGTTTAGCAGTTTGAAAAACGTGCCACGAAAATCTTAATTTTCATCTAACTCTTGTTGAAGAAAAGAGCAGGACCTCAGTCATGCGGTTAGGGTCAGTCCCAGAGCTGATTCAATAGCAACTCCCATCCGTTTAAGAAAGGAAATAAGGGATGAAGCTTTTCTTTCAATAGTAAGCAGGAAAAGCAAATAACAGAAGAGTAGAATAAGCGTTCTGCGAATTTCCTTATTTAAACCTTAGATAACATAATTTTTTTTAAGAAAACATATTTTTTAGGAAAAAGTACGAATTGCCCCTCCCCCAAACTATCGCGGTCATCCGAATTACCCCCCTGAACCACAAAACCGGACATTCTTCACCCCCAACTATGCAAACCGGACGAATAACCCCCCCTCAACCTAATCCGCGGTGGTTTTGGTCTACGTGGCGTACATGTGGCATCCCAGTCAGCATTTTTTTAATAAAAAATTGTGGGACCCGCCTA
>CM020183.1:36064855-36113787 GCA_009805545.1 Oryza longistaminata
CATCATTCATTTCCCCTCTGCTTAACTCTATCTCAATCTTTATTGTCTCACGGATTGCGACGGGGCAGACACGGAGGAGCAGGCGGCGGGCGGCGGCGGCGGTGGCGGCGCACGGGGGCGGGCGGCGGACGGCGGCGTCGCGGCGAAGGCCGAGCGGAGCGGCTGCGGGGCGGCGGCAAGGCGGGCGGCGGAGGCGGACGGCAGCGTCGCCGGCGACGCCGAGCGGAGGCGGCTGCGGGCGCGGCGCACAGAGGCGGGGTGACGAGGGGCCTCGCCACGTGACCGCTCCGCGCGTCCCGTGGTGAGGTCGACGACGTCGACAAGCCACGCGGCGCGTGCCGGCGTCGTAGGCACGCTGAGCGTGCGCGGGAGGGCGACTCGCGGCAGGAGGCATCCTTGTCCGCCTCTGCGCCGCCGCTCGTCTCGTGGCTCCCCCGCCGCCCGCCCCCGCTCGCCTCACCCGATCGCCCGCCTTGTCCGCCTCTTCTTCGCCGCTCGCCTCACCCGCTGCCCGCTCTCCGCCGCCGCCCGCCTCGCTGTCCGCTTGCCTCTCCCTCTCGTCCGCCACCGCCCGCCATCCGCTCGTGCGCACGACGCCCGCCGTGCGCGCCGTCCTCCGCTGTCGTGCCGACTGTCGGAGAGAAGAGTGGAACAGAGAGAGAAGAGAGAGAGGAAGATGGGAAGAAAGTGTAGACATGTGGGTCCCACATTTTTTTTTAAGATAGAATGCTGACTGGACTGACACGCGTACGCACGTAGACCAAACAACTCTAGATTGGGTGGGGGGTTATTTGTCTGGTATTGAAAGTTGAGCGTGAACGATGTCCGGTTTTTGGTTTTAGGGGGGGTAATTCGGACGGCCGCGCTAGGTCGGGGGCTAATTCGTACTTTTTCCTAATTTTTAAGAAGGTTGACAATAATAATGTGAAGTACCAGGTCAAAATAATAATAATGGTGAAGTACGAGCTCAAAAGAATAGGAGGCTAACCCATGATGTATTATATATTCCCATGGAAGTGAAGTTAAAACACGCTTATTGCTTTCATGAAACACGACCTGACATGATAAATTTCTAATTGAGGCTGGTAATTCAACTTAAACAAAAGTTGCCGTTGACATAGGAGGAGATATAAATAAACATGCAGTATCCATATCAAGAAAAAAAATACAGGACCATTATCATATAAGCTAAATCATTGAAAACATGATAGACAGTAGCACTTAATCATAGGGAAGCCAAAAAAACAATTGTACTGGTGTGCTGAGTTTGACGTCCCAGAGCTGTTATTATATTTAACTAGAATTTCTTCTCTCTTTTTTAACTCTTCTCGTGTTTTTGCTAATGCTTCTTGAGGGCATGTTGTACATATGGCTGTGGACTGTAATGTCACAAGTTTTCTTATTCGGCACCAGGTAGAAGATCCTTTTAAACGGCGACTTTGTAACGCTGAGCTTCTCGGTTAATGATATCTATCAAGTTGAGTTCATATCGTTTTGTGTGTAGGACTCCTGTTGGTGTTGAAACAAATGATCTTGCGGCTAACTAAGTCGGCAAGAGATATGGAAGTGCGATCGTACAGTGGCGTCTCTCATGGACTCCCTGATCGGGGGTACCGTCCCCCGGTGGTCTTCCCCCTGTGTGCAGTGGGTGGTATAAAAAGGAATCATACCTAAGTGCAAACTCTTAAGACAAAATTCGCTTACCCGATCCACCAAAACCCACTGGAACACAGGGAAGAACCGAAACCACATCTCTCTTCTGTTGCTTTCAAAACAAAGAGAGAACGATTAGAAGAACAAACAACAGAGAATGGGGAACTCCGGGAGATCAAGGTAGATTCAATCCGTGCGGGGAGTTCCAATTTGTAGTTCATTTTTGTGCCCAACCGATCCAACTTCCCAACAATGGTATCAGGACCGGGTGGCCTCAAATTGGAATCAATAGTGTGTCATGTTCTTTATGTTCAAGCCCCAACCCTCGTCAAGTTGAAGTTAGGCCAGCATGCACATTCCCGAAGCATAAGAAAATGGAATTGGCTTCTTAGGGTTTCGGCTTGAAGGAAATTAGAGAAGGCGGAAGCATAAAGTTCATGGAAATCTCAGACAAATCCCCAAAGAACCGAAAACCCTAGGCTACAGTGAGCCCCAAAAATTTCCCCAAATCATGAAACCCTAACCCTAAAGATCATGCGGGAAAAGAAGTGCGCGGCTTACCTAAGGGCATCGGTGGCCGGCGGCGATCTCGTTGTCGCCACCGAAGCCAATAAGAGGCGAGCGCCGCGCCCGAGGACTTGGTCCCCAAGCGGCCTCGCGACCCCGCCGTGCCGGCCGGGCTCCTCCTCCTGCGCCGACGCCGCCCTCGCTGAGGTAGCCGTCGCCGCTCCGTCTCCCGTCGCCGCCGCGGACCTTCCTCGCGCGAGCGACTGTGGGCGGGTGCTTAGGGCACCGTCCAAGCAACACTCGACGGGGATGCGCGCCAGCTTATGGCGGCACGCCAGCCCCGGCGAGCACAGCTCGTCCGGGCCCATTCTCCACTCCCGCCGTGCGCGGTTTCACCGGCTGTCGTCTGCTCTCGCTCACCGTTCGCGCGAGGACGTGAGAGAGAAAGGGGAGGAGAGAATGGCGCTAGGGGTTTTTCGCGCGGGGGCAGCGCGCGCCGGTTTTGTCCCGCCGCGGAGGCGATCTCGGCGTCCGAGGTCAGATGGACGGCTCGGATCGCTCGCTCCCGATCAGGGTGACGGGGCGGGATGGCGGCAACGCCGGCCCAGGCCAGGGTTTTTGGGCCTGTGAGCCAGGCGGAGAGGGGGCCGGGCCCGGCCGGCTGTGATGGGCCAGGCGAAGCCGGCCTGCTCGGGTTCGAGGGGCAGCCTAAAAAAAAAATAAATAAAATAAAAAGATTATTGGGCTGCCCATTAGTACGGGCTGCATTAGTAATAGGCCTATTTAAAACGATTGGGCTAAGTAATATTACAATTAAATTTTTCTTTTTTGAAAGAATTATGATTATTGAGATCACATAAACAAAAATCACTTATTTTCTTATTTTCATTAACTAAATATCAATGAAATATCATTTAATGTTTAAGACACAAATTCATCTTTCATCTATTTATTTATTGATATTTATGATTCATTACATTATATTTATTACTTAAGGTATTATTGTTTTATGCATTATAAGTTGATTTCCGCTACAATGAATATTATAATTATGACAAATAATTGTCATCTTTGGCCAAAGCTGATTGACTTTTATTTGATCACCAAAATCTTATTAATTCTAATTCAAATCATAGAGACACAAAGCTGTTTTTGATTGGAATTAATAAAAGGGATTTTTCAACAAATTGATAAAGTGTGGTTTGTATTTATGTATTATCTGGCCAAAGCTGATTAATTGACATCGCGTCGACTGTCACAATCCCTTCGTGTTTCTTGTTCATTTCCTTTCTCTGGCCAAAGCTGTTTTTGGATTTGATCAGTTAAAAGAAACGATACTTATTTAGCTGTCTGATCGGTCCTCTCTTAGTGCGGCAGTCTGTGGGATAGTGCTAATATAGAGAATTGTACGAGTATTTATCAGTTGAGAGAGAATTGATACTTCGGAACAACTGTAATGGAAAGTAATTATTCTTTATGGAAAGAAAAGCGGAATTACCTAGCTCTGTTGGATATTTGATTATGCCCCATATGATCTCCGGTTGAACCTAGACCGGAAATGAGGTGTGATGGATTGATTCCTAGGCCTGAAAGTGTGCGGTATACTACGTGTTTGTGAGTAGGCGTGACTTATATATGGGATACTCGATTCAAACCGTAAATTGCGCTTTGATTATCAAAGGGCTCCTTATTGACGCATATGAAGGGGAGCGCGCAGTTCCAAATAGTGCAGACAGCCAGAGCGTTACAATTATTCTTGCTTGTAGAAATTGAGGAGCAGTTAAAGGCTTTCGAAGGCTTTATGGCCACCACTCTTATTAAAACCGATTGCTTTAATGAAGATTGATTGTTCTTGGAAATTCTGAGGGAAACATAGTGTATGGAAGACCAAGATGTTCACAATACTTGATAAAGCTTAAAAATCAATGGAAATTTGGAAATGGCTGAAGGTTTGGCTTGTCCATTCATTATGTCATCTCTGTCCTCAGGAGTTATTGATGAGTCTAGTGCAAGGTACTGCACTAGCTCAGGGCAGCACTCCGGTGAAGGATTCCGCTCGGGGGGCATTGATGCAATTAATAAGCCATGAGGTGACTCCACGGACTAGCAACGACTAGGGCTGTAAGGCAGAAAGAGTTGACCCTGCGCGCGGGAAATCATTATTCAACAACACTCATGAGAGAGGACACAAGAGATGTGTTGAAGAAATTGTTGAGCAGACGGAGTATTCTGATGTCGTAATGGCCTACGTTCTCTTTATACGTAAGCAAGGGCAGTGTGCAGTGAGTCTCTCAGTTAAGCGTGCAGCAGAATAAATTGGGCAGGAAATCGCCTATTGGGATGAGAAGAAAGTGAGTATAATAGGAGAATGGGGGAACCATGGTGGTAGAAGCTACTTTGTGGAAGAGTGTGTTGAACTACCGCCCAAAAACTGTATCTGTGTAGTCTGCCTCGTGCTCTTTATTGAGATGCGCCCTCGTAAGAAATGGGCTACTGATGTTATTCCTCTCCTCCTCTCGCTGTTTGGCTTCGAGACTGCGCTCTGAGATGATGATCCTCGTATGCACCAATTCTATCGGTGGATTGACTCAGGTTTGTCGTAGCACTTGAATTGCCACTGCTCTGAGACTGTGCCGTATGACGGGAGGCATTCGCTATACATTGATGTGCAGGTACCCTAATGCAAGGGGGAAGAAGAATTAGAGTTGCTACATGGGAGTCTCGAAACATGAAGCTGAGGCTATTGGAGACTTCCACCTCTTCATCTACTTAAGGTCACTGGGCTGTGCAGACTATCATATTGATTTTGGCCTGAGTGATCTCTTGTAGGTCCTGTTTATGTAAAAGAGAAAGCTTACGCCTTTTTTAAGAATTTCAGGTCTTCACACGTTTACGATAACCGCGTGTGTGTACGATCCTAGGCCTGGTTCTTCTTAGGCAGAGACTTATAGATGCGTATCTTAATTATGCGATGAATAAAAGAGGTTGGTCGTTGCGCATGGACCGGAACAAACTTGATCAATATCTCTGTTGTACCGACTTGCCACCTATAGCTTGATCCTCCTCAAATTGCAGATATCAGTACAAAACCGAAAACAAATGATAATGAGACTTCTTCGAATTATTGGCACTATCGTTTGGCATATTTCGATGGGGAGAATTGAGCGGTCTCACTTAAAGAAAACATTCTTTATCCTTTGGACTTCTCAGCTGCAGATGTTGATCACTGCATTGATCGCAATCAAAGGAAAAGTATTCCAAAAGCCAACCGCGCAGACAGGGATGAAGAGTCGGAGTAGGTGGGATTTGCCGAGCATATATCCGCACGGAGCCGACTCTGCTGGTGCTCTCCTCCTCTAATGAAAGGCAGTCAGTCGGGAGCACGATGTCATCGCTTGACCGTTATTGCATTAACATCACCGAACGAATTTACGTCTCGTGAGTGCGATATATTCTATCGCGAATCAAAGAGAGACAAGAAGAGTCGTGAGGCATTAGAGCAAATTTAAGAAGTCTCTCGCAAGGACGATGTCAGGGTGCGTTGATATACCAGCACTAAAGAACGAGTCGAAAGTCCTCAGACATTTCGAAGTTATGTGCAGTGCGTTGGGTGAGGTAGTACGTAGTGATGGGTGATCTTCTGTGGTAGGGAGTCCCTTTATACGCATAGCTTATCTCCTCCATTTGTTGTGTCATTCTCTGTGTCTTCTTGCCTGACTTTGGGCTCGCGCGCTGGTCTCGTTAGCAGGGAAGTGGCATTAAGGTGTGTCCGTCCCAGTTTAAGCTGGCGAAGCTGAGGCAGGGGAGTCGAAAACCATGTAACCCCATTTGTTCTGATAGCTGGTCCAAGTAGTGTAGCGTGAAATCGCTATTTACATTGCTACTTGCAGTTCGCGAGCTCGATATTGTGCACGATAGTTTCAACCTCTGCCAGTTAGGTAAACGAACTCAACGTTATGGATTGAACGCGCTCTATATAGACGAACCTAGCCAACACATTATCTTGGGCACGATTGCACACGGTTTCGTCCCAGTAACTCAGTCGCCTGAACACCTTTTGAATTATGGACTGAAAAGAACAAACCCTAAGATTATTTTTCATTGTGTGGGTTGTTCCTGCTGAGCAACGAGTTTTCAATCCAAATATGGGAAAATTAGACCTTCAAAACAATTCAGTTGTATTTTATCCGGTTATCCCTGTTAAGTCAACAAGGCATATAGATTCTACTGCCACAAAATCACGTTTACAAAGCTTCATTGAGACAACGGACACGCTGTGTTTGGCAAAATAGACTCAATCAAGGGGAAGTTATGACACCAGGAGAGGTTGTCTTTTCCTGGGAAGGAGACAGCGGAACTTACTGTTCCAGATGCTCCAGATCACATTGAAGAACCCGTTTTTTCAGAACAAGCGATAACTCATGTGCACCTTCACGCACGCAAGACAATCACATGATGCAACCAGGCGCTGCTGACCAGCTGCCTGCATCCTACTTCTAGTCCAGTGTCATACAAACATGGATGAGACAGTACACGGCATCGAGGACGCTATGCTCGGCCTAGCGCGCGGGAAGCGAGAGCCACAACAGAGATGCGGCGTGTGATGAGGGCGCAAGGGATGTCATAGAGGAATAGCAGACTACATACACTAACGAGCACTTAGAAAGCAATCCAGCAACGAGACTCCCGTTATGCAAACTCGTCAAAGTTAAAGTTCCAGTAGCTGACTTGATCCTCCATTGAGCATGACATGATCAGAGTAGTAGCTAATGACATGCGCGTATGTGACGCTGCCATGAGGAGTGTGCCTCGAGGCCTCGCATCCTCCTTTTGTGTCTCTCTCTCCTCCCTCCCTCCCCTTTTGGCTCGCGCCGCTGTCAGTATCCCCCTCGCTGCTAGTAGTATAGTCGTCCCCTCATGGGCTCATGTGATAGATAAACGGAGGACATCATGGAAGAGCCTGACATCTCGTCTTGACATGCTTAAAAGCTATTTGTGAAAGCCAGGATTTCGTAGAATAGAAAATCCGTCATGAGTCACAATCACCCACCGTTGCTGGACTTATGTTAGTAGTATTGCTCTGACTCTCGAGAGGATGCTATAGACAGAATTGGACTGCAAATGGGTATTCTATTATGTAAGAACTACGTACACCCAAGGGAAACGTGCGATGAGCGTCCCAAATGCAAGGCTCGTCACAGGTTTCGCCTGTAGCAAACGCCATTTTACGCAAGAACGAACAGAGACAAGAGTGATGTGGATAATGACAGCATTATCTGCTCCGGCGTGCTTACCGTGATTGCCTCATTCAGAATTATTATGGCATAGTTGCTCATTTATGAGTTTGGAAGTGTACCACGGTACGCATCGGATGTCACGTGCATGACGCGCCTGGCTGACGCTGCTGATCTGTGATGAAAGGGTGTAATAAGACTAAGTATGGCAGCAACGAGAGGTTTGGGGTATGCGACCGCGAAGGTGGAACTATATGGATGTGCTCTGAATGAAATCACATTACGCATCTATATAGGAGCTAAAGGCACAGCAGCCGATGCCCATAGCAACTCCAGTTAAAGGGTGAGCTGATAGTCTAACAGTTTGACAAATCATATGGCAGCTTTGGTTTTAAGGAAAATAGAGAATGGAGTATACTGTCGCTCATTAGCTGGATAGTTCTCATAGAGCACGTGGAAGTTCATTCCTCTCCTGAATTGCATCTCCTACCTTGTTGTGTCTATCTCTACATCCTCCTTCCTCGCAGTGCTCATGCGGGTAAATATCGCTCTCTCGGAACATCCCCAATATGAGATTGCTGCGGCGCTGCTATAGTGTTGTAACCTGATACGGAGATCGTCGGGTGAAGTCCAGCTCGTTATGTGCGTGGGTAATCCTAGGATTGGAGACGATATTACCGCCTGCGGAGTGCAATCTATAGAGTTTTGGGTATCTCAGAAGCGATATATGATAAAACGAGTTATTCTTGTGAGATGTCGGTATCGAATATATGCATAATGTCGAGCCTCGCACTCTCCTAATTAATTGAAGGCCGTGATAGTATGGATAAGTGTCCAAAGGTCCTAAATGAGTATGACGCTCGCTCATCCCATATGCTTCAGCTGTCGGAAGCATTATGTATGCACAAGCTCGTGTCACGTCTCGGCCCATAGTGAATTTGCTGGAGGCTCTTATTCCGAGCTCTCGTCCAGTGAGAAGGTTTACGCCCTATTTAAAGAAACGATGCCTTCGCAAGATGTCGGCATATTCTAAGCTCGCATAGCGCTAGGCTTTTCACCCTCAGAATCACTGGGGAAAATTAGGCTAAGAAGACCTTGGCGTTATCTTACAAGCACTAAAGACCCTCATGCTTCACATATACAAAGTCTGAAAACCTTGAAGTTGTCCGATGAGTTATTCGGACTCTACGAGGCTTGCAGGGGCTGTTGAATCGATAAGGAAATCCGACGTCAGGTTTTATATATTCACCCTTGCAAGGGGTAGACGAGTAGCGAGTGTGTGGCAAGAGCTCGAACGCAGAAGCAGCTCCGTTCGGCAACGGTGCATTCGTCGAACGCAATACTGGCTCAAGCGCGCTAGTTTACCTGTTGTCGGATGTTTGAAAGCTACTGGACAGGCAACTCATGGCTGTCGCAGCAGCTTTATCCCGGATTGAGGAGAAGAGTGGCTCAGCCGAGCATAACCAGGAACCACGCAAGGTGGGCGCTACTCTCCATGTCGGATGAATGCAAGGATCATACAAGCAGCACTAAAAGCACCGGGGATCCCCAATCAGAACTCGAAAGTTAAGCGTGCCCTTGGCGAGAGTAAAGTACTAGGATGGGTGACCTCCTGGCGATAAGTGCCTACGTGTATGTCAGACAATACTACTCTATATTTTGGTGCTCTCTCTGCTCACAGTCTCACTACTTTTCATCTCTCCATTCCCTATGTTGCAGCTTCGCTTCCGGTGGATGTGGAATCGCATAAGATGAGTCCAGTGATCGATCAGTCACGCGTTGGTATGCCGATGAAATCGTAAGTTGATGTTAGCGGGAGAATTGGAATTTCACAGGCCTACACCCGGCTGTCATTATACATGAATATGTGTGCTCGGCGTGTGAGGTTTGTGGTGAAATATGCATTGTTCCCAGTGCGCTCGTAGTGTCGAGAGTAGAGGAACTCATGGCAAGCTGTACGCTCCTCACTCTCTATATGAAACTCTCGACAGCGCGGACTCATTTCTTGAAAATTTAAATGGGAACCATAGTCACTTGGTTCATGTGGTGCTAATTGACTATCTGGGTAATCTTAGTGTCCGGCTGTGAGTACCTGTTTTATTGAAAAGGGTGTAGCTTCCGGTCAGTTCAGTGTGTTTATCAGCCGAACCCTGGTATTAAGCTTCAAAGAGCTCGTAAATTAAAGAGTTTGTTTTTAAATATAAATGGTATCGCTCTAGTACTAGACTTCCTGTGATTATTTTATTTGTCCCACTGTAATTCTTCTTGGTCTGTGGTATACTATTTTATTGAGAAATAAACTTATAAGTTTAAGCCTCACGACTCAAGGGGGAGAATGATCTGGTCGTCGAACACAAATCATGCATCTTGCGGCCCGCCAACTAGAACCTAAAGCTCTGAGAGCGGCAAAGAGGATATTTCTCGGTTCTAGCGGTCGAGCCCATGGCGCGTCTACAGGCATAGGCAGTGCTACGCACGGTCTCTCTCTGCTGACACATCCGGCTGATCGGCGGGCCATTAGACGGTCCATGTAGTGTCGCAATGTGGTGCGGTATCCCCCTGTTAGTGCAGTGGGGCTGTAGAAAGAAGGATGATCCAGCATAGAGCCAATGCCACTCTAAGAACACTACAAGGTAATGGTCTACACGCGGTCGATATATAAGCCAAAATCCCAGCTGAGAACGCTACTAGGGAGTATAGACATGTACGATGCGTTCTCTGGTGGCGTGCGAGATACAGCATGAGTGATACTGGATAAGTCGCCATACACATCAACTCTGGGTAGTCTCGTCGCTCTCTCGCCTCCTCCCCCTTTTGGCTTCGCGCCTGCAAGGTCATGGTTCATATCCTCCTTCCAGTATCTTGATGTGTGCTCCTGCCGTCTCTCAGAAGCGACAGCTGAGTGCGAAAGATAATCTCCAAGCGACTTTGTAATTCCATTGGTCATGATGACGATGCTCTCGTAGTCCGCATTAAGCAATATTATTTATCCTGGTAAGATCTTCCCGCGTATGTCTTTTTTGCGATATTGAACAGGAGGATACTTCTAAGCGCTATTGTACTGAATGGAACGTACGTCTCACTCAGCCGCATAGATGGATTACGACCATCTCGAGCTGCAAATCCACGTCACAGTACCGCGTCTATATCGTCCCGGGGAGACTAACCGAAAATTCGTTTTCCCAACCTTTGACAGTCTTCCCTTTCGTCCGTTCCTAAAAGATTAAAAAAATCCTCTAGAAAAGGAAAGAGACTCTTAGTTGCATCCATCACTCCATTGAAAAAGGACATGTTAGCCAGTCATGCACGAATACGACAGCGGAAGTGAAACGCACTCCAGCATTTAATTTTTTCAAACAACTTTAACCAGCAAAGGCTAAGCTCTCCAGAGATTTTTCGTTTATGTTAGACGTAAAAAATTAACGCAGGCTCCATGCTGGCCTATAATTTTCGTTACAAGTACTTTTACAATTTAGCGCCAATGTGCTTATACCAGTTATGCGCGAGTGCCATGTAAGTGTCTAATAAGAGGAACTAGGTAAGTCCGAGGTGTACGTGGTAATGGAGTCTGAATGTTCATGGTTTGCGATGGAAATACAACGTCAGACTAAGCATACGATCGATCCCGCGTATTCGAACGTCCGCTAAGTTTATAAGTTTGCATGTCCCCTAGTTAAGCTATTCTTGGTGCTCTCTATTAGAAGCCTACATCACTCCCTAGGACCCAATAGTTAGTTTCATAGCTCCTTGTGATGAGTAGTCACTGCTCGTTCTAGTTTTGTCCTCTACTTTCTCTCTCTTCTTAATAAAATGTTCTCGGCAGATGGTGGTGTGCGTCGAAAACTCTCTCATACCCCTTTTAAGTTGGTTTCGGCGTTTGTCGCTGTACGAGTGTCCATACAGTGCGTGTAGTCTGTCATTTTGTTGGGCCTCCCGATAGTCTTATGAACTTGTGATTTCAAATCGATGTAAATTTTCTGGTAGAGTGGTTCGTGGGTAAGTATTGCGTAGTTCGTCGCCGTATTGGAGAAGCCAATTTCGTCGCGCCTTGATTTTAAAGAGAGCGACAACGGTATTCAGTTATGTACTGCGTTCAAGTACATTCAAAAAAGGTCTTCGTGTCATCAGTGGTGTTTGGCCGGCCAGTGACGTACATATGCAATCATATCGCAGTAGTATAGTACTTTTATCCGTTTATATTATGAGAGCTGGGTCAGGCTGTATTTTTTCCCTAATCAAACCTTTGTTAAGTGATTGTGACGCAAGGGTTATAAAAAAAATAGTGAGAGTCCGTAACAATGCTCCAAAATTAGGTCGCAGTTAGTAAACTCCGATTCGAAAATATATTTTAACAATATTGTTTGTGCGTATTGGGTTGACGGAATACAGCCTAATCGAGATTTTTTCTATTATCTTCGATCAAACTTAGGATAGGTGACTGGGTTAAAAAACAAGACTCGGCGATGGCCTTAGACAGAGGGATATTGTGTGGTTGGTAAGATCCACAAAGGTAGAGGGAATTCTACGGTTACATTGTGTAGTTTTTTATTAAGGCTATCTCTCCTCAAACCGTGAAAGAAAAGCGTGCAAGACAAGCGATAGCATGGCCTGTGTGACGTACCTCGGATGCGATGAAGAGCGTATACGAGTACGTGATCGTGCCCGAAGGTCATCACGAAATGATACTCCTTCGCATGTAACTCGAAGTTAAGCTTGCTCGGCGCCCCCTCGAGTGCGGTAGTGCTTCATTATTCAAGGAACAAGGTACTAGGCTATTTGCAAGAGATTGACCTGACTAAGTAGTGCTATAGTAAATTTGTTGCTATCCATATCCTGCTGTTTTGTGTTCCCTTCCTCCCCCTCGCTGAGCGACTCTATGAAAATTACAACTCACTAAAAAATTAAACTCTCCTCTCTCGCAACCGCCTGAACGATTAACTCCTGAGTTATACACTCTCGTTATAGCTCTTAATTTCTTAAATGATAGTGTAGCGTCCCATAACGAAAAAGTTAGAGCGGAAGCGGCAGTACATGTTTGAGTGGCACGCTGAAATAGACATAACGATTTCTCGATGTAGATGATGCCAGCTAGGATAGATATTTGCTAAGATATTTCAGTAGTACCGTTTATATGATAGAACACTGTATACGCGTGCTCGGTTCTCAAGGTACAGATCACTTGTCATTTGGCTAGCAGAGTTTCGCCGGGTGCCTGCAAATTGTCGTTCCTGCTCGTTAAAATCGCGTGACCGCATTGCTCCAGAAGCTGAGTTCCACTAGGAGTCTACTCTGTCAGCATAAGCCACATTTCGTCTTATATACAGTAGATTATACCTGATCACGTCGAAGTGGGTATGGTGGAGTAACGGCAGCTGTCCGTATTTGGCATACAGCATATCGGTCGTCAGTCGTGTCATGTGTGGAACAAAAAAACGAAAAAAACGAAGTAACTCGAGGAGCGTGCGGTGGGCAAATGACTTTAAGTATTTATACCTCTGAGCGACACCTTGCACCTTCGAGCATGGAACCCGACATCGGGACGGCTACGAATCAGCCCGCACCCGCAGGACGTCGCAGAGCCACAGGGCTACGCCTTGATAAACCGCACGGCGACGCGACCCGCTTCCGAACCAAAACGCCAACAACGCCGAGCCTAGGCCTAGGTCAGCGACGCCTTCTCAACCACCGGACTCCCTCACCTATTTTACACCGGGCCGCCGACGAGGCCCAAGGCGCACAGACAGGAGCACGAATCCTCTCTCTTTTTTCCCGCCTAAAGGATGATGAAGGTCGCATAGTAGAGGCCAGAAGTAATGAAGTACTCCCTCCGTTTTCTGATATATTATGATAGCCGGCGACTTAGATAAATTTTGCTGTCATCCATGTATGCACCATCAGTATCCTCCCGAGTTCGATTGTCAAAAATTTATAGTGCAAATATGAGTGGAAGATAATTTAAATCACACTTAAAGTCACTATAACGTAATAACAATCAACAGTCTCACTTAATAAAATGAAATCGGTGATCAATTACGTAAGGAGATATTATCCTTTGAAGGTATTAGAGCTCTGATCCCTATCGTTTTTCTGCTCTCTCCTCCAATACCCATCTGTCGAAACAAACATACGTCCCATACAGCAGTCACTCTTTTGAATTCGGCAAGCACAGCACGGACTGGTGCCCTCAGGGTAGTATCAAACTTTCGTGCGCAATTAATCTGTGATCAACTTACCGTTCATCGTAGCACCAACAAATCTGTGGAGCTCGGTCGTGGCTCGCAAAGGAAAAAAATCCACTTATTAGTTGGTTTCGCGCTTGAGTCTTTGTTCGCAGGTTTTTAACCGCACAAGGCATACTAGAGCCTTTCCGTCCAACAATCAAAATTTCATGTTGAAACGAGTCCTCTACAACTTGAACTTGGATAAGGTTTATATTTAAGCTATAATCTGAACATACCCGAAGGATTGGAGCGAGTAGAGGCCGACCGGCGACGCCCTGTTGGCTTGCCTTTTTATTATTTCATCATTTTCATAATATTTATGCATATATGCTAAATCCTAGTTGAGGCAGGCATCCAACTTGACGACGAAAGGACTTTGCTTGTTGGGTCTTTGATAATGGAGTTGTTTTCTTTAGATATGATGTGATAATCGGTCCAATTCGGCTCTGATAAGACTAGCGGGGTCGCATAGACTCGGAGACATCCTCTCTCATACTGTAGTTATTCCCTGTGGCTATTACTAAGATTAATACTTGGCTATCGATTCCATAAGGTCCTAACCGAATTCAATGACAAACATAATGTAGCAAAGATTGACGCGCTTATTTGACAAAGGAATAGCAGTCACTAAGGGGCACGACACATACAGCAATACAACGGCCGTCATCTGGCTGTGTTGTCTGTGATCCCCCGGAGAGCTGTTATATCTAACTAGTAGTTCTTTCTCTTTTTTTAATCTTCGTCGTGTTTTACCGATGATTCTGGAGTGGCGATGTGTTACATATGGCTCAGGACTGTACGTCACATGTTTTCTCGTTCGGCCGACCAAAGTACGAAGAGTCCACCTTTAAACGACGATCCTTGTAACGTTTAAGCTATAGCTCTGCTAATGAGTGAGCGAATGGCCGGAAGCCCGTGATCTCTCTCTGTCATAGACGTGTGTGTCGCAAAGCGCGCTCACGCTTCACACCTAAGCGATGGCCTAACCCCTTAAGCGACTGCGCTATAATGAGAAGAGCTAGACCAAGCCATCGAATTCTGCTGTTGTAAGCGTCCGCAAGGATACTTCACGGGGCGCAGCATGTCGGAGCGATCATACCAGCACTTTATAAAGCACGGGATCCCATCAGAACTCCGAAGTTAAGCGTGCATTGGCGCAGAGAGTATACTGGTGGTTGGACCTCCTGGGAGTCGTCCGTCGTGCATCCCTCCTTTTTGTGTCTCTCCCTCCCTCCTCCCTCCCCTTTCTGGCTCGCGCCCGCTGCGTCCCTCGTGCTGTGTCGTTCCCTTGGCGAAGCTGGGGAAGAATCGGGAGACATGTGTCTGTAAGAGTGTTCGTGGATATATTTATTTGCCTGATTCCGAGTCGGGGCGTATTGAGAAAGTAGCTGGCCTATGTGGCGTTGCGCGGGTGTGTGGGGTGGGGGGCGGGGCGAGAGTGGGTGACTGGCGGGGGGGTGTATGTGTCGGCGTCATACGGTTTTCGCTCGGCCCGAACGACTGAGAGCGAGGGCCGCACGCGCAGCCCGTTCCGGCAACGGACGCACGGCTAGGTGGCTCGCTCCGGGGGGCGCCGCCCGCCTCGCCTGTCCGCTTGCCTCTCCCTCTCATCCGCCACCGCCCGCCTATCCGCGTCGTGTGCACCGACCGCCCCGCCGTGCGCGCCGTCCTCCGTTGTCGTGCCGACTGTCGAGAGAGAGAGAGTGGAACAGAGAGAGAAGAGAGAGAGGAAGATGGGAAGAAGTGTATGACATGTGGGTCCCACAATTTTTTTTTTAAGATAGAATGCTGACTGGACTGCCACGCCTACGCCACGTAGACCAAAACAACTCTAGATTGGGTCAGGGGGGTAATTTGTCCGGTATTGAAAGTTGAGGGTGAACGATGTCCGGTTTTGTGGTTTAGGGGGTAATTCGGACGGCCGCGCTAGTTCGGGGGCTAATTCGTACTTTTTCCTAATTTTTAAGAAGCGTTGACAATAATAATGTGAAGTACCAGGTCAAAAATAATAATAATGTGAAGTACGAGCTCAAAAGAATAGGAGGCTAACCCTATGATGTATTATATATTCCCATGGAAGTGAAGTTAAAACACGCTTATTGCTTTTATGAAACACGACCTGACATGATAAATTTCTAATTGAGGCTGGTAATTCAACTTAAACAAAGTTGCCGTTGACATAGAAAGATATAAATAAACATGCAGTATTCCATATCAAGAAAAAAAATTACAGGACCATTATATCATATAAGCTAAAATCATTGAAAACATGATATACAGTAGCAACTTAGGCCCTGTTTAGATGGGACTAAAACTTTTAAGTCCCTATCACATCGGATGTTTGAATATTAATTATAAATATTAAACGTAGACTATTAATAAAACCCATCCATAATCTTGGACTAATTCGCGAGACGAATCTATTGAGCCTAACTAATCCATGATTAGCCTATGTGATGCTACAGTAAACATTCTCTAATTATGGATTAAATAGGCTTAAAAAATTTGTCTCGTGAATTAGCTTTCATTTATGTAATTAGTTTTGTAAGTAGTCTATATTTAATACTCTAAATTAGTGTCTAAAGACAGAGACTAAAGTTAAAGTTAAGTCCCTGATCCAAACACCACCTTAATCATAGGGGAAGCGAAAAAAACAATGGTACGTGCTGAGTTTGACGTCCCAGAGCTGTTATTATATTTAACTAGAATTTCTTCTCTCTTTTTTAACTCTTCTCGTGTTTTTGCTAATGCTTCTTGGAGTGGCATGTTGTACATATGGCTGTGGACTGTAATGTCACAAGTTTTCTTATTCGGCACCAGGTAGAAGAATCCACCCTTTAAACGACGATCCTTGTAACGGCTGAGCTTCTCGTTAATGATATCTATCAAGTGATTCATACTGCGTCTATGTTTCTTATAGACCGTCCATGTAAGCATGGCTAATCCCTTAAGCATATTATGGTAAACCACCGCTATTCTTTTTTGCACTAACAAGGATACTTCACGGTCTAATGACGTCGTTTTAGCCATAGTATAACCTTCACTGCAAATCCAGGTACCACGCTCATCTCGGAGACATAACCGAAAATTCTTTTTCCCAACCTTGAAACCAGTCTTCCTTCGTCCTTTCCTAAAAGATTAAAAAAAATCTCTAAGAAAAGGAAAGAGACTCTAGTTGCATCCATCACTCCATTTAAAAAGACATTTGCATCTGCATACACAAGAAAATGACAACCACTCCAGATTTAATTTTTTCAAAACTTTAACCACCAAATAGCTCTCAAAAGATTTTGTTTATAAAAGTAAAAATTACATGGGTATAATTTTCGTTACAAGTACTTTTACAATACAACAATGTGCTATAAGTTATCGATATATTCTAATAAAAAATAGTAATCCAAGGTACATGTAATTATGAATTTGGTATGGGAAAAAAACGTAGGTGAATCCTATATACTTATATATTTCATCCCTAGTTAATGTTATTTTTCTCTTCTCTCGTTAAGCCACATCACCCCCAATTATTTCTAGCCTTTGGATGATAGATCCGTGGTTCAGATTATCTCTTCTTTCTTCTCTCTTAAAAAGATGTAATCTCAATTATTTTTAGGCTCAAAATTATATCAAATTGTTTTAGTTTTGATAATCAAACTATATCTTATTTTGTATATATTATGCAACTTAATTTTCCGCAGCAACGTGGCGGGGTATTCATTTTGTTTGCTTTCAAGTACATCAAATTTTGTTTTGTGGAGTGACAATTGCAATCATATTCTGCATATATAGTACTTTATCCGTTTTATATTATAAGTCGGTTGGTTTTTTTCCCTAATCAAACTTTGTTAAGTTTGACCAAGTTTATAAAAAAATCAGTAACATCTAAAATATCAAATTAGTTCCATTTAATCTAACATTGAATATATTTTAACAATATGTTTGTTTTGGGTTGAAAATACTATAATATTTTTTTTTCATTATCTTGATCAAACTTAGAGATATTTGACTGGTTAAAAAAATCAAATGGCTTATGATATAAAACAGAAGGAATATTTTTTAAGTCCAAAAGAAAAATTCTACTATACTATTGTTATTTATTATTAGTATCTTTCAAACCTAAAAAAAGCGTTCAACACAACGAGGAACTGGCCATTACGTACCTTGAACATATATATGCCTTGAATTAATACAAGTTATATGATTTGTACCGGCCCCCATCGGTTCACTTATTCAAGGAACAAGAGAAATGACATATTTGCAAAAGAGAAAAATTATGAATAAAATTTTTATATACGTGTTCTGAGCGATATAAAATTAAAGGCTAAAAAATAAACTTCGATAAAAAAACCCCTAAATTTAACTTCAAGTTTAAAGTTGTTAATTTAATTTTTAAATGATAAGCATAAACGAAAAGTTGAGACCATACATGTTTTTGCTGAAAAAAAAGACGAGATGAGCATATAATTATAGTATATACATACCTGAAGCTGCGGCAGGTACAATCATTGTCCATTGGCTAGCAGAGTCGCGGGTGCTGCAAAATTGTCGTCTCCTGTTAATCGCGCGGATGCCAATGATTTTCATGGATCAACCGAGCACATAAGCCACATATGTTATATATACACGTAGTATTATACCTTGATCACGTCGAAGTGGGTATGGTTGGAGTAGGCAGTGTTGTATTTGGATACAGTATAGGTGTATCCGTGTATGTGTGGAAAAAAAAACGAAAAAAAACGAAGTAACTCGAGAGCGTGCCGGTGAGGCAATGGACTTAGTATTTATACCTCTGAGCGACACCTTCACCTTCGAGATGGACCCGATCGGACGGCTACGATCAGCCGCACCCCGCGTCCCACCACAGGCTACGCTATAAACGCAGGCAAAAGCGACCGAACCAAAACCCAAACGCGAGCCTAGCCTGGTCGAGACCCTTCTCAACGCCACGCCCCCTCACCTAACCGGGCCGACGACCCAAGGGCCCAGCACCAGCCAACCTCTCTCTTTTTTTCCCCCTAAATATGAATTGTAAGGGCTAATAATGAAGTACTCCCTCCGTTTTTTAATAGATGACGCCGTTGACTTTTTCTCATATGTTTGATCATTCGTCTTATTCAAAAATTTTATGCAAAATACAAAAGATATAAATCACACTTAAAGTACTATAAGTGATAAAACAACTCATAACAAAATAAATTATAATTACGTAAATTTTTTGAATAAGACGAATGGTCAAACATGTGAGAAAAAGTCAACAGCGTCATCTATTAAAAAACGGAGGTAGTATCAAACTTTCGTGCGCATTAATTGTGGGTCAACTTACCCGTTCTTAGACCAAAATTTGGAGCTCGGTCGTGTCGCAAAGGAAAAAAAATCCACTTTAGTGTCGCGTTGAGTTTTATTCGCAGTTTTTAACCGCAAAAGGGATATAGAGCTTTCCAACAATCAAAATTATCAATGTGAAACGAGTTCCTCTACACTTTGAACTTGGTAAGGTTTATTTTAGCTATAATCTGAACATACCCGAAGGATTGGAGCGAGTAGAGGCCGACGCGGCGACGCCCTGTTGGCTTGCCTTTTTATATTCATCATTTTCATAATATTTATAGCATATATTCTAAATTCCTAGTGAAGGCAGGCAATCCAACTTGAACAGAACAAAGGACTTGCCTTTTGAGGTCTTTGATAATGGAAATATTTTTTTTAGATAATTGATAATGGAATATATAGATAGGATACACTGCTCCATACCAAGATTTTTGTTTACAAGAACACTATCATATAAGCTAAAATCATTGAAAACATAATACATGACAGTAGCTTGATCATAGGGGAAACCAAAAAAACAACGGCACTTGCTGAGTTTGATCCCCGAGAGCTGTTATATCTAACTAGTATTTCTTCTCTTTTTTTTAATTCTTCTCGTGTTTTTACCGATGCTTCTTGGAGTGGCATGTTGTACATATGGCTCAGGACTGTAACGTCACATGTTTTCTCGTTCGGCACCAGGTAGAAGAGTCCACCCTTTAAACGACGATCCTTGTAACGTTTAAGCTTCTCTTTAATGATACGTGCCAAGTGATTTATACTGTCTAGATGTTTGTTAAAGGCTATCCACCTAAGCATGCCTAACCCCTTAAGCATGCTATAATAAACCACCACAATTCTCTTTTGTACTCGCAAGGATACTTCACGTTCTAACGACGTCGTTTTAGCCATAATATAATCTTCACTGCAAATCCAGGTGCCATGCTCATCTTGGAGACATAACCGAAATTTCTTTTTCCCAACCTTGAAACCAGTCTTCCTTTGTCCTATCCTAAAGAGAGAAAACCTATAAGAGTAGAAAAGAAAATCTGGCTGCATCCATCACTCCATTGTAAGAAAAAAAATGCATTTACATATACAAGAAAAGGACAATCGCTATAGATTTAAACTTTCAGAACTTTAACCACCAAATAGCTCTCAAAATATTTAAAATACAAAAAAAAAATCATATGGGTATAAACGTCTTCACAAGTACCTTTACAATACAATAATCTGTTAGAAGTTATCGTTGCTAATAGAAAAAAATAATAATCAAAGGTACACACTATAAACCGAATAAAGTTAAAAGTATCACATATTAAAATGACTGAGTTAATATGTAATTATGAATTTGATAAGAAGAAAACATAGGAGAATTTTCTCTTAACATGTACATCAAATTTCGTTTTGTGCAGTGACAATTGCAATCATATTCTGCATATGTAGTACTGTTTAAGTCCAAAGGAAAAAAATCTACCATACTATTGTTATTTATTATTAATCTCTTTCAAACCTATTTCCGTGGCCTACAAAACAGCGTGCATCACAGCGAGAAACTGAAATTACGTACGTTGAACATATATATGCCTTAAATTAATATACGTTATATAAATTGTACAACCTCCGTTAAAGGAGTTTATAAGAAACTAAAATCAGATGGATATTTTATAGTAGTACTAAAAAAAATATCTGAGCCAATATTAGATTTTTATATTTTGGGACCTGGTGGACGTTTGAAGCCTGGAGAAAATGGTGTGTTATGTATAGCTCTTTTTTAGACCCTGTCAGTTTCTTCATAAATTGTAATCTAATGTATTTAGCTGTTGGTTCTGCTACTGGAATTTGCAGAAATTGAGGGTCTGAAAAGAAAGTTATGCAGTAAGCTTGCAGTGAACTCGCCTTCCTTTCCACCTAACTGGCAGGTAATGAGCTCAAGAGAAATTTAAGTTATATCTGGTGACATTTTGCATGCGATTCATAGTTAATCCAGTATTAGTGAAGGTTATCCTCACGGTCTCCTAAAATTCACAGCTATTTCTGATTTGTATCAGTTGCCTTAATATTGATCTAGAAGAAAGAGAAAACTCAACTGCTGTTTCGGCAATCCTTTACCTATTGATTTGCAATGTCTGTAGTATTTGTTACTCATTTCTTATTTCAGGCGTACAATTAGAATGTTACTGAGTTTATGTGTGTCATATCGTGGCATAGGTGATTATGCGCACAAAGTTGTAATCTGAAGCTTCAATGGTCAGCTCATGGTCTTGTATACTCCCTCCTTCCAAAAATCTGAGACCTATTTCTTTTTGCATCAATACCAAGAAGCAATTAACTCACTCACCATGTGGCAAAACCAATGAACATGCAACCAATAATTACTAGAATGGCTTCTTGTTTTCCGATCAACAATTTAATTTAGCACATAGTGACTACAAATAAAACTTAGAATTTTTGAAAAACCAAAGAATGAAACATGTCTTATATTTTTGGAAGGAGGGAGTACCTCGTAGTCGCGGGCTAGTTTTCTTTATGTATGCCCTTTGTTTTAATGTGCAATTCAAGTACATGTACTTAGGTTATGGTATGTTTTGCTGGACCTGGATTTTTTTTGGAGTATTGTTGCTGATGAATTTTCACTAGATATAAAACATGCAGATTCAGAATGAACTTTTAACTTCTTCATGCTTGCCACTCCTTTATAGTAATTTTCTTATCATGTTTTGTATTCTTTTTTTTTTTTTTTGCGGGGATCATGTCAATAAAACCATTATCAACATGATTGAATATCATGTTTTGTATTCAATCATGTTGATAATGGTTTTATTGAATGCCTTTAAAGATGGATCTTGTGTAGTTTAAATTGTATCCAATCTGATGAAGGTGTAATTGTCTGTTGTTTCCAGGTTGGAGAGTGTGTTGCTGTATGGTGGAGGCCAAACTTTGAGACTGTGATGTATCCTTACTGCCCTCCACATATAACCAAGCCCAAGGTACATTCTTGCTTCAAAAGGCTTTTTTTCTTAGGGCGTGTTTGGCAGGGCTCCAACTCCTAAAATAACTCCAGGAGTGGAGCTGTGGAGTGGCCCGAACCTAGCTCCACCCATCTAGTACATTTTTTAAGATTACTCCAGCCCGCTCCACTCCCTTTTTAGGTGGAGCTGAAACCATTTGGTTGGGCTCCAGCTCCATGAGAGGTGGAGCTGGAGCGCTGCCAATCAGGCCCTTATAACTTAGTGAAATCAGACAATCTAAATATCCATTATGATGAACAGGAGTGCAAGAAGCTTTTCATTGTTCACCTATCTGAAAGAGAGTATTTTGCTGTTCCGAGGAACCTGAAGCTGCTTGCTGTTCCACTGTTTGAACTCTACGACAACGTTCAGGTAATCCAACTCATCCTATAGTAAAATTAGCTTTTTTGAAGTTTGAGAATATTTTTCCCATCTGTGAGGCGTTATGAACTATGTACCAGTGGCTATAGTTTCTTTTTGTTTCATAAGGAAGCATTTCCATATTATCAATTTGGTTTTGCTTCATTTTTTTCCCTTTTCTATTTCCACTTAAAATCATATTTACACAGAAGGGAAGGATCCCTATATTAAGTTGGTTTCTAAAAGAAAGGATCCATGTCTTGTATTTAGATTTCTTCCCTGATTTTCGTACTCTTTGGTGCCATTGACAGGGCCTTAGTTCTCACATAATCATTTATCTTTAACAAGGCAGCAGGAATAGGACATCTTACAAACAGCATTTTCAAGTTTGATTAAAATATATAGGTGTTACACAAAATCTAGGTTCAATCATAATGTGCCACATTAGCTTTGTAAGAACAATTCTGTATGTATAGCCTCAGAGTCTGTCTTACGTCGAGCTTATTCTTCAAATTACTTTGCTAATGTTGCTGAATTTCCTTTGTGTGGATGCAGCGATATGGGCCAGTCATTTCCACCATTCCGCAGCAGCTGTCTAGGTTCCAGTTCAACATGGTTAGCTCGTGAAGGTGATGAGAGATGGAGATTAGTGTGCACTAGGCTCTTTCTAAACATGAATTTGATGGGATCTTCAACGGGCTGAACTACCTAATCGACTTGGCATGACTAATTTGTTCTATCACAGAGAATTTCCATGAATTAGCTTGGGAAAAATATTCTGGATCCATCGTTGGACTAGTTAGCTGGACATGCATTTCGACTGTATTTTGTTGGATTGTTTTGTATCACATCGCAAAGCTGGTGCCTGGTGTATTTTTAGATGATCTTTTGTTGGCTCTGCACGCTAATTGTTGGTGTACATGGCTCTGTATGCTTACTGCCTTGATGTTGTATGCTGTAGCTGTAACTCTTCAGGCTGCCTAGCTTTTTTTTTTAGCCAGGAACTCCCCCTCTTAACTGTAAAAATGCTTTGGATTTAAGACAACATAGAGAGGATTAAGCTTTTTACAGTGTTCCATCACATGCAAATTATCGTGCGTCTGTATGTGGCATGCTTGTCAGTTGTCACTAAAAACTTTGCGGCTGAATGCAAATGCTTCGCGTAGCAGCATCACTGAACGCGGACTAACAGCGCTATCGTTGTGTAGTTCATGTTGCGGTAACAACACATTGCGTAGTGCTCATAATAGCATTCAGGAGTTTCCAATCTTGGGGTAACAACACAGTGCGTAGTGCTCATAATAAGCGGCAATTTTGGGTTGAAAGATGTCTCAGCGAGATGGCGGATTTCGTGAAATTCGATCACTCTTTGAACAAAATCCGATACAGGCCAAGTGGTTCGGACTTGGCTTCGGTAGAGCTCCGAAATTTGGATGACGAAATTCGAAGAAACTTCCTTTTTGAATCGGAAAACTCGAACAATCTTGTGAACAGTGGGCCAGTGGCTCACCGCCCACTTCACCGGTTTCCGGCGTCCGGCGCGGCGCCTGCAGAAGAACCCCTCGAAAACCCCTACCCCCCATAGCTGCCCACGTCCCCCCGTTTCCCGCGCCCACCTCCACCGCCATCGCCATGGGCAAGCCGAAGCAGCAAGTGCTCTCCCGCTTCTTCTCCACCAAGCCGCGGCCCTCCGCCCCCGCCGCCGCCGACGATCCGCCGCCTCCGCCTAGACCTCCCGCCGACCCGCCCGTCGCCGCCGTCGTCTCCTTCTCGCCCGCCAAGCGCGCGCGCGCCCTCTCCGTCTCCCCCAAAAACCACTGCCAAAAGGGCCAAGCCCTCCCCTCCCCTTCCGACTACGTTCGCCGCAGGCTGCTCGAACCGCCCGGCCGCCGCCCCCGCTCGCCGCTTTGAACCCTAGCGGCAAAGGCTACACCCCGCTGGAGCAGCAGGTGGTCGACTTAAGGCGCGCCACCCGACGTCTCCTCATGGTCGAGGTGGCTACCGCTTCCGCTTCTTCGGGAGGACGCCGCCGTCGCCGCCTCCGTGCTCGGCATCATCGCCCACCCGACCACAGCTTCCTCACCGCCAGCATCCCCACCTTCCGCTTGGGCTTCCACGTCCGCCGCCTCGTCCGCGGGGCACAAGGTTGGCGTCGTCCGCCAGACCGAGACGGCGCCGATCAAGGCGGCCCACGGCGGGGGCGCGGCCCGCAACGGTGCTTTCGCGCGCGGGCTCTCGGCGGTGTACACGCGCGCCACGATCGAGGCCGCGGCCGGGGAGCTGGAGGGCGGCGGCGCGCCCGACGAGGAGAGCAGGTACCTCGTGTGCGTGGTGGACAAGGAGGTGGATGCTATGGGGACGGAGGGGTTCGAGGTGAAGATCGGGGTGGTGGCCATCGAGGTTTCGACCGGTGAGGTTGTGTACGGGGAGTTCATGGACGGAGTCTCGAGGAATGGGCTGGAGGCCGTGCTGCTTGGCTTGGCGCCAGTTGAGGTCATCCTCGGGACTCCAATATCCTTTGCCACGGAAAAGGTACCAATCGTTACTTTTGTGATGTGCGAATTGTAAGCTACCTGACTTGTTATAATCTGCAAGTAATTCCAGGTTGTGAGTTTGTGACTTCGTAGTTACCTGATCTGTTTTCTCAGCTAAGTTCTAAATGGAAACTTATTTAAGATTGTTGGTGGAAAGACTCACAGTCATCGATGTCTGGGTAGTTTGGCAGCAATAGTTCGGCTTTTTAAAATTTCTCACCAAAAGGGATGATTGCTTGTTGATTCTGCCAAATTAAGCTCTAGCAAATTATTCCTATAGTGAACTTAGGAAGGGTTATTTGCCCTACAGTTTAATGAGTTCCCCCCAGAATTGTTTGAAGTTCTTACAATTTGTGTGAAAGTTCCTTTCAGTTTTGATGTGCTTGAGATCCCTCTGGTTGATTTCTTCTGCCTACATTTTGTACAGCTGATGGTGGCATATGCCGGGCCTACCTCTAATGTCCGGGTTGAGCGCACCTCGCGTGTTTGTTTTAGTGAGGGTGGCGCTTTAGCTGAACTGCTCTCTTTGTTTGAGAAGTCTGGGGTTGATGCTCCAACTGTTGAGAATGGTGGACATTTGATGGAGATGAACGAGGAGAACAATAATCCTCATGGGATTGAGGTACTGTTAAGTTCTTCTGAACTCACTGTCATCGCACCTTATGATTGGGTCTCCATATGTAGTTTAGACTTTTAGTAAGTTCCAATTTCTTTCTTTCTTTTTGGTTCAAGCAGGGTATCATGGCTATGCCAGAACTAGTTGTCCATGCACTGGCCTTGAGTGTTCGCTATCTCAAGGGTTTTGGTATGGACAGGATAATCTGCTTTGGTTCTTCATTTCGGCCATTTACAGCTAACACTGAAATGTCTCTGTCAGCAAATACTCTTCAACAACTTGAGGTAGACTTTTATACAACACCGTCAAAGTAAATTTTTTGTTTGCATATATATGACCTTTTTATTTACTCTGCACTGTAAACATATATATATATATATATTATTTAATGATAGGATGCACTTTCTTCCATATAGTTAGGATTCAAGATGAGACTTACAGTTAGCTTTTCTTAGAAACACATGGATCACGTCAACATTTTGTTTTTATGACCTATGTTCTCAATACACTTTTCCACTCCATTCTTCCATATATGAAAGTAACACCTGGAGTGCTTTCAGGTATTGAAGAACCACTCAGATGGTTCAATGGATGGATCGTTGTTCCAAACTATGAACAACACATGTACAGCTTTTGGATCCAGATTGTTTAGACACTGGGTAAGACTCTGTAAACCTGGTCATGGAATGAATATTACCATGATGCATCATATCACTATGAAAAGTGATAACTAGATAGCTATTGTTTATCTTGACTATTGTCTTAAAGGTCTTTGGTTGTGACATTTCTTGCAGCTGACTCACCCTTTATGTGATAGAAATCAAATATGTGCTCGTCATGACGCGGTCTCTGAGATCTCTGAATCAATTGGATCACAGCAATATTCAACTAACAATCTCCAGGATGAAGAGGACATGTCTTGCTCATCTTCTGTGAGAAGTGATCTGAGCACCATTCTTTCATCCGTTTTGAGAATGCTGGCAGGAACTCTTGATATACAAAGAGGAATAACAAGGATTTTCCATGTCAAAGCCACAGCGAAAGAGGTCAAATATTTATTATTCCTTTTTGGTTCTAGACTTCTAGTTAATTTGAGAATGACACCTAATTATGCCAGTTTATTTCATTAAACCGACATTATACAGCATGAATATCCTGCTTAGACTAATCCCTTTTTTATTATATTCTCTGTTCAGACTGTACATTTTTATTATTTACTGTCCAAATATTCCCATGATTTCAATTCAATATTCATGTAATCAGGGTACTTCAAATGATAAATGTTATGCTGCTGAAAAATTATGGCTTGGTTCTTATGCCAATAGTTGACTGGTGTATTCTGTTCTTGACGCCTGATTGCCTACAGTTTTGTATTGTAGTTTGTTGGGGTCATCCAAGCTATCCTGACGGCTGGAAAGCAACTGCAGAAGCTTGTTCTTGAGGATACTGACACCATGTCTTCTCAGCATAGAACTGTGCACTCTCCTTTGTTGAGAAGGCTAATAAATACGGCTTCATCACGTACTGTCCTGGCTAATGCTGCGACACTTGCGTCTTGTCTTAACAAAGATGCTGCTGATCAAGGAGATATGCTAAACTTATTCATTGCATCTGTTGATCAGTTCCCAGAGGTATAACCTTCTCTTTTAGGGCTTGTTTGGTTAATCCCCATGAGGGAGGGATTGGAGGGGATTAATTCCACACCCCTTCAATCCCCTTGTGGGAGGGATTAACTGAACAAAGCCTTAATGGAATGATCTTGTTATTCCCTAGTTTTTATGATGCATCATTTTCATATTTGAAAAAAAATTATAGGTTGCAGAGGGTCATGCAACTGTTGAAATGGCCAAGCAGAAATTGGAGCTGTTAATTACTGAGTATCGAAAGCAGCTTGGTGTGCGCAACTTGGAGTTTAAAACAGTAGCTGGGACAACTCATTTGATTGAAGTTAAGTCGCTTAATTGAATTCAGTTAACTTCCAACTATTGTTAATTGCAGTTCCAAGTAGCAAATGATGTCCATGAGAAAAAGTAGCACATAGCAAAAGATTTTACAGTTTTGTTATACGATTAATATTACTATCATCATGCCATATCTTGTGCCTGCAGCTACCGGTGGATAGAAAGGTACCTTCAAGTTGGATGAAAGTAAACAGCACCAAGAAAACAATTAGATACCACACTCCGGAAGTCTCGAAAAACTTGGAGAATTTATTGCTGGCTAAGGAAAAGCTAGCAGTTATCTGCAGGACAACATGGAATAACTTCCTCATGGATTTCGGCAGATACTATGCGCAGTTTCAAGCAACTGTTGAATCTCTTGCCACTCTGGACTGCTTATACTCGCTTGCCACTCTCGCAAAACAAAATGTAATAGACTGTTCTTAACCCTTTTGTGCTCATCTTTTTACATTCACTTTGTTCCGATAGTACATTGCTAAACAACTATTGTTCCATCTGCCAGAAATATGTACGACCTAATTTTGTTCGTGAGAATGAAGCAAGTCAGATTCACATCAAAGATGGCCGCCATCCGGTTAGTTTTAGATCACTTCCCACTCCATTCCTAATATGAATGCAACTTCAGTTTTTAACCGGCAAATCACAAACAGTATCATTGCATTCCTTTTATTAGTTGTAATACAGTACCTCCTCACAAGTTTTGCGTCCCTAAGAATACAAATAGAAGAACCTGAAAATTTGAGATACTCATACTGCAGTTGTGGGGATTAGTTCTATTGGTCAATTTTAGTTACTCTTTCCTTTTGGTTGTACATCTACCATGCTTTGGGCATTTTGGTCTTTTCAAATATTTAGGTACCTAGGTTTTGTAAGGGAAGTCGTGTGTACAGATTTGTCACGAAAAGTACTTTCATAATATTTCAATTTTATCGGGTTTTTGGCCACTGATGGTCAAAGTTGTTTTTCCAAGGCCATACCGTTGTTCAACACGTTATTGTATCTGGCCTGAGTAGAGTAGTTGCATGAAATTGCATGCATGTTTCAACTTTAAGAGCTATAAAGAATAGTAGCCAAGTGTCATGATAACTGCATGCTTTCTTAAAAGCTTAGATTTTACCTACAATTATTTCAGGTGGCCAATATGAAAAAAATATTCTACTGTGCCACCGACACTATTTCCAATACTACTGGCAGATCACGCACAGTCATGCATACTTCATGTGAAGCATTGTAGTCTATGTTGACAATGTTTGTATTTCTATGCTGTTGGTTTTTAGGTTCTGGAGTCCCTACTTGGAGTCAATTTTGTTCCAAATGATACTGAGCTTCATGCAAATGGTGAGTACTGCCAGATTGTTACAGGACCAAACATGGGAGGAAAGAGTTGCTATATTCGTCAAGTTGCTCTAATTACATTGATGGCCCAGGTATAAATATTGTCTCACACTTGTAGTTCACTCATGTTAACATGTTCTGGATGTATAACATAGTTACTGCAAACTTAGTTGTTGGGCTTAGGACCTGAGGAAGTAAGGGTTTACTTTTGTTGTTCTCTTACCCTGACTCTGAGATTATCCTAACACTTGGTACACTGATTTCCTTAGGTTGGTTCCTTCGTACCAGCTTCATCAGCAACATTGCATGTTGTTGATGGAATTTATACTCGAATGGGCGCGTCCGATAGTATTCAGCATGGAACAAGTACCTTTTATGAGGAGTTGAGTGAAGCTTCCAACATATTGCATAACTGCTCATCTCGGTCACTAGTTATCATCGATGAGCTTGGTCGTGGTACAAGCACACATGATGGTGTTGCTATAGCTTATGCTACATTACACTATCTTCTGAAAGAGAAGAAATGTATGGTAATTTTTGTCACTCATTATCCAAAGATTCTTAATATTCTGAGAGAATTTGAAGGTTCTGTCGGTGCATACCATGTCTCATATCTAGCAACACGGAAACTGTTGGAAGTAGCTGATAGACAGATGGTGATTAACAACACAGAGACAAAGGATCTTGGTGAAATCACTTTCTTATATAAACTTGTTGCTGGAGCTTCAGACAGAAGCTTCGGTCTTAATGTTGCGATGCTTGCACAGGTTAGTTTTATGTAAGTTGTCAGGTCTTTTTGTTTCTATATTTCTAGTTTGGTCCAAATTTCGTTAGTTATTAAGACGTGTGCTTAATACCATGACTTGCAAGTGACCACTTTTCTTCCCTTGTACTGACATACATACTTCAGTTTGCTTGTTGCTGTCTATATAGGGAATAGGTTCTAGTTTTGGGTTCATTGTTTTAGTACAAGAAATAAATCGTCTGTTGTTTTCTTCAATGACAATGCATGTCGTGGTTAATTTTTGAAGTACCCTTCCTCCTTTGCAAGCTGAGCTACAGTTTGAAGTGAAACAGTGCTCATGATCTCCTTGTTTTTGTTACTTCTAGTTTGCTGAGATGTGTTCCTGTTTTCAGCTTCCATCTAGCTGTATTGAGCGCGCTTCAGTCATGGCAGCCAAACTTCAACAGGAGTTAAGCGAGCGTGAGAAAAATAAGATTTGTAGGCTAATGGACGGTCCACGGGAAAGCTCTCCAAAAGAGCTTTGTGCACAGCCTTATCAAGGGCTGGCTGAAGCATGCCACAGGATACTATTTAACGTGACATCTGTTCAAAGTAATGACAAGTTAACGGATACACTATCTTCTTTAAGGGAAGCCAGGGAAATTGCCTTGAAGGCAATAAAAGGCTGGTGATCATGTTCTTCGAAGCAGTGGATACTTCACCACTGGTTTCCTTTTGTTTTTTTGAAGGGATCAGGTATTGATGCTGTTCCATTCTGTTCAGGTATTGCTTCGTTCTAGCTACTAGTTTCTAATGTAGTGCCTTGACTGATCTTTGCATGAAGGTGGCGTCTTCTGATAATGTATTGAGAAATTTATCGAAGATGATTTTGGGACAAATGTTATTTATCGAAGACGATTTTGGGACTAATGTTAGCCCTTGTGCTAATGGCAGCAGTGTAGACTGTAAAATATAGTGGATCTGGAAAGTGGAGGACCTTGAAGTTAAAGCCAACTCTATGGAAGAGCAAGTAACTTATTGTAAATCTGTAGTTATAGCATCAGTTGATGTATCCAGACTTGTCCAAACCATATTAAAGCTTTGCCTCCATTTTGAAGTGTAGATGCAGAAATGAGATGCATCTCTTATATCCTATTCCTCGGTGAAATATCCCTGTGTTTCTGACTTTGTCTATTTGTGATAATCCTGGAACTTCAAAATGCTGTCCTCCGTCTTGATATTTTCGATTTGAATTTGGACTAATCTATCTTTTTTTTTAAGTTACACTAATCTATCTACTGGAGTACTTCAGCAACATTTTCTGAAAGGAAAGAAAGGAGGATGCTGAACGCAGCACATCCTGAAGGTGTACTTAAGAAAGGCCAGCCCAGCCCAGCAGGGGCGAGGACCATGCCGGCCCATTCATCCACTTGGGGGGCGTACCATCGGTCCATCGCACGTGAGAGGAGAGGAATATCCCGTAAAATCCGAAGAGAAGGAATCCTCCTACTACACAAATTTCATTTTTTTTAGATTTTCTTTGTTTCAGGTGGCAGAGTCACGAATGCATCATCGCGCTCCTGCCCTGCCTCGTCTCCTCCGCTCAGCTCAGCTCCGGTCCAAACCAAAACACACACACAACACAAGAGGCGGCGCCCCTAACAAATCCCAAGAGACTTCCACTGCACAACCAACCTAGAGCTCTGAGACCTTGAGAGTGAGAGCTCGCGGTCGCGGCGACTCGCGACACAGACTCGGACAGAGGCAGAGAGAGATGGGAAGGGAATGAGGCGGCGGCTCCTCTCCCCTTCTCCGGTGACGTGACGACGCCCCTCTCCTCCGCTGTCGCATCCGAGTTCATAAACCTTCGTCCCTTCCGCCCCGCCATCCGTCTTCCCGGAATCCCGGTATGTAAGCCCCGCCCCCGCTTCATCAGTTCGGTCGGATTGGATGAACGCCCATTTTTTGTGGGGACGTTCAGCGTGATGTATCAACGATTCAATCGAACAGCCACCGGTTTTTTTCTCGTTTTCCAATCTAATGCCGCTTGCTTTTTTTAGCCCAAACATTTTGTTGGGTTCCTCCGGGGTTCTGATTTGGGTTTCTGTTGATGTTGTGTTCGTACAGGGGGCGCGGGGGGATGGATTTGTCTAGGTTTACTGCCCCGCGGCCGGGCTTGCAGATCGGCGCCGCCGGGAATGGCTTCCGGGCGTGCTCACTGCGGCGCCTCAGGCATCGGGGCTGCGGCGGGAACCCCATGGGCGCCTCCGCCCTCGGAGGCTGCGGTTCCCGTGGCCTCTTCTACTTGGCTCCAAACCACGGGAGCCCTCTTGCCCTCCGGACCAGAGGGAGGGCGCTGAGGTGCCAGGGAAATGACTCACTGGCCTATGTTGATGGCCCTTTGGAAGGTACCAATGGCTCAGTAGTCGATAGTACCGAGGATGAAGCAAACAGCTCTGGGTTGGATGAGGAGAAGGGTGATGATGACGCAGAAAATCTCAGGGACCTGCTTCAGAAGGCGAGGAAAGAGCTGGAGGTGGCCAGGTTGAACAGCACCATGTTCGAGGAGAAGGCGCAGCGGATATCGGAGTCAGCCATCGCACTGAAGGATAGGGCAGATAAAGCTCAGAGCGACGTCTCTTCTGCCGTGACGACCATACAGGAGATCATCAGCAAGGAGGCTGATGCCAAGGAGGCTGTCCGGACGGCTACAATGGCGCTCTCCATGGCTGAGGCCCGCTTGCAGTTGGCGTCAGAAGCTCTGGATGCCAAAAGGGGATCAGTCGGGCCGATGGAAGTTAGCATTGATGATGTGGAGGAGGAGGCCCTTGCGTCTGCGCAAGAGGAGATTAAGGAGTGCCAAGAAAGTTTGTCAAAATGTGAGGAGGAGCTGAGACGTATCCAAGAGAAGAAAATGGAGTTGCAGAAGGAGGTTGATAGATTGACGGAGCTTGCTGAGAGGGCTCTTTTGGATGCTTCAAAAGCTGAGGAGGATGTTGCAAATATAATGGTTTTGGCTGAACAGGCAGTAGCTCTTGAGATGGAAGCTGCACAGCGAGCAAATGATGCGGAACTAGCATTGCAGAAAGCAGAGAAGGCCATCTCCTCGGTTGATGCCGTCGTAGAGTTACCAGCACCTGCTGAGGAGCAAGTAAGTGATGAAGAAGACAATGTTTCTGAAGTGTATGATTACAGCAGTGATGCTATAGATGATATTCCTGAAAGAGATGAGGTGTCAAATGTTGAGCGCCTAATTGTTGGGGACTTAGCTGTAGAAGGCATTGAGCAACTTGAATCATCCCGTGAAATGTCTGATGACGAAAGCACTGACAAGTTGCTTGTTGAGCCTCAGAAAGAAGCCGAACCTGATATAGATAAGTCAAAGCAAGGGAAAAAACAGGAAATAGAACGAAAGGAGTCTCAGCCATCGAATGCTCCTAAAGCATCACTGAAGAGATCATCTCGGTTCTTCCCCGCATCTTTCTTCTCCTCCAAAGCGGATGGAGAATTTACACCTACATCTGTTTTCAAGGGGTTGATGAAATCGACTAGAAAGCATGCGCCAAAGCTTGTTGTTGGGATAGTGTTTCTTGGAGCAGGGTGAGTTGCATAGTGAATAATATCTTTTCTCTTTGGTTTCTGTTTGCTAGAAAGTAAGAAAAATCTGATTTCCCATATGTTTGTATATTTATGCTGGATACTGTTATAGTTTGTCATATTTTCTATCTGTATAATCAAATAACTGAAAGTACTTGTTCTTACAACAGTTGAAGTGATTTCATTAATGTTGATAAGCCAATTCTTTATGAAACGGTGTTTCTATTCTCTGTCTACAGAGCATTCTTCTTAAATCGGGCTGAGAAGAGTAGTCAATTATTTCAGCAGCAAGAAATAACCACAAGTATTGAGGAAGTTACCTCCACTGCAAAGCCCATAGTTCGTGAGATGCGAAAGATCCCACAACGAGTAAAAAAGCTTATTGAGCTCTTACCTCATCAAGAGGTATGTTCCCTTTCAACTGAACCTGTACATTGGCGAATTTATTTCCCTTTTTTGTGAGTACATTCTCTCGCTGCTCACACAAGTTAGAAAAGAAATTTGGCTTGTGTCTAACTCCCTTCTGCTCTTTGTTACCCTAGGTAAATGAGGAAGAAGCTTCACTCTTCGACATATTATATTTGCTTCTGGCTAGTGTTGTGTTTGTACCATTATTTCAGAAAATACCTGGAGGTGATACATTTATTTCTGACATCTATATGTGCATAGCATGGTATCATGGCAATCAAACTTTCCTTATCCATCTGCCTTTTTTTACAAATCATATCAAACAAATTCATCTCTGTTCTACTCTAGTTTTAGTTTCAAGTTTCAACCGAACACTACAAAGTACAAACATTCACTTTGATTTTCTAATTTGAAATATCTGAACGTTTGTTCACTGTCCGATATTTCTTTTTCTAATATGCACCTTGATATCATAGGTAGTCCTGTTCTTGGATATCTGGCTGCTGGTGTCCTAATCGGTCCCTATGGGCTTTCCATCATCCGTCATGTCCATGGAACAAAAGCAATTGCTGAATTTGGAGTTGTGTTCTTGTTGTTCAACATTGGCCTTGAGGTAGAAACTGAGTTTCTTTTAGATTCTTTCCTTAATCCTCATGCAGGATATATCAGCTTACCATTTTTTACCTGCAGCTTTCTGTGGAAAGGCTAAGCTCAATGAAGAAGTATGTCTTTGGGTTAGGCTCTGCTCAGGTTATACTCATGCTATGCAACCAGTAAAGCAATAGTTCCATGCGGATACTCCCTAACAAATTGGAGCAATTGACAGGTGCTGGCTACTACAGCAGCTGTTGGTATGATAGCTCACCGTTTTGCAGTGCTACCGGGACCAGCAGCAATTGTTATTGGGAGTGGGTTGGCTCTGTCCTCAACAGCTGTTGTTTTGCAGGTACTTATAACTGGCATTTATCTTGTGTCATAGATTCTGACATTTTGATATTTCTCATAGTCACCGTGATCATATCACAATTGGAATAAATTGATCACCTGGAAACCTTTTTTTTCTCTGCTTCAAACTTTGATACCAGAGTATTGTGGAAACTTCCTTTCTACATATATATATTTGTGGTCTTCATTTTTTTAGTTACACTGGATGTTGAGCACTTATGGTTTGCTTCTCTAGGTACTACAAGAACGTGGGGAGAGCACATCACGACATGGACGTGCTACATTTTCTGTGTTATTATTCCAGGTATGACCACCATGATCATGAATATTGGTGATTATGTTCCAAGTTTCTCTTCCTCCCTTTTTTTTTTTCCTTCTGATGCACTTCCTTATGTTTTATCTTGAGTTCTTGATGACACCCCACCCTGTGGTTGCATTTATTTGAATGTCCTTTACTGTTCCTTGCCATGCATGTATGCAAGCATGGACTTAGACATACACTCATCTGCAAGCACATGCTTATGCTTAGGGTTTATTGTTTCCTCTTCCCATATCTATTGCCATTGACAGGAAAAAAATGCATTGACCTGACTACTGTTAATGTAATCTAAGTCTTTCTTCTGATAGATATTTGTTGTGACATACTGTTGTATGCAGGATTTGGCTGTGGTGGTCCTGTTGATATTAATACCTCTTATATCACCTAATTCTTCAAAAGGAGGGGTAACCTTTTTTGATGCCATGTTCTTTTTCCCTGTCTGAGTTAGGACATTTTTGCTTGTTGGTGCAAAATGATCAACGTGTTTACTACAAATGATTCTTCGTGCATGAACAATCAAGTACTCTACATCACTCTTGTAACAGTCTAGATGAACAATCATGACATGAACTGATGAGATAATCTAGATGTTTTATCCTATAGCATGATCAATTGACCAATTAAAATTGTTAAATTTCTTGATTGGTGATAAATTTTATGAATCACTTTAAAAGCCATGTTCCATTGCATTGCCCTTTGTAGGCTATTTAAGCCAGATGATTTATTTATTGTTCTAAGTGCTCATTCTATATTTCTGATGACATAGGTTAAATTGACAGAAATATAACATAAGTAACTGTTCTGTAAGATCAGCTAGTGTTATATATGTTTATTGAACTGTATGCTTGACACTTGGACACAGCCAAAGACATTAATTTAGCAAGAGTTTTAATTGCAATATGACCATGGTTGCTTCTCGCAGAGTCTTTCCATAACCATGTGGTGTCGCAGTGTTCTCCTTTTATCTTTATCTTTCTGTTTAAACTTTCTTACACAATTTCTGCTTCTTATAGGTTGGTTTCCAAGCAATAGCAGAAGCTATGGGAATGGCTGCTGTAAAAGCAATAGCTGCTATAACAGCCATAATCGCTGGAGGTCGTCTGGTGAGTCGGCTGTTGTTTCATTTAGTTGGCATTCTTATCCGTTGATGATTTTTGCATTGAGTCTAAGTTTGACTGCCAGCTAAACACGCACACCTACATGCATGCATGTGTGCCACTGCACATTTATAGCCCTTGTTGCCTGTGGGGAGAATACTGTGTGCTCATTCTGCTCTCTAGAATTTGATTATAACTGTTCGATTTGTAAGTTATTCTTTTTATGTTGAACAGTTGCTTCGTCCAATTTACAAGCAAATTGCTGAAAATAGGAATGCTGAGATATTTTCAGCAAATACTCTCCTTGTTATTTTTGGAACAAGTCTTCGATCCAAAATTTAGATCCAAACTTCAGTCCTTTTTCATCGTATCAACATGTCATACACACATAATTTTTTAGTCACATCATCTTCAATTTTAACTAAAATCCAAACTTTGGATCTAACTTAACACAGCCTTTGTGAAAAAGCAAAATTCGATCATAATGTTTGTCACGTCAGTTTTTGTACGTGTACCCTTTTCCATTAAAAAAATGCAGCAGTAATGCGAACTGTGCATCTATAAAGCGTCTTCCATCTCTGATGGGCCCAGTTTTGGAAGTACTCCTGCAGTAAAAAAAAAATCAATTTCTACCATCCAGACGTAGAATTAGTGGAGAGTGAAAATGACTAAAGTAACTTTAATTATTAAAAAAATAATAAGAGTAATAGATAGGTGAGCTCGCAGAAAAACCAGAAAGAAAAAAAAAACGACACGTGAGCTCGCGCGCTCGCTTTTTTGTAGTGTATTACTGGTGTTCTTTGACTTCTTTCCAGATTTGAAATTTCTACTATAGGTAACAATAATTTTGGTATTTTGAAGTGAAACCGGCTCACTCTCGGGGCGCTGTAGATCGTAGCCGTCCGTCCGATCGGATCCATCTCGATCGAAGCCTTTGCCAATTGCCACAACACTTGCTCCAGCGTTGTACAAGTCACAATGTTACGAATACGAAGTGGGTTTGCCAACCGTACGTGGTATGCAGCAGGCCAGGTAGCCGCGCGCTGCACGCCAGTTAATACTAGGAAATTAATTAGGAAACTGCTGCCATGCATTGAGGTATCCGGATACAACACTAATAAAACCAGGATCTTACATATATATACACACACATCAGGTGTGGCTCGTGTGCCACCAGATTCAATTTGATTGAGAACTTGAGTAGCTTACACACTTGTGAGCGATGGACAAGAATCTCACCTGCCGCGGGCGCTTCAGGTATGTAAACTCATCCGATATTTCATGCAAAGAACATAGGTCATGTAAATAATATTTTCTCCATCTCAAAATATAAAGGATTTTAGGTAGAATACATGAATCTGGACATAGGATATGTCCCATCCACCCAAAATCTCTTATATTTTAGGACAGAGAGAATACTATGTATTAAAGATAATTTTAGTGATCCTTTTGCTATAATAATGCCATCTAATTCGTAGGTTATGTGAATAATACTCTCTGTGCTTAAATTTAACAATTTTTAGCTCTCTATTTGAACAAAACTAAAATATATTATAATTTGAAACGGATGTGGTACTACTGTGTATAAAAAGATACTGTACTATGATAAGTTGCATGAAAATCTAATACTAGTAATAAATATGAGGCTTCGTAGTTTGCGCATGCAAGTCGCGGAGGGAAGTCACGCGCAGGTTAATTGACACGAGTCAGACTCCCTGTTGTGGTGCAGCATAACGGTGTTTCTTTTCCAGAAGTCAAACCAGCGAGTTTTTCGATTTAATTTCCATTAGCACTGCTTTCTGAACTGCAAAAAAATTCCAATATATTTTTTTAGAAAATCATATAATTTACTTTTAAAAATTATAATAGCTAATATTCCCTTCGTCCTAAAGTATAGCAAGTTTTGCCCAAATTTATAGCTAAAATTTGCGAAACCTTAGGACGGAGGTTGTAATTAACTATCACTAATAGGTTTTTTTTCGTTTCGTGTACGGCTGAAAATTAAATCTCATCCTAGCTGCCCATACGAATGCATGCATCGGCCCTATGCATACCCACGTTGACGAAAGCTTTTAAAAACTTCATTTGAAAGTTTGAAATTTTTAGTTAAAAGTTCAAATTTTTGGTAGAGTTTTCAAAAAAAATTCAAAATTTTCCAAATTTGAGTTGGATGTTTCGAAAATTGAATTGCAAGTTCTAAAACTTAAGTTGAAAGGATCAATTTTGTTGGTAGAAAGTTTACTTTGAATTTTTCTAATTCGAAATAAAAACTTTCAGTTGAAAAGTCTTTATTGAAAATTTTATTCAAATTTTGAGAGAGCTTAGAAATAACTACAAAACTATATAGAATTCAAAAGCTATTCAAACTTTCAAAATAGAAATTTTAAATAATTTCCCATCTATTCTAGCCACTTAATATTCGTCCCATAAGGCCCAAAACGCGGCAGTAGCCCTGTCTCGCGTGCAAAAAACACGTTGAGAGAATCCTGTTCGACATTTTTGTTGCAGTCGCGACGCGCGCGCGCAAATTTGTTCTTCTGAACAAAATGCTTGTTGAAAAACGTATCCGACATTTTTTTGTCTCAAAAAACACGGTATGATTAGATTTGTCTTTTTTGATATTCCCTCATTCTCTAAATGTTTGACGCCATTGACTTTTTTAAACATGTTTGACCGTTCATCTTATTCAAAAACTTTTGTGAAATATGTAAAACTATATGTATATATAAAAGTATATTTAACAATGAATCAAATGATAGAAAAATAATCAATAATTACTTAATTTTTTTTGAAAAAGACGAACGGTCAAATATGTTTAAAAAAGTCAACTGCGTCAAACATTTAGGGATGTAGGGAGTATATGATATGCTTTAAGTTTATAATAAATGAAACCACATCCTCTCTATTTTCTTATTTCCTCTCTCTATTTTCTTTTTTTTAAGAGACAAGGGAAGACTGGTTTTAAGATTAAGAAAAAGAAGTTTAGGCTATGCGTTCGCGATGAGCATGGCACCTGGGTCTGCAGTGAACATGACACCATGGCTAAAACAACGTCACTGGGGCGCGAAGTATCGCTGCAACTGGAAAAAATGATACTGGGGGATTACTCCTCAAAACTTAAGATGTTAGGTATGCTTAAGTGGACAACTTTTAAAGACCAGCGATGCGGTATAAATCACTTGATAAAAAATATTAAAAATAAACTCAAACGGTACAAGTATCGTCGATTGGAACGAGGAATCTTCTACTTGACACCATCTGCTACAGTGAACAGCCATTTATACCACATGCCACTCAAAGAAGCATTGGTGAGAACAAAACTAGATTTACGAAGGCGAAAGGAAGTATTAGATAGATACAATAGCTCGGAGGGATCAAAATTCCCGTAGTGGTGCAATGGTTTCACCTATGACCAAGTTGTCGATATGCATCCTGTCTTCGGTGATTTTAGCTTATATGATAGTATTCTTTTAAACTTAATTGATGTACTGTAGAGTGTTTGTAACTTGTTTATATCATTGTGAAGGCAAGTTCTTTCTTCTATTTAAGTTGAATTGCAGCCTATAAATCGAACACCTAATCTCCCCTATTTATGGATTTGTCACGTTGGGCATGTTTTTATCTCACACTTAGCATAGAATGTGTGCCTGGGGTGTTTCAGACGAAACATCAGTAGCCCCCATCCTGGCAAATCACACTAAAATAGCATTTCATCGGTAAAAAAAAAAAGTATTAGGAACGACAGAAATTTTGGGTTAGGCCAAAAACAATGTCTTCGGTACAAGACCAGACTACATGCACCACCAGCATGTTCTTTTCACAAGAGGTACTGCAGTGGCACACGCCATTAAAACAACAGCACATCATTGGTCAGATTGTGCGTCAAAGTTGACACGAGTAGCAAAATGGTTTATCGTATTGGGTGCAGCTTTTGAAGATCTAAGCATTGCAACCTGCAAAATAGATCAAAATATGCTATATCAAATGATTGGCCCAAAACTCCAGACAGTTTAGTAAACTCAACTTTTCACATAGAATAGGAAGCCCCTAATACTACCTTAGGACTGTTCATATTGCTTCCGAGATAACCAACACCAAATGAAGGGGAGGAATAGGCAGCAACAAGCTCAGCGGCTCCCAATGCAGATACATCCCCTCTCTGCAGAATGTTAGATTGTTAAACCAAAGTTTACCCATGCAAAACCCAAGGAGACGTATCAGCAAAGTACCACCTTTAGAACATCAGCCTGAATTAGCAACAACCCAGCGCCTGTATCATGAGACATCTCACTGCTGCTTTGAACCGCTCTGCGCAGAACTTTGGTACAGGCAGAAGCAGGGCCAGATTGTATCCTGAGAAAATACAAATTGAGTTCCAACCATAAAGAGTATGATGTTGAATGTAACGAAATTATGGTAATAGATTATGTAGAAAGGTTAGGAGTCCATAAGCATGGACTGCCCTAGATCATGTTATGGCCAACAGGAATGACAGAACTGGCTAGATCAAGACATCAAGTGACGGCAAACAACAGGGTTCAAACTGTAGATTAAGATAGCAAAGCTGAAACCAGTGTAAATATGATGCAGGCAGTCCTACATGTTTGCAAAATGCAAATTCATTGAGGCTGGATGACATGGTGAGAATTGTATAGTGCAGAACTGTATATCAATAAGAGCAAATTTGTAGAGATGAGCATACAATGATGATGAGATACAACATTCACGTGCAGCAAATCCTCTAATCAAGTGTTCACCGGCTCCAGTTGCACAACACCCAACTATAAACGGTGTGCCAAAGGGCCCTTTGGATGAGGCCCAGCACCCAGACCCATACATAGCAGCCAAACCAACCCGTCCATCTACCTGCAAGAAACCAATGCTTATTGAAGGCCTGGGGAATCTCTATGCAAAAGCATCATACAAGAAATATAAATAAAAGAGTCTTCATCAAACAAATTTAAGTATACTACAACGAAAAAAATGACCACCGGACCTTTAGTGCAATGCCACCACTGGATGCTCCTGATGCTATATTTCCATAAGCATCAACACAAACAGCACCAACAGTATCCATCACACAGTCTTGATCATCCTCCATGATTGATCGTGTGATCATCTTCATCTTCTTTACACCAGTAATATCCTCAGCTTCAGCTCCTAAAATGAAATGGCAACATGTGATGTGGACTGGTCAAGTATGTTATTACATATACTGATGCACACAGAAAGCACAAGCAAAAAATGAGCAGTACCACAAGCCTGGGACCAGTGCTGCATATTTGAGTGTTGAATTATATATCTTTGAAAGGAATCTCATACAGACATTAGCATCTAGATGAACGTTTATGGAGGCAAAAAAATCTTGCAGATGAACACAAGAGAATGCAGGCATACAGAAGAACACACAATAGCATATGCAGCATAGACAACTATTGGAAGACCTTGTGAAAAGCAGTGGTGTGCATTTGCATGAATTTAACACATATACGACAGTAAATTAAACTGCAATTAAGTTTTAGAAGATACTTCAACCAAAGAAGCGTTGTGGATATGATAAATAGCCACTTAATCAATATAGAAGTGATTAGAGATACTAACACACAGATGAAATAAGAGCAACAGTAAGGGAGAAAAAAGACCTGGTGCTTCCAACTGTACTGAACTAGATTCTGAACCAGAACCAGTGCTATGATTAACGGATTCCTTGGCACTTGCAAGCAATGATCTGTATTTTCCCCACTGTGCTTTTGCACTCTCAGTCACCAACCACTATTTGAGAATATACCAAGAACGGATTACAAAACAAGTACAAATGCAGACTTGGATGGCACAATTCACATAAAGAAGAGGGGACCCACACTATTTCCCTCTGATGTGGCTTCAGGTAGGTTCAACCCCTTCGATTTTGCCCACTGGCATGCTCCTTCACCAACCAAAAACCTAAAGCCAAAGAATAATTCAGCTATACAGAACTTTAGCTAAGACATATGAAAGGTTTAGACATAGTGGATGACTGCATGATATATTATCTATCATACATGGATTATGAAAAGATAGCCATTATGCCTTGTTCCATTCATAATTTTGCAGTATAACATGAAACGAAGTGACAAAGGGGGCTTTCTATCTGATAGTTCAGTTGTAAGAGCCATTGTTTTCATTACATGATTAAAGATGAGATAAAAGTTTATTTGGAAAAGAAAACATGAAATAGCCCGAACTCCCCAAATACTTGCACGAAACTGGTGAAAAATTGTGCGTACAAGGACAATAAATTACTGGAAAAGAAAAAGGTCATGATGAAACAAAAGGTGAAGAAGAGCCTTGAGTTCTGTGATTACATAGGGGGTATCCGACCAAGCAGTGAAGGTCCTACCATCTGTTCCCTTGCCAAGTGCAAAGCAATTTGGATGGGATTCTTTACACCTGATCTACAAGAAATAAGACGTGTGGTAACACAAATAGTAACTTTTACACAGGCCCATCCAGAGGGAACCATCAGTGGTGAGTGAGAAGCACCAAGGCAGAAGAGTAAAGCATCAGCAAACTTGAACAAAATCCAAATCCTTTGCTCACACCAAGTGTATCTCTCAACACTACTTTTGCTTAGTGATTTGCCAACATGGTAGGAAGAGGTCGATAAGTCTTCGTTGTTAACATAGCTCGGGAGATGGCTCCATAAAGGTTAGTCATGTCGATTTGTCCCCTGCTCATTAGAAGACATCGTGATGGTCGGCACCCTTGCTGCATTGGGATTCTTGCTGAAGGCCCCGCACTCTCACAGCAGTATGCTCACCAATCTGGTAGGCCATCCAATATTGATCAACTGCTGGCAGCCGCAACATTGATGGATTTCAAACCTAACCATGCCATAACTCGTGAAATCGAAACATTCTAGCTTGAACAACTCGTCCGAATGGCGGAAGAGATCGATGAATTGTCTTCAGTTAAACTTGATGGAACCCTGCCAACATAGAGATTGGCGGCATGTCGACTTTCTTGATTGGCTTGCCACCTGCTTGTTGAAAGCGTTGGTTGCATAACTTCTGATCTCTTGACCCTTAACCTCTTTTCCTTAACCATGTATCCATCCATGTGTTGGACAGCTTGGTAGCTGAGGTGCATCTGCCATACCACACATTACGACTATACTCCAGATTCATCAGGACTTAGTGAATGCTGACCAACAGGGCGCGAAAAGATTAACCATCTATCGGCAGTCATCGACCAGTGGGAAGATTAGTGATGTAATAGTCTAGGACTTGTTTGAATGTCTTGAAGTGGTCTGTACCAGCTGGATGGGATGCTGATGGGGAAAGGCCTGCAATTCTGTGACATTATCATTTCTCCTCCAACATGCTCCATTCCATTGCTTGCATGATAGCTTTGGTAGCAGATTCAGAATCAGTAAACTTGATAAACCAATCTCCTTTGGCTTGAAAAGATGTGGATTCTGCCACCACTCTGCATGGGTGATCTTACCAAATGGAAGGAAAAGCTCAACCAACTCTTGGGTGTCAACTTGGACGATGGCTGTTTACAGACATTACAATTAGCATGTCATTTCCTTGACGGTTCTGGTGGTGCTGGTGATTCAACCAGCTGAAATGTGGCAGTGTTTGAAGGTATGCCAGATACTCGAACCTCTATCTTTTCTTCCTCGACAAAGATGTCCATTCAATGGATGACAGCCTTCAGCTGCATGGTTGGAGGACTAGAGTACTGCACAAGCCATATTCCTTTACTAAGCCTGTTTGTTGATCTTGGCCACTTTGCATTAGTTTACGTCCCCAAAGGCAGAAAAAGATGAATCATCCGTCTGTGTTCATGGACAGGAAAGGTTGCACACATACAAATTTAGCCCATGTCAGTTTCCGCTGTTGAAGGCTGCTGGCTATCATCTCTGATGTGAAAACAGCTTACTCTGGACCTCTAGAGCTCTTCCTTCAACCAAGCGCCCATCATGCGGCTTAATAGCTTCAGAGGCACAGCGAGGATCAGAAACGTTACAAAAGCCATATCCCGGCTCAAAAAACCAGCTGAAACAACATCCACAACTCTTGATCTACAATTCGTCCGAAAGTAGAAATAGCTCGATGAGCTTGTGAGAACCTACAGAAGCAGGTAGGTTTGCCCACTACCGAATTAGTGGTTGTCCACTTCTTTCAGCCTTGCCACCATCCTGAGGAAACGGAAGGTGAGTGTGTTCCTGTTTCTTATGGAGGTGCTTGTCCTCGGTCATCAAACTGAGCTTTCCATTTTCCCAACTTTGCAGCAGCAATAACTTTCGGTTTGGTAATGTGTAACAATACTATCATCAGCAATTGACAAGCCGTTTTTTGAACGGTTTCATTCCCATTTCCTTGTCACACTGGTATTCTCCTTTTGCTTAATGCGTAACCCATTTTCTGGGCCATCGCTTTGAGCTCTTTGCTCATTTCTGTCTCTCTGAAGCTGCAGAGCAGAGTTTCTCAACAGATTCTCCTCACCAGCACCCAATCATCCATATGGCTCTGCTTCATAGCGATAAGCTCCTGCAAGTACTGCGAGAATTAAGGCACACAGATTGATGAAATGCCTCCACATGACAATGTGTCTTTGCCACTTTACTCTTGCACCTTCCCGTTTTGGTTACTTGAATTCATCACAGGGATCCCCACTCTGATCATCATTGCCATCGTCTTCATCAAATCATAAAAACACGACGTTCATATGGCTTCTTCTTCCTCAACTGCCAATCTTCATATCAGCACCAAATTCATCTTGTCACTGAAACCCTCGCTGCGTGCACCAAAGTCGCTTTTCCACCTTTACTTGTGCTGCAAACTGGTTTCTCAAAGAAGAAGTTCTGAAAAAAAAGAAGATGGATAACTAGTGTTTGGAGTAACATAACACATGCAGGAAGCTTATAAGAAGTAAAGCAGATTGGCCTCCAACGAGAGCTGTGAAAATTCTATTTATATGTAGTTCAACTCATATAAATTTGCACTGCCACAACTTGTTACTTTATTGTGTTCTATGTTGCTTTTAACCATTCAGTGGCCACACATTTAGTGATGCCACATGACACCAATTTACACATTATCCTCGCAAAACAAGCAAACCCACCACTTCCTAAATACAATTAATTCATACGATCAGCACAGGACACCCCGTGAGTGACAACAGTCCTACGCAAATAATCAAACAATCTCTAAGCTGCCCTGGTAGCAAATTTGGGTTTCTTTGCGCCAATAATCCATGATCTCTGCATATTATTATTCCATCACAAGCCATTCTATTCTCAAGACTCGACCTGCTTTTGTACCAACACAAACAGTAGTAATATAGCTTCTCAAGGAAAACATGTGCGCAGTAACACAAACAGTACACATGCAGCAGCGTATAATAAGCAGATGCATATGTGCCTCCCAACGGGAGCTTGAAATCTATCTAGTTTCCTCACAGCTTGGCGCCCTGCCTATTAATCTTTGCACCATGTAAACTTGTTAGTACTTGTCTTGCCTTTAAATTTGTTCTTAGACTGAAATGATCAAAAAATCCCGACATGGTTATAACTTATGAAGTCATCTTTTTTTAGATAATGAAGCTTATATTTACTTATAAGTCATACGCTGGTTATGGCATCAGATTCAAGAAGGCACCCAATTTTCATAACCTTCCTCCACCAAAAACAAATTTAAATAAAAAACTAGTGGGAAGGGTTCACACGATCTTCCTCCAAAAATTACCAAAAGGAAAAAACAAGAAACAATTTCACAAAACCCGCAGCACGGGTGATACCATGACATTTTTAACACTCCAACATCTCTAGCTTAGCCCCCTGCAACACAATTTGTGGTTTTCTGTAACGCCAATAATTAAGATCTTACATTATTTTTAGCAGTTTCCATCACAAGCCCATTAATTCGCAAGAACTCTCCTGCTGTTTACACCCAACACAAACACACTAAATAAAGCTTTCCGGAGAGAACAGGTGTGCGCTAATCTGAATCCTTGCATCAAACAAAAACCCTAAAAAAGAAAAAGAAAAAAAGAAGCAAAAGAATCAACAACCACCAACCCCACGGCACAATCGCACAGCAACAAACAAAGAGCACGCACCTGGCTGAAGATTCGCGGGGTTAACAATCAAAACCGATTGCTTCCCAGCAAAAGATGACCAGAAGCCCAAGAAACCATGTAACCAGTATGTCCAAGAGATGAACTAGTGACAACAGAAATTAAAGAAAAAAAGAAGAATACATACCAAAATTGCCAGGCTTTCTATGCAGCGCGCGGCGGTTCGATCTGGAGGGGTAGCAGTAGAAGAGAGGGGAGTTGGAAGAAGGTTGAGAAAGGGCCAAACAGTGAGTTGGAAGCAGTAACAATCGAGAAGAGAGGATGTGAGGTGTTTGGTGATTAGGTTGCGTGACCCTGCGTCTCCCTCTCTCTATCTCTCTTCTTCTCTGCGTGTTGTGTTTGTGTTGAGAACAGCAAGCAGCATGAGGAAATGGATTTCATTTTTTTTCGCATGGAAAAAAAGGAAAAAGGAACAGTAATGTGCGTGCAGGCCCTGTGCAGTCTGCGGCAGGGAGAGAGAGAAGGATAAGAAACGAAGAGAGATTTGTCGTTACACAGGGACGTGAAAGGTGAAGTGAAGGCCAGCCTATGTTAGTGTGTGAAATGGAAACAATTCTTGGTATTACGATCGGATGTTTGACTAGATATCGAAGAGTTTTCGGATAAATGAAAAATACTAATTTCAAATCGCCTGGAACCGCGCGAGACGAATCTTTTGAGCCTATATTAATCCGTCATTAGTAACGTGGCACTACTGTAGCCCCACTTATGGGCTATTCATAACCGAATTGTTTAAAAAGATTCGGTTTCGCGATTTACATGCAAACTGTCGTAATTTTTTTCTTTTTATCATATTTAATGTCCATATCGGATCCACGATAGTCCTGACACTAGACTTACTGTTAGTGGTGTTTTGACTAGGAAAAACTTAGTTCCTGTCATATCGGATGAATTTGGATATAAACATAGACTACTTATAAAACTAAACTTACATAAATACTAAAATTTTGGGCTTAATTCGCGGTGATAAATTTTTAGGCCTAATTAATCATATAATTAGCGCATGTTATACTGTAGCATCGCATAGCTAATCATGGATAATTAGGCTCAATAGATTCGCCTCGCGAATTAATCCAAGGTTATATAATGGGTTTTATAAATAGTATATGTTTTAAATTTATAATTAGTATTCAAACACCGTGTGGATAGGACTAAAAAGTTTTATTGCTATCTAAACAGCTAAAATTGTTTAGCGTGCGACTGCAAACTTTGCCTTTCTATCATCGATGAGGTAAACGCGTGTGGAGATGGGGGCTGTGAATTAGTATGAACGATTTACACTTCTTATTTCAATGATTTAGCCCTATTAGCTGGTCTTAATGCAACTTCCATATCTCATAGATACCCGTTATCTCATTCTAGGTATTGGGGTAGAAATTTTCGTTTTGAGTCCATCTATCTGATCTTATTCATGTGTTTTCTTTTGATATATCAAATGAATATTTTGTATATTGTAATATATATTTTACATTTGCATTCTATAAAACCGTGTTTTTTTTCATCCTATGTTTCACAAATATACTTACTAGACAATTCATGTATGAATAATTTAGATAGAAATTGCTACTCCTATATGATTATTAACACAACCCAAATATCCAATCCATTATCAAATCAGTCACACGTCACATTGGCAGTATAGAGTAGCAGCCTTACTGTGCTGTTCACTGGAGTGTGCAGATAAAATAAAATCATCCGTGAAGAAAAAAAGGGTCCAAATACACCAAAAAGGAAAGCATCTTGTCTGCACAAACGGGATACACGAAGATCCACGCTAGGAAAAGGATTCGCAACCTATTTACTAATATATCTTTCTACAAGGGTCAACTGCAAAAATACCTCCTTTTGGGCCTTTTTGCGAAAAATCCCAACTCTTCAGGGGCTCAAAAACGCATAATTCCAAAACTTTCTCGTCCTAATCGCGACGAGCTCGAACGAACATGGCCGGCGCCGATGGCGCGGCGGCGGGAGACGAGAGCGAGTTTGTGGGGTAGGCGGCGGGAGGAGGAGGAGGAGAAGGAGAAGGGAACCAGAGCCCCCCCAACGGTAGTTCTTCGTGGCCGTGCACGTCGGCGCCGCTTCCACGCGCCGGCGAACGAGAAGGCGTACCGCCGAGCCATGAAGCGCGCTGCCTCGCCGCCGCCGCAGTGCTCCGCGAGGTTTTGTAACTTTACCCTATCCCCTACTTACCCCCACTCGCTCCTTCTCCTCCTGCCTCGTGCTTGGTTGGTCTGTATGGCATGGAGCTCGGATTGACGCGCGATCCCCACCAAGTGTTCCATCTGAGCAATGGATTTTGACTGGCGAGCGGATTTATGTTCTAGATGGGTATTGATTGAAGTAGTGTGAAAATGTAATGCTCGAGAGGCGTCCATGTAGCTTTGCAGTGGTGAATTCCTAAATCTCTTAATACTTTGCAGGAAATGGCACAAGCCTTGATGCGGTTGCAGCTGCCATTCAAGTATTGGAGGTTTGGATCATCTCTTCTACGTATTGTTACAATGTCTACACGTACTATGCAGTTTAGTTTCAAATTACAATGGTGACAAATAAGATGGTTGTATGATAGATGGCCACATTTTAAGCGCAATATCGTCAAAGCGATGTGAGACAGTTGTAAAAGGAATAGTGGTTCTATAGTGAATCATAATAATGCCAGGTTTGCAGACCATCCGTAGAGGTTATACGCGAAATCCGTTGAGGGATGATACGAGGAGAGACCATGTATACCCTCTGTACATGTAGACATAAGCGCTAATGGTTGTTGTTCCAAGCACAAAGTTGTCTTAGTTTATCCATTCTCATCTCATGGCTGAATTAGGATGATCCATCACAAATTGCTGGACGCGGTTCAAATATGACGAGAGTGGTCAGTGGAATGCGATGCAAGGTATCAATGGATTGGTTTCTACTCTACTACCTTTTGGAGCTTTGGAGCTGTGCAAGGTACTTTGTAGTAATTTGCGATAAAATCATCCTCC
>CM020183.1:36113812-36185772 GCA_009805545.1 Oryza longistaminata
GGACCGGACCGGCGGTCCGACCGGGAAAAACCGGAACCATGGCCTCGGTCAGTCTGGTCCCCTTAAAAGATCGACTATGCAATTAAACCAGGGAAAACCCATTGAATCGTGCAGTTTTTATATAAACCGAGCTTTGAACCGGAGTGGTCAGACCTCGGCCGGTCCAGTCCCCTTAAAAGATCAGCTATGCAATTGAACCGGGGAAAACCCATTGAATCGTGCAGTTTTTATATAAACCGAGCTTTGAACCGGAGTGGTCAGACCTCGGCCGGTCCAGTCCCCTTAAAAGATCAGCTATGCAATTGAACCGGGGAAAACCCATTGAATCGTGCAGTTTTTATATAAACCGAGCTTTGAACCGGAGTGGTCAGACCTCGGCCGGTCCAGTCCCCTTAAAAGATCGGCTATGCAATTGAACCGGGGAAAACCCATTGAACCGGGCGGTTTTTATATAAACCGGGCTTTGAACCGGAGTGGTCAGACAGGGTAACAAGCTACTAGGCTTTTGTTGATGGGCTGAGGCGAGGCCCAATGAGCAAACTCCATCAAAAGCCTTAGCCCACTGAGCAAACTCCATAAAAAATCGACCTTGGGTCGCATGGCTGAGAAGAGCACACACTACCCAACCCTCCATCTCTTCACTTTTGTTGGTACCAAACATTTACGTCATATTGTACATTGAACTGCGGTTGGACCAACCTAACCAATGGTCGAACCACCAGACTAGTGAACCGAGAGCTCGACCGGTTAATTCTCCGGTCCAGCCTTAATAACTATGGAGTGGGGGTGGAGAGGACAAATGAAGAGCCTGCTATACAGAACTAATGTGTCACATAAATGTGAGAGTAGTTTTTTTTCATCATAATTAAGGTGAGAGAAGGGGAGCGGGTATACACACTTATGTGAGGACTACTACTTACAATAAACATCCCATTGAACTGTGTACAGTAGTTCTTTGTTTTGTTCTTTTCTTCTTCTTTTTTTCCCATCTTACCCCCTTTTTTTCTGATTAACTAATTAAATTTTGTGTGGCATGGGCCTGGCAAAAGGAGGTAAAAGGATATAGAGCATTCTCCCTTTGGATTGTTTGGTGGGCTAGGATCCAAGAAATGAATTGATGGGCCATATATGAAGAAAGAGAGCAGGCTAGTCTGCATTACGTTTTTTTTTCTCTCAGTTTTCAGGCATGGTGTGCTGCCGGCCCATAAAAAACGTATGTACGGAAGTACGTTCATCACTACGTGGTCGCATGGAGCCTCGTCACTGATCCATCATTAATTATACTAGATGAAACCCCGCGCGTTGCTGCGGGAAACTAAGGAAACATTATACATGTCATTAGCAAAAAACCCACAATCGCACACTTTTGAATAACATATTTGATAGCTTGCAGAATCATAGAATAGGCCAAATATATGTTCAGTGACGTGCAAACAACTCAAGAATAATATGAAATAAGGTAGATATTTAGCTGAACAAACACTGAATCAGTACATTAGAGAATAATAGAGCACACAAAATTCTCCCTAAAACATCACAGGACCAAGCAATGTTTAAGGACATATTTGTGTTGAGAATGAGAAAAAATGTCTACCTGCTAGCTATGCATCCAGTTTTTCATAGTTAGAATCTATGAATGCCTTTTAATATCATTTTAATTAAAGACGAATCTAGATAGTGGTAAAGAAATATTGCTCACCGAGTACCTGCAGCCAAGCAAGCAAATCATCAGATCAGATTATAAAGTATATATGAGATATATACATCAATTAGCCAACCAAAGGTAAAAGGATTCAAGAACAACTGCTAGTGTAACAAATGTAAAAAAAAAATGATTTCCATAAAGTGAACACAATATTATTGAATAAAGGGGTGCATATTGATAAGAATCAGTACACCATATTCTTTGGTCAAAGCTCACACAAAGCAAGCACTGCAAGATCTGGTTAATGGTGCCTAAACAAAATGATGAAACCAAGCAGTGCAGAGAAAAGCCGTGCAAACTGCTGATAATACTGTAAAACACATCAAAAGGTCTGGACAAAGAGTTTGGGTTCCTGAATGTTACAGGAGAAAACAATTCGTCAAATCGCAGTCAAAAGGGTGCAAATGTACATATGCAGTACCCAGTCTAACCTGATTATAAGCACATCTAGTAAATTGGTTGTGAAATACTTACATTAAATAAAAGGTTGTGAGATACTTGTGCACAGATGGCACTGAACCTGTTCAAATATTGTCTTGCACAAATCCGAAGCAAATCAAACAAAAATACCAGTACGATATCAATCTCGTTCATAGAAATTGGTGTGGCACAAATTCTGCAGTAGAAAGAGATACAGCCCAGATACATACGGCTTAGTGTAGCTGCAATCATATGCATATATAAGAATTAAGAAATCTGTCTTAAATATTTTTACAAATTGTCATGTAACTGGGTGTGAAGAAGCCGCAATATTGTAAGGTTTAAAGTAAAGCATACCTGGCACTTTTCCATTATCTTAATCATGGTGAAGATGCATATGGTTGGGTTCGCCGGTCACACAGGTGTGATGGATTAAGAGTCTTAGAAGCTGACGATGGAAGGTCGAATGGTTGCATGGTACATTTTGAGGACTTAAAAAGGCTTATAAGAAGATAACGCATGGAATTAATCATGGCTGCTTGTTGCTGGTGACGGTTTCAGAAAGAGGAATCGTCCCGTGGGTAGCCCAGCAGTCAATCTAGAGAAGAAGAACAGACGACACCACCGAGGTCACCAAAGGGGATTGGTGTGCGCGAGGCGGGCGTAGCTGACTTCCCTTGCCAAGTGCAAAGCAATTTGGATGGGATTCTTTACACCTGATCTACAAGAAATAAGACGTGTGGTAACACAAATAGTAACTTTTACACAGGAGGATTGATTTATCGCAAATTACTACAAGTACCTTGCATAGCTCCAACAGCTCCAAAGGTAGTAGTAGAACCATCCATGATACTTGCATCGCATTCCACATGACCACTCTCAGTCAAATTTGAACCGCGTCCAGCATTTGTGATGGGATCATCCTAATCAGCCATAGATGAGAATGGATAAACTAAGACAACTTTTGCTTGGAACAAACACCATTAGCCCTTTATGGCTTTATCTACATACAAGTACACTGTATCACCCTCGATTCGCTTATATCTAGGAGGTCTGCAAACCCTGCTTATATGATCTATAGAACCACTCTTCCTTTTTCCCCCCTTTTGACATATCAAAATGTGGCCATATATCATACACCATCCTATTTGTCACCCATTGTAAAATTTGAACTAAACTGCATAGTACGTGTAGACATTGTAACAATACGTAGAAAGAGATGATCCAAACCTCCAATACTTGAATGGCAGCTGCAACCGCATCAAGGCTTGTGCCATTTCCCTGCAAAAGTATTAAGAGATTTAGGAATTCACCACTGCAAAGCTACATGGACGCCTCTCGAGCATTACATTTTCACACTACTTCAATCAATACCCCATCTAGAACATAAATCCGCTCGCCAGTCAAAATCCATTGCTCAGATGGAACACTTGGTGGGGATCGCGCGTCAATCCGAGCTCCATGCCATACAGAACCAACCAAGCACGAGAGCAGGAGGAGAAGGAGGCGAGTGGGGGGTAAGTAGGGGATAGGGTAAAGTACAAAACCTCGCGGAGCACTGCGGCGGCGGCGAGGCAAGCGCGCTTCATGGCTCGGCGGTACGCCTTCTCGTTCGCCGGCGCGTGGAAGCCGGCGCCGACGTGCACGGCCACGAAGAACCTACGGTTGGGGGCGCTCTGGTTCCCTTCTCCTTCTCCTCCTCCCCCCCCGCCGCCGCCGCCATCGCCGCCGGCCATGTTCGTTTCGAGCTCGTCGCGATTAGGACGAGAAAGTTTTGGAATTATGCGTTTGAGCCCCTGAAGAGTTGGGATTTTTCGCAAAAAGGGACAAAATGTAAGGTATTTTTGCAGTTGGACCCTTGTAGAAAGATATATTAGTAAATAGGTTGCGAATCCTTTTCACTAGCGTGGATCTTCGTGTATCCCGTTTGTGCAGACAAGATGCTTTCCTTTTTGGTGTATTTGGACCCCTTTTTTTCTTCACGGATGATTTTAATTTTATCTGCACACTCCAGTGAACAGCACAGTAAGGCTGCTACTCTATACTGCCAATGTGACGTGTGACTGATTTGATATGGATTGGATATTTGGGTTGTGTTAATAATCATATAGGAGTAGCAATTTCTATCTAAAATTTTCATACATGAATTGTCTAGTAAGTATATTTGAAACATAGGATGAAAAAAAAAACACGGATTTTTATAGAAATGCAAATGTAAAACTATATATTACAATATACAAAATATTCATTTGAATATATCAAAAGAAAAACACATGAATAAGATCAGATAGATGGACTCAAAACGAAAATTTCTACTCCCAATACCTAGAATGAGATAACGGGTATCTATGAGATATGGAAAGTTGCATTAAGACCAGCTAATAGGGCTAAATCATTGAAATAAGAAGTGTAAATCGTTTCATACTAATTTCAGCCCCCATCTCCACACGCGTTTACCTCATCGATGATAGAAAGGCAAAGTTTGCAGCCGGCACGCTAAACAATTTTAGCTGTTTAGATAGCAATAAAACTTTTTAGTCCCTATCACATCGGATGTTTGAATACTAATTATAAATATTAAACATAGGCTATTTATAAAACCCATTATATAACCTTGGATTAATTCGCGAGGCGAATCTATTGAGCCTAATTAATCCATGATTAGCTATACAATGCTACAGTAAACATGCGCTAATTATAGATTAATTAGACTTAAAAAATTTATCACGCGAATTAGCTCTCATTTATATAATTAGTTTTATAAGTAGTCTATGTTTATACTCCAAATTCATCCGATATGACAGGGACTAAGTTTAGTCCTAGATCCAAACACCACCTAAGTAGTACCCGTGGATCTAGGACTATCGTGGATCCGATATGGAGCATTAAATATAGATAAAAAACTAATTACACAGTTTACATGTAAATCGCGAAACGAATCTTTTAAACCTAATTAGGTTATGATTAGCCATAAGTGCTACAGTAATCCACGTATACTAATGCCGGATTAATTAGGCTCAAAAGATTCGTCTCGCGGTTTCCAGACGAGTTATGAAATTAGTTTTTTCATTTGTCCGAAAACTCTTTTCGACATCTAGTCAAACATCCGATGTGATACTAAGAAATTTCCATTTCACCAACTAAATAGGCTGGGCCTTCACTTCAGCCTTTCACGTCCCTGTGTAACGACAAATCCTCTCTTCTTTCTTTTTTTTTCTCTCTCTCTTCCCTGCTCGCAGACTGCACAGGGCCTGCACGCAATTACTGTTCCTTTTTCCCTTCTTTTTCCATGCGAAAAAAAATGAATCCATTTCCTCATGCTGCTGCTGTTCTCACACACAAACACAACACGCAGAGAGAAAGAGAGATAGAGAGAGGGAGACGCAGGGTCACCACCTAATCACCACCACCACCACCTCCACCACCTCCTCTCTTCTCGGGATTGTTACTGCTGCACTCACTGTTTGGCCCTTCTCTCACCTTCTTCCAACTTCCCCTCTCCTTCTACTGCTACTCCCCTCCAGGATCGAACCGCGCGCGCTGCAAGAAGCCTGGCATTTTGGTATGTATTCTTTCTTTTTTTCTTTTAATTTTCGTGTACTAGTTCATCTGCTTGGACACATGGTACATGGTTCTTGGCCTTCTGGGGTCATCTTCTTGCTGGGAAGCAATCGGTTTGATTGTTAACCCCCGCGATCTTCAGCCAGCGTGCGTGCTTCTTTTGTTTGTGCTGTGCGATTGTGCCGTGGGGTTTGGTTATGGTTTGATTCTTTGCTCTTTTTTTCTTTTTCTTTTTTTAGGGTTTTGTGTTTGATGCAAGGATTCAGTTAGCGCACACCTGTTCTCTTCGAAAGCTTTATTTAGTGATGTTTGTGTTGGTGTAAAGCATGGTGAGTTCTTGCGAATTAATGGGTTGTGATGGAAATGCTAAAAAAAATGTAAGAGTAAAATGTAAAGATCATTAACTATTGGCGTTGCAGAAACCACAAATTTGTTGCAGGGGGCTAACTAGAGATGTGGAGTGTTAAAAATGTCATGGTATCACCGTGCTGCGGGTTTTGTGAAATTGTTTCCTTGTTTTTTTCCTTTTGGTAATTTTTTGGAGGAAGATCGTGTGAAATCACTAGTATTAATTGTTTTGTGAGGAAGGTTATGTAAAATTGTGGTGCCTCTTGAATCTTGATGCCATAACCAGCGTATGACTTATAAGTTAAATAAAGCTTCCATTATCTAAAAAAAGATGACTTATAAGTTATAACATGTCGGGATTTTTGACTATTTCATCTTAAGAACAAATTAAAAGCAAGACAAGTACTAACAAGTTTACATGGGTGCAAAGATTAATAGGCAAGGGCGCCAAGCTGTGAGGAACTAGATAGATTTCACAGCTTCCCGTTGGGAGGCACATTGCTTGCTTATTATAGCTGCTGCATGTGTACTGTTTGTGTTACTGCGCACATGTTTCCTTGAGAAGCTATTTACTACTGTTTGTGTTGGTACAAAGCATGTCGAGTTCTTGAGAATAGAATGGCTGTGATGCAACGATAATATACAGAGATCATGGATTATTGGCGGCAAAGAAACCACAAATTTGCTACAAGGGGGCAGCTAGAGATGTTTGATTATTTGCAGTACGACTGTTGTCATCTCACCGGGATGTCACTGTGCTGTAGATCGTATGAAATTATTGTATTTTTAGGAAGGTGTGTGTGTTTGCTTGTTTTGCGAGGATAAATGTGTGAAATATGGTGTCATGATGGCATCACTAATGTGTGCCACTGATGTTAAAAGCAACATAGAACTACAAGAGAAGTAACAAGTTGTGCAGTGCAAATTTATATGAGTTTGAACTACATATAAATAGATTTCACAGCTCTCTGTTGGGAGGCACATTGCTTACTTCTTATAAGCTTCTGCATGTGTACTGTTACTCAAACACTAGTTAATCCTCTTCTTTTTTTTCAGAACCTCTTCTTTGAGAACCAGTTGCAGGCACAAGTACAAGGTGGAAAAGCGACTTTGGCTGCTCAGCAGGAGGGTTTCAGTGACAAGATGAATTCTGGTGCTGGATATGAAGATGGCAGTGAGGAAGAAGAGCCATATGAACGTGTGTTTTATGATGATGAAGACGATGGCAATGATGATTCAGAATGTGGGGATCCCTGTGATGATTCAGTACCAAAAGAGGAGGTGCACAGGTAAAGTGGCAAAGACACATTTCATGTGGAGCATTTCATCAATCTGGTGCTTAATTCTCGCAGTACTTGCAGGAAGCTTATGCATGAAGCAGAGCCATATGATGATTTGTTGGCTGGTGAGGAGGAATCTGTTGAGAACTCTGCTCTGCAAGCTTTCAAGAAGGAACGAAATGAGCAAGAGCTCAAGCAGGCCCAGAAAATGGGTTACAGCATTAAGCAAAAGGAGATACCAGTGGACAAGGAAATGGGAATGAAACCGTTCAAAAAACGGCTTGTCAAGTTTGCTGATGATGTATCTTGTTACACATACAATACCGAAAGTTTTGCTGCTGCAAAGTTGGAGAAAAGGAAAGCTCAGTTTGATGACCAGGACAAGCACCTCCATAAGAAACAGGAACACACTCCACCTTCGTTTCCTCAGGATGGTGGCAAGCTGAAAGAAGTGGACAACACTAATCTGTATGTGGGCAACCTACCTGCTTCTGTAGGTTCTCACAAGCTCATCGAGCTATTTCTACCTTTCGGACGAATTGTCAGATCAAGAGTTGTGGATGATTGTTTCACTGGTTTGAGCCAGGGATATGGCTTTGTGAAGTATTCTGATCCTCGCTGTGCTTCTGAAGCTATTAAGCGCATGAATGGGCGCTTGGTTGAAGGAAGAGCTCTAGAGGTCAGAGTAGCTGGTTTTTCATCATCAGAGGATGATAGCCAGCAGCCTTCAAAGGAAACTGACATGGCTAAATTGTATGTGTGCAACCTTTCCTTGTCCATGAACACAGACAGGTTGATTCATCTTTTTCTGCCTTTTGGGGAAGTAACTAATGCAAAGGTGGCCAAGGATCACACAACAGGCTTAAGTAAAGGATATGGCTTTGTGCAGTACTCTAGTCCTCACCATGCAGCTGAGGCTGTCATCCATTTGAATGGACATCTTGTCGATGGAAGAAAGATAGAGGTTCGAGTATCTGGCATACCTTCAACACTGCCAAATTCAGCTGTTGAATCACCCAGCACCACCAGAACCGTCAAGGAAATTGACATGTCTAATCTGTATGTCTGTAACATGCCATCGTCAATTGACACCAAGAAGTTGGTTGAGCTTTTCCTTCCATTTGGTAAGATCACCCATGCAAGAGTGGTGGCAGATCCTGACACCTTTTCAGCCAAAGGATATGGTTTCATCAAGTTTGCTGATTCTGAATCTGCTACCAAAGCTATTGCAGCAATGAATGGAGCATTGGTTGGAGGAGAAATGATAATTGTCAGAGTTGCAGGCCTTTCCCCATCAGCATCCATCTCAGCTGTACAGACCACTCAAGACATCAACAAGTCTAGACTATACATCACTAATCTTCCACGGTCGATGACTGCCGATAAGATGGTTAATCTTTTCGCGCCCTTTGGTCAGATCACTAAAGTCCTGATGAATCTGGAGTATAGTCTAGTGTGGTATGCAGATGCACCCTCAGCTACCAAAGCTGTCCAACACATGGATGGATACATGGTTGAAGGAAAGAGGTTAGTGGTCAAGAGATCAGAGTTATGTACAACCAACGCTTCACAAGCAGGTGGCAAGCCAATCAAGGAAATCGACATGGCCAATCTCTATGTTGGCAGGGTTCCATCAAGTTTAACTGAAGATCAATTCATCGATCTCTTCCGCCCATTTGGACGAGTTGTTCAAGCTAGAATGTTTCGATTTCAGAGGTATGGCATGGTTAGGTTTGATAATCCATCATGTGCTGCTGCAGCAATTGATCATTTGGATGGCTACCAGATTGGTGGAAGCATACTGGCTGTGAGAGTCGCGGGGCTTCCAGCAGAATCCAATGCAGCCAAGGGTGCTCTGACATCACGGATGTCTTCTAATGAGCAGGGACAAATCGACATGACTAACCTTTATGTGAGCCATCTCCCGAGCTATGTTAACAACGAAAGACTTATCGACCTCTTCCTACCATGTGGCCAAATCACTCAAGCAAAAGTAGTTGTTGAGAGATACACTGGTGTGAGCAAAGGATTTGGATTTGTCAAGTTTGCTGATGCTTACTCTGCTGCTGTGGCTCTCACTCACATGAATGGTTACCCTCTGGATGGGCATGTGTTGGAGGTTAGGATAGCTGGTGTTCAACCAGATGCTATGAGCAGTTACATGGCGCATTTCTACTCCCACTTCACAATGCATGATCCCGCAAAGGCAGCTGTTGGAATACCTACGTCCTATTGGCCGCACTATTACGATGAATCCGCATACAACACAACAGCTGAGAACCTGGGCCAAGTCACCACTACATCTGCAACCGATGCTTCTGCTGCTCAAACATCTCAGAAGGAAAGGTTGCCTGGATCTAAATCAGTCGATTTGGTTGCTGAGAAAGATTGCTCTTCTGCGTCGAACAAAGTTGCCAATTGTTCTGAGTCACAGCCAACAGCTTGGGCTGGTCCACCTGGCTTTGAGCCTCATGCCATCTCCAAGAAATGTACTGCTGGGTCCAATGCTTCTCAAGCTTGTTCAAAGGATCATTTTGCACAGTCAGGAGGTGGCCACAAAAGGCGTTCAATCGTCTAGCACCATTCACTTCAGGCCACTTGTGGCTTGATCTAACTTGATGGAAGAATCTACCTAAGTTTCCCATCACTTAAGAATTATTAGTCGTCAACGTTTTCTTTTGTAGGGAGATTTCTCTTTAATTGACTGGTTTTCCCATTTGGAGAAAAGACCATGTCCTAACTTTATTGGGTCAGTACAGTACTTCTTAGAGGTCAGGTTATCTGAGCTAGATGGTAGATGAAAACAATGTCAGTGCAATGTAATGGTAAAAACCTCTATGTGGAACCATTGCATGTTTGTTTATGAATCATGAAGTCTACTGATGACCACTCTAATGAGTGGGAGATGCTTGGTTGGAGTTTCATGCTTTGTTCAGTTCAGTATTTGGTTCAGTTTGATCTTGAGGTGAATATGCGCGTGTCGAGGCTCGTTGAGTTTTACTTGCTTATTGTGTGTACTCCTAATCGAGGTTATTGACACAGCTTTATACTGTATAATATAACTACGACTTCGGTTCAGTTTCAGTTACTGGTTCTACCTGTTCTGTTTCTTGTCTCACAACGTTGTTATTCCAGCTGTACGCAAAGTACAGCTAAATTGCAATAATAAGTAGACGTTGTGTGTAGAAAAGTATAATTTTGATAGAGATTCAATGGCGTTCACTGTGCGCTTCATGAAGATTTGGTGAAAAAAACTGGAAATCACTGGCAGTCCAACCAGCTAACTCACAGGTACACTTCACGTAGAATCACAAGTTGACATGTACAAGCCAAGCCGAAAATTGTTTATACTACAGTTGATTCACAAAGGCGACACATTCACGCCATGCTCGCGGATATGAATAATGGATTTAGCAGAAAATAAGTAACAGTGACAACCAAACGTCCGCGTATATTTATCCTTTTACACCTCTGAATTTTAAAACCAGCCAAACGGGGTAAACAATGCCAGCTCTCATTTATTTGAACCAAAGTGTACACATATAATCTGAAACTTGTGAATACGGAGAAGTACATTCTGTAGGAAGCAGCACTTGTATGGTATAAAAAAAAGGGAAATACAGGAAATGTGAGGAATGCTATGTAAAATAAATAAAATGCACGGTAATCAGGTCACTTCGACATGAAGAGAGATCTGCACTGCTCTGCTGTATCATCAGGACTGGTAACTGCAAAAATAAATGGTGAAATCAGCTTGATGATGGCATCAATCATGTGTGTAAGCTCAGAAAAAAATTAAAGCAAGTTTAACCTCGGCAAACAAGACACAGCCACACAGGACAAGCTTGCAAGAGTATTCCTATTTAGTAAGAGGATACAGCTCAACCATAATGGAACTTGTGAAGTATTTCCAGAAGAAAATGTTATTGCTTTGTTTATTCAAGACTTCTCCCAAGTGTTTGTGGTTGTTTCAAACTGAATTTTAATCATGAACATGAAACCTGAATTGGTCAATTCTTAATGATGGAAACTGCCTGCAAGTATAATGCTACTGAACATTCATTTGCATGAACTGTGCAGTATTGCTTGATTGGAATAGCCTGTCTGGTTGAGTATTGATCTACGACTGTGTGCTGATGGTTACAGAATGTCTCACAGTAACATCATAAAATTTGTGTCCCATAAACCTAATCCTATCTTATACACAAGTTTTAAGTTATAACAAGAAGTTGAAGTCCAACGCATATACAGTAAAGTCATGAGAATAATAGCTTTTATGAAACAACCAGCACACCTGTATGTCCAATTGTCCGGTCAGATTCAAATATCTCATAATCATTGCCTCCCTATTGAATGAAAAAAAGTCAGGCGAAATACTAAATAGTGGAAATGTTATATAGTTGAATATGATAGACAGATAACAACAAAAGAGGATGATCCAATGGCTTGAAAAATATACTGTAGTGAACATAAAAGGTGTTATTCTAGCATTGTATGGATAAAAATACTTAACCACACATAAAGTAGGAAGCACTTTTTTGATAAAAAGAGTACATATCACCTTGTAGGTTTTGTCCCCAAAGAAATGGATTTCTTGAAATTCCTCAAGATATCTCAAGCAGTAAGTTTTGTCCCAGCCATGCGGGAACACCTGTTAAAGTGCACAGCAGTAAATACCATGAAACCAATAATTTCTGGCACATTTGTATGAGGATAGAAGGCTTACATCAAAACTAATCTGCCCTCCAATAGAAAATGTCAAGTTCAAGTGGGCAAACTTTTCACGAAGCACTGAGACCATTTTAGGCCGAATGTTATGTACCTATAGTAAATAAGTCAGTTAAGTTTCATGGTGCTTGAATGATAACAAATTATTTCTCTTTCTAAAGAATTGTTTGTACCTTATCATACTTTTCAAACTCATCACGTTCTTCTTGACTACAATTTCTCCCTATGGGCGACACATTCAGCATTCCACTTCGGAACTCTATGAATGTACCCCTGATGAAACAGTTATTTGGTCCATAAGGAGCTGTTGCCAATGGGAATTAGTAGATAGGTTTGTTCACTGACCTTTTAATTGGGATGTCCAAGTCAGCAATGTAATGAAGCGTGAAGTTAATAAATTCCTGCAAAGAACATGTATCATCGATTGCACAGCCTTAAAATTTAAGTGTGAACAGGCAACAGTAAAACTAAAAAAGGCTCACCTTTAGCTGATCATCTCCAAGAAACGATTTCAAACTCTGCAGGGCACAAAACATTATGTTCCATAATATAGAAAGGCGTCATTCTAAGACCAGTAGCAGCCAATGACTCTTTTTTTTGTCTGGCAACACTGTCATTTAGAAATTGGCCAAATGAAAAGAAGAACCTCTACCATTATTCCCAGGCCCCAGCCAGGAATTTGATGATCTCCAAGTGAAATTTCAGACACTATATAATGTGTATATTTGCCTAAAGACTTACTTGAGTTCCAATGAGTTCGCCGTTCTTGTGCGCAACCAGCCCATTTTCAGAGAAGCAGTAATCGTAATCAGTAGTAACTGCGGCGCAAGGATGAATGCAGCTACTCAGAGAGGTTTCATAAAGCATAAGCAATGTGTTCTTGGATTAGAGAACATACATCAACTAAATCCGCAAGCTAGAGAATACAAGTTCCGAACCTGATTTGCCGAGTTGTTCGGAAATCTTCACCAGATCGGATCCCCCGACCACGCCCACAGTGACATGCTGCTCCCAATGCACACATAACCAAAACATGACATGAATCTCATATGGTCCATGGAAACCAGGAGGAAGAGAAGTGGGAGAGGAGAAGCGCAGAGACGCCATTCTCACCTCGCGCAGCTGCTTCATGTGTGCTAATGACGGCTTAAGTAGGCTCAAAAGATTCGTCTCGCTGTTTCCAGGCGAGTTCTGAAATTAGTTTTTTCATTCGTGTCCGAAAACCCCTTCCGACATCCGGTCAAACGTTTGATGTGACACCCAAAAATTTTCTTTTTCCCAACTAAACACAGCCTTGGTACTTGCTGAAAATTCCACCTTTCATGGGCTACTGATCTAGCGAAGCGTTCGCATTGAAATCACTTCTAGGCAGAGCACAGAGTTCAACTTCATTCTCCTTTTCTGCATTTCAGTAGCCAATTTAGCCAGTGCAGTTTACTGACAACAGACACTCAGTGGAGTAGACATCCAAAATTTCACATATTGCAACGGAAATGGATAGAAACCCAATATTTTCATTTTGTCTGATGCATGTTGGGAAACAATGCACTTCTCCAAAGTCCTAACCACAATGATTGGGACATACTCAAAAACGAGGACTCTCAGTGGAAAAATCCAAGGCATTTGATGGAACAGGCACATTTCAGCACAAGAAGAAGGTTATCTCCCATCTGCTGTGCATCAATACATTAATAGTTTAATACGACTCAAAGTTCTTACGAAATTCACAGTTCAGCAGTCTTCACTTTGAGAATTAGCAGCAGTATTGTCCTAAACATCACAGAAGGTAATTTTAGAAAATATGAAATTATGAATAAACAATATTCAGATAGATAAAAAAGTTACTTGAGAAACGTGAACTCACCCGTTGGAACTACAGTCTAGAAGTGGTAGCAAAGTGGACTTCTGGAAATGAAGCTGAATATTACTCTGTACAGCTTGCGGCGGGTTTATTGGCTACCTAAAATTAACTTGGCTGTTTGCAGCATGCTTTGAGGCATTGTATCTGATCATCTCTGTTCTCAGATACTCAACTTCACTCCATCTCTGCTTCTGCCCAAACATTTGGTACTGAGTGATATGAGTGAAGGGGCAATGATGTGAGCAATTCTTTTGCTGCCAGTTATTCATGTCTAAAACATTCAATTAGCCCGGATTCATGATTCAGTTTCAGAAACATTTGTTGTTGATCAACAAAACCATTCAAGCAACGGTATCGGTTAATTTTCCTGTGCCATCACACATATGTCCATCTGGAAATCTTAAGATAAACAAGCATGCCATAACAATAGTTATAATTTGCCCTTCTTAACCCTTCTGTACTTAAAATGACTTGACACCATCATCAAGATAAAAATGAAGCTACCAACATTAAAATTATTGGAGCTACAGCCCAGCAAAACTCAAGAGCTAGGGCTTCTGGAATTAAGAATGATCATTATTTCCTATAGTTTCAGGCAGATGTATTGCTTACATTACGTCAATTTGACTATGTGCAGCATGCTTCAAAGCACTGTTGCATCTGACCTTCATTCTCAGATGCTCGACATCATCCCATCTCTTCGCTTCTGCATAAACATTTGATATTGTGACAAGTCCTCCATTATCAGTTAGAATCAGCTCACGTAGTTCATGAAAAAACTTGTAAGCAAGATCGATGTGCCCATGCACTCGGCAAGCTGCCAACAACATCTTCCACAGAACAGAGCTTGCTGTTGAAGGGTTTTCTTTAATCATCAGATAAGCTTCTTCAATATTTCCATAGCGGCAAAGCATATCAATCATGCAGCCATAATGCTTAACATCAGGAACAATTCTGTAGTCCTCAATCATGCTATTAAAATATTTCCTCCCCTCATTCACTAGGCCACCATGGCTGCAGGCGGTCAAGACACCCAAAAATGTGACATGATTTGGTCTGATTTGGCAAAAATACACACAAATTGGCATCAAATGAAGAGCGTAAAAAACAGTGATTCTCAGATAAAGTTTGAGAAGATTGTGATCGAATCGAGTATGTCTAGCCAGTAGACACAACAGTACACATGCTTTCTCACTCTAACGCTATGATTTTTTTACTCGCATACGACAGCACAAGCAAAATTCCACGACATAATGGCGTGTATTTGTCCATCGTTCGTCGTTTTCGCATGCAGATACAGAAAAAAAAATTTTAGGTTTGCTTTAGAGTAATGAAGTGAAAAAAAACAATTGTTAGGCATTACAACAGGACATCAAGCATTATAAGTCACCGTTGACCCATGATCTAGCTAGAACAACATGCTGATAATTACTTAACCAACCGCGCATACCCCTCCTCGATCACTCTACTAGCTAGTATCCTCACTGGTAATGAATCATGATATCCCTTGTTCATGCATCTAATCTTGCAGTTTCACAATCCTAATGAAACGATTAAGCAGTCAAACAGCAAAGAAGGGAAGAAATGGCGTAATCAAAAGCAAAAGCTTTGCAAACACAAGCAAGAAGAGGGAGAAGGATGTGTGTTTACTCAAGAAGTCAGTGTCCTCGAGGCCCTTGGCGCAGACGAGGAGGACCTCCAGCTTCCCGTGCACCATCTCTCCTCTTCTCTTCGATCGATCTCTCTCTAGTCGCTAGTCTTCTTGCCGTTGATCTCTTCTTCTTCTTGATGATGTTGCACAGGCACTTTCCCCTTTGCCAGTATGGCCAGTAATCTTCACCAACTCATATAGCAAGTCGTTGAAGGTGCCAGCCAAGGTGGCCAAGTAGCCAGCATGGCCCACTCTGACAGTCTGTGTCTTACTAATAACCATTAATTATTGAGGAGAATTAAATAAAAGAAGATTTAAGTACGGGTCAATGACCTCCTCCTAGCATTTATCTTGCAGAAAGAGACGAGCCGAGCAGCCTCCTCTGGCCTAGGTTGAGCTGGAACCGGCACATGAACTCATGAGACGAGAACATGCCGGGGAGACTGGCTTGATGCAATGCATATTTTCACCTAATTGTATAAAAAAAGGGATAGGCGTGGGTGATTTACATCATCTCACGCCTCTACTGCTATGGGAGGGACAGGGAACGGATCCGGTAATCCGTTAATAGACGCGTTGGTTTACAACACAAGATTTGATTAGTGGTAACTTGAAAAAGGAAAAAAAATGTTTGTGGGAGTATTTGGCTGAGGAATTCACGCGTGCTTGCATTTGAAGTTTTGAACGATGCAGCATGTAGATCAATACGGTTCAGCCATCCCAGCCCATACAAGATTAGGCCTCACTCTTGGGCCACAATCATGCTTCCAATGGCCAGCTTACTGGCAAATGTAAGGAGGAGGCCAAAACTTGGGTCTGGCGCGAGAAGTCTCCACGATTGGCTTAATTTTTAGTTAGCCCGGGGTACATGTACATCTTTTTTTTCTTTTGTTTACTTCTTTTATGTTCAATGAAATTGACGGCTCGTCGATTCATTAAAAAAATCATGATGCATATGAATATTAAAAGGACTCCTTTTCATCTTATTATTAGTCCTAATCAAAAGAGTAGAATGCGCGTTGATAAAATGTAATCTCCCTTTACACCAGGTTTATACTACATCTAGGCTCCAATCTGATGGCCTAAACAGCTAAAGAAAAAGCTAAAATTTGAATTTTCAAACTTAAATTTAAGATTGATTTTGAGATATTTTCAACGTAGTTTTTTTTACAGTATTGGCTTTAAGTCACCAAGAACACATATATAAAACGTTTACCTATAAATTTATTTTTATTTTCTAATAAACCGTTTTGGCTTATAAGAAAAAAGTCAAACGATGGGAGAGTAACTTTTTGAAAAAGCACCAAAATGGGAATACCAGCGTATCTTCTACTACTACTACGTAGCTGCTGCATTCCACGGCACCACAAAAACCAACGGATGCACCAACCCGACGCCCACCGCGGTCACTGACTGGTGGGGCCAGACCACCAACTAAACTCTCTCTCCCTTTCCTCTCGAGCCCCCGATTCGCCCGCAAGGTCGCCGTCTCCATTTTTGGCAATAATTTTGGCAACTATGTCAAAATTTTGGTAACTTGCCAAAATTTTGGTAGGATTTCTTATATAGTTACCAAATTTTGGCAGCAAACTAAATGTAGCTATTTTTTTGGCAACTTTACCAAAATTTGGTAAGGTTGAAAATGGCATCAAAGTGAATAGGCCTTTACTGTGGGCCGTGGCCTGCCCGGCCCATCTCGCTACGGTGGACCGTTTTGTTTGCCTGGGTTGCCTTTGTTAACACTTGGGGTGGGATATTCAATTTGACGTCATTTTCGTTTTCAACCATACTAAATTTTGGAGAATGTCTTCTGCATAATTGTATGGGTTACGCTGCTCACTGATATGTGGGTCTCACATGCTAGAGGATCTCTATCGCATTTTTTGATATATTGTCAAATTTTGATAAGGTAGTAATCTAAAGTTTTAAAGACATCCCAAATACTCCACCATATGTCCACATCTTGCCATGCCAAAATTCGGTGATTTTTTAGAAACTTCTCCACATAACACTATACAAGAATATTTGGCATGGTAGCAAAGCAAACAACACCCACACTTCTACCCTACCAAATTTTAGTATTGTCAAACTTTACTAAATTTTGGTGTTCCCAAAATTTGGTAAGGTTAATTTTATATCAGCGAAAATATGCGTCGGTGTCGCATTCGCAAAGTAGATTTGGCCTCGTCATGAAAGAAAGTGCACGATTCGATAAAAAAAATATTCTGGATTTCACACCATCACATCTTTGTAGTAAAAAATATACAAAATTTAGGCAGAGCAAGTCAATGGTCTGGGATATACATATAAATGGATGTTTCAGTTCTTAGGACATCATAGCACAGAGTATTGTTGACAAGCACATTAATTCTTGAGACAAGATCTCCTCTCGTTGATGCTCATTAGTAGCAGGCAATCAGTTCCAGCTGCTGTAACCCTCCCCCTCGTTCTCGTGGTTGTGATGATGGCGAGTTTCCTGAAGAAATTCGAGTGTCCAGCACATTAGCATCACACACTCCAGCCAGATGTTCAGACACAGTGGCAACAACACCATCGATGTTGCAAGAGACAGAGGTAAGTGTTTTTACCGCTGCTGGAGTGAAGGTGAGAGCAACCTTGATCTCTCCACAGTACTTCTCCTCCTTGACGACACGGTGGACGGCTGGAGGAAGGCTGCCTTCCAGGAACACAGGCTCCAGAGGAATGCTGAAATTTTGCACAGGTGAGCAAGAACCATACATGCATAGACTGACAAATATCACTCTGAAGAGATGTTCAGAGAAAGGTGTTGTTCTGAACTTCTTCAGAAGCTCATGTTGTCTCATGGAGGAAGGAATTCTACTCTCGAGATGGATAAACATGCTTGAGTTCAGAAGCTGCATTTCAGCTGTGTACTGCTAAAATGGAAGAATGCGGAGTGTCACCCATAATTTAGATGCTTACTTTGCTTCACCGACGAAATCGTCAGCTGAGAAGGCATCACTGTCCATGATCTTGACATTGAGCTGTGGAACATCGTCGGAGACGGTGAAGACGAAGGTCTCGTTCCATTCAGGCTCGCTTCCTGCTCCTGAATCGTTTGAAAGCAAAGATTGAGGTTCATCAGATTAGGATCGTATTCCCGCCCATTTAGGTACAGTACAAATCAGTTGATGCTCCAGAGCAAAAGCACTGAACCTTGTTCCTAATGCAATGCAATTAGTATGTGCTAACAGTTAACGAATACCTTTTGCAACGCTGCTTTTCTGCTCCTGAGTGCGGCAGGTGAGGATCACGTAGGGGTCCATGTCGTCTGATTTGGCAAAAATACACACAAATTGGCATCAAATGAAGAGCGTAAAAAACAGTGATTCTCAGATAAAGTTTGAGAAGATTGTGATCGAATCGAGTATGTCTAGCCAGTAGACACAACAGTACACATGCTTTCTCACTCTAACGCTATGATTTTTTTACTCGCATACGACAGCACAAGCAAAATTCCACGACATAATGGCGTGTATTTGTCCATCGTTCGTCGTTTTCGCATGCAGATACAGAAAAAAAAATTTTAGGTTTGCTTTAGAGTAATGAAGTGAAAAAAAAACAATTGTTAGGCATTAACAACAGGACATCAAGCATTATAAGTCACCGTTGACCCATGATCTAGCTAGAACAACATGCTGATAATTACTTAACCAACCGCGCATACCCCTCCTCGATCACTCTACTAGCTAGTATCCTCACTGGTAATGAATCATGAATATCCCTTGTTCATGCATCTAATCTTGCAGTTTCACAATCCTAATCAAACGATTAAGCAGTCAAACAGCAAAGAAGGGAAGAAATGGCGTAATCAAAAGCAAAAGCTTTGCAAACACAAGCAAGAAGAGGGAGAAGGATCCTGAGTTTACTCAAGAAGTCAGTGTCCTCGAGGCCCTTGGCGCAGACGAGGAGGACCTCCAGCTTCCCGTGCACCATCTCTCCTCTTCTCTTCGATCGATCTCTCTCTAGTCGCTAGTCTTCTTGCCGTTGATCTCTTCTTCTTCTTGATGATGTTGCACAGGCACTTTCCCCTTTGCCAGTATGGCCAGTAATCTTCACCAACTCATATAGCAAGTCGTTGAAGGTGCCAGCCAAGGTGGCCAAGTAGCCAGCATGGCCCACTCTGACAGTCTGTGTCTTACTAATAACCATTAATTATTGAGGAGAATTAAAAAAAGAAGAAGATTTAAGTACGGGTCAATGACCTCCTCCTAGCATTTATCTTGCAGAAAGAGACGAGCCGAGCAGCCTCCTCTGGCCTAGGTTGAGCTGGAACCGGCACATGAACTCATGAGACGAGAACATGCCGGGGAGACTGGCTTGATGCAATGCATATTTTCACCTAACTGTACAAAAAAAAAAATGGAGCAAGATTTGATTAGTGGTGACTTGAAAAAGAACAAAAAAATGTTTGTGGGAGTATTTGGCTGAGGGATTAACGCGTGCTTGCATTTGAAGTTTTGAACGATGCAGCATGTAGATCAATACAGTTCAGCCATCCCAGCCCAAACAAGATTAGGCCTCACTCTTGGGCCACAATCATGCTTCCAACAGGTGGCCTGGCAGATGGCAGATATGGAATGAAAGGAACCTCTGAACCTTCTACTAGGAAGAGCTTCCGATGGTCACCTTGCTGGCAAAGGCTAAGGAGGAGGCTAAAACTTGGTCTTGGTGGGCGCGGGAAGTCTTCGTGATTGGCGGCTTAATTTTTAGTTAGCCTGGGATGTATATACAACTTATTTCTTTTGTACAATTTAGTCCTTCTATATTTAATTAAATTGCGCACTCGTCGATTCGTTAAAAAAAATCATGCTGCATATGAAGGTTAAAAAGGCTCCTTTCCATCTTATTACAAGTCCTAATCAAAAGAGTAGAATGCACTTCGATAAAATGTATCTAGTTTCCCTTTACACCAGGTTTATACTGCATCTAACTTTTTTTAAAAAACACCAAAATAATTAGGGAATACCAGCGTATTATAAGCATTTTGTACTACTACTCCGTATCTGTTGCATTCCACGGCACCACAAAACCAACAGATGCACCAACCCGACGCCCACCGCAGTCACTGGCTGGTGGGGCCAGACCACCAACTAAACTCTCTCTCCCTTTCCTCTCGAGCCCCCGATTCGCCCGCAAGGTCGCCGTCTCCATCTCGTCTCCCTCGCCGCCGCCTCGCCGTGGCTGCTCCTCCATCCGTACGCCGGCTGAATCGTCGGCTGGCTGCTTCGATCTGGTTCCGGTTCCTGATTGCTTGCTCCACCGATTGACCGATCGCGTTTTGAGGGTTGGGGGTTTGCTTTTTTTGGATTCCGCTTGCGCGGTTGCAGGTGGTGCGTCGATCTGCATCCATGGCGGCGACAGCTGCGGCGCTCGCGGTGACGGACGAGCTGGCGTTGCCGCTCCGCGCGGTGGGGGATCTGGCGGCCGCCGCGGGGGTCTCGCGGGAGGAGGTGGTGGTCATCACGCAGTGCGCCTCGCTTGGTGAGCTTCTCCTCGTCTCGTTTGTGTTGTTTGAATACTTTTCACCTGAAATTTGTTTGAATACTGAATCCATCTACTCGGATTAGGACTTTGCGTGCTTAGAATCAATCTGGAATTGTGCCTAGGCTGTGTTACCAGCGTTTGTCCTTTGCTGATTTTGGTTTTGATTTGTTCCAACCCTACAAATCACACTAGTTCAATCGATTCATGGTAGCTCCTTGAAAGACCTGTTTGGGATTGGAGCTCATTTCTGACGACGCCCCCTTATTATACTTCATATGCTAATTCTATGTAGATTCATTTCACCACATGTAGGACCAAATAGGGAACACCTGTGAGACAGCGCTATTGGTTGACGAAGGAAAATTTTTTTTCCATATGCTCGCATTAATCACGAGGGGAAAATATTGGAGAACATCTCCCTATATGTCTGCATTGATTATCTAAATTCATCTAGTGGTAATATGCAATATGCAATTCTCACCAATGACTACTAAAATCCAAAATTTGGACCCTACAACCGACACACTGTTTTGCTCTGCTATATGTTCAGTTTCGATTTCTGTTATGCTTTAGTATACCTTATCCTTGTAGTATACATTTTGGTTTGTCATAAGCTCGTTTTGAACATTCCATGTTGGCATGGTTCAGGTGGGAAGTTACCTTTTGATGATGCATCAGTTGGTTCTGTTCTTGCTGTCATTAAGAAAGTGGAAAACTTGGGCGATCAGTTCATAACTGAAATAAGCAGGGTTCTTAGAGCTGGAGGCATGGTGCTTATACAGAGTTCCCCCTCTAATCAGAATGTATGTACTGTTTTGCCAATATACTTTATTTTGTAATGCTTAATTTGCACTCCCTGATCTTCTGATCTTCTCTTCATCAGCCCAATAACTCTATTCAGCGCAAGCTACTGTTAGGAGGATTTGTTGACGTGCAAGCTTCTGCTGCAAGTTCCCAGGATAACGAGCATTCTGTTACTGTGAGTGATCTAGTGCCACAATATGTGTTAATGCTTCTATGCCGTCATACTTTCTAGTGCTAACTGAATCACATGCAGATTAAGGCAAAGAAGGCCTCTTGGAGCATGGGCTCTTCCTTCCCCCTCAAGAAAGCCACAAAGGGTCTTCCAAAGATTCAGATTGATGATGATTCTGAACTGATTGATGAAGACAGCCTCTTGACTGAAGACGACTTGAAGAAACCAGAACTTCCAGTTGGTACTGTTTTATAGAACCCTTCAGCTTTGTTCAACGTCTATAAATTTAATATGTAGATCCTGAAGGTTTGCGGATGTTTTACCAGTTGGGGATTGTGAGGTGGGAGCCACAAGGAAGGCATGCAAGAACTGTACTTGCGGACGGGCTGAGGCTGAGGAGAAGGTGGAGAAGCTAAATCTCACATCAGAACAGATCAATAACCCTCAGTCAGCTTGTGGCAATGTGAGCATGACTGCTTTTTAAGTGTTTTTTGCCTTTGGTCCTCTCCCTCCGAAAACCCATAGTTTCATCCTGTTACCCAGATTTGTTGCCTTCCTGTTATGCTTATGTGTGAAATGATAATTGCAGTGTGGGTTGGGCGATGCATTTCGATGTGGTACTTGCCCATACAGAGGTCTACCAGCATTCAAGCCGGGCGAGAAGGTAATTATCTCTCCTGACCCTAAATTCTTGATTCATGAGAACACCAAGATGCCAGTTGAACTTGTTTTGAAGCGTGAAGTTAATAAATTCCTGCAAAGAACATGTATCATCGATTGCACAGCCTTAAAATTTAAGTGTGAACAGGCAACACTAAAACTAAAAAAGGCTCACCTTTAGCTGATCATCTCCAAGAAACGATTTCAAACTCTGCAGGGCACAAAACATTATGTTCCATAATATAGAAAGGCGTCATTCTAAGACCAGTAGCAGCCAATGACTCTTTTTTTTGTCTGGCAACACTGTCATTTAGAAATTGGCCAAATGAAAAGAAGAACCTCTACCATTATTCCCAGGCCCCAGCCAGGAATTTGATGATCTCCAAGTGAAATTTCAGACACTATATAATGTGTATATTTGCCTAAAGACTTACTTGAGTTCCAATGAGTTCGCCGTTCTTGTGCGCAACCAGCCCATTTTCAGAGAAGCAGTAATCGTAATCAGTAGTAACTGCGGCGCAAGGATGAATGCAGCTACTCAGAGAGGTTTCATAAAGCATAAGCAATGTGTTCTTGGATTAGAGAACATACATCAACTAAATCCGCAAGCTAGAGAATACAAGTTCCGAACCTGATTTGCCGAGTTGTTCGGAAATCTTCACCAGATCGGATCCCCCGACCACGCCCACAGTGACATGCTGCTCCCAATGCACACATAACCAAAACATGACATGAATCTCATATGGTCCATGGAAACCAGGAGGAAGAGAAGTGGGAGAGGAGAAGCGCAGAGACGCCATTCTCACCTCGCGCAGCTGCTTCATGAACTGGAGCATCTCCGGCGTCACCACCTATACCCAACAAAAAAAAAAGAAGAAGAGAAGAACAAGATTCATTCAACAACGACGATGCAGCTGCAGCGTGCAGCGAGGGAACCCTCGCTCGGGAAGAGATGGCGGAAGCGGATCCGGAGAAGGGGGAAACCTTGCGGGGCGCGGTGAGGGTGCCGTCGACGTCGAAGAGCGCGAGGACACCGGCATTCTTCCTCGCCGCCATCGCCACCACTCCGCTCCTCCTCCTCCTCCTGCTGCTGCTGCTGCTACAGCGAACGGGCGCGGTGGCGGTAGAGCAGCAGCAACGGAGCCCGGATGATGCGTGCGGCGACGGGAAAGGCAGCTTGGGTCGCCTCGCCGGCGCGGATCTAGACGCGCTCCCTCGCTTCGCTTCGCTTCCCCCGGCGGCGGCAACGGCGAGGCGGGGAATTTATAGGCGGCGCGGGCGCGAGGTGTGCGTCGGGATCTGCGCCGAGGAGGCGAAGCGGAGAAGAAGGAGAAGAAGAAAGTCAAGCCGTCTCGTGGAGTGGGACTGTGGGAGAGTGAGGGCGAGGTGGGGGTGAGCGCCACGTCACGTGACCAATCGCGCCTATGGATTGGGGTGAGGTGAGTACGTTTTTTACTGTGGGCCGTGGCCTGCCCGGCCCATCTCGCTACGGTGGGCCGTTTTGTTTGCCTGGGTTGCCTTTGTTAACACTTGGGGTGGGATATTCAATTTGACGTCATTTTCGTTTTCAACCATACTAAATTTTGGAGAATGTCTTCTGCATAATTGTATGGGTTACGCTGCTCACTGACATGTGGGTCCCACATGCTAGAGGATCTCTGTAGCATTTTTTGATATATTGTCAAATTTTGATAAGGTAGTAATCTAAAGTTTTAAAGACATCCCAAATACTCCACCATATGTCCATATCTTGCCATGCCAAAATTCGGTGATTTTTTAGAAACTTCTCCACATAACACTACACAAGAATATTTGGCATGGTAGCAAAGCAAACAACACCCACACTTCTACCCTACCAAATTTTAGTATTGTCAAACTTTACTAAATTTTGGTATTATTAAATTTTTGGCAACTATGTCAAAATTTTGGTAATGCCAAAATTTGGTATAGTTGTCAAAATTTTGATAACTTGCCAAAATTTTGGCAGGATTTCTTATATAGTTACCAAATTTTGGCAGCAAACTAAATGTAGCTATTTTTTTGGCAACTTTACCAAAATTTGGTAAGGTTGAAAATGGCATCAAAGTGAATAGGCCTTTACTGTGGGCCGTGGCCTGCCCGGCCCATCTCGCTACGGTGGACCGTTTTGTTTGCCTGGGTTGCCTTTGTTAACACTTGGGGTGGGATATTCAATTTGATGTCATTTTCGTTTTCAACCGTACCAAATTTTGGAGAATGTCTTCTACATAATTGTATGGGTTACGCTGCTCACTGATATGTGGGTCTCACATGCTAGAGGATCTCTATCGCATTTTTTGATATATTGTCAAATTTTGATAAGGTAGTAATCTAAAGTTTTAAAGACATCCCAAATACTCCACCATATGTCCACATCTTGCCATGCCAAAATTCGGTGATTTTTTAGAAACTTCTCCACATAACACTATACAAGAATATTTGGCATGGTAGCAAAGCAAACAACACCCACACTTCTACCCTACCAAATTTTAGTATTGTCAAACTTTACTAAATTTTGGTGTTCCCAAATTTTGGTAGGTTTAATTTTATATCAGCGGAAATATGCGTCGGTTTCGCATTCGCAAAGTAGATTTGAAAGAAAGTGCATGATTCGATAAAAATATCCTGGATTTCACACCATCACATCTTTGTAGAAAAAAATATACAAAATTTAGGCAGAGCAAGTCAATGGTCTGGGATATACATATAAACGGATGTTTCAGTTCTTAGGACATCATAGCACGGAGTATTGTTGACAAGCACATTAATTCTTGAGACAAGATCTCCTCTCGTTGATGCTCATTAGTAGCAGGTAATCAGTTCCAGCTGCTGTAACCCTCCCCCTCGTTCTCGTGGTTGTGATGATGGCGAGTTTCCTGAAGAAATTCGAGTGTCCAGCACATTAGCATCACACACTCCAGCCAGATGTTCAGACACAGTGGCAACAACACCATCGATGTTGCAAGAGACAGAGGTAAGTGTTTTTACCGCTGCTGGAGTGAAGGTGAGAGCAACCTTGATCTCTCCACAGTACTTCTCCTCCTTGACGACACGGTGGACGGCTGGAGGAAGGCTGCCTTCCAGGAACACAGGCTCCAGAGGAATGCTGAAATTTTGCACAGGTGAGCAAGAACCATACATGCATAGACTGACAAATATCACTCTGAAGAGATGTTCAGAGAAAGGTGTTGTTCTGAACTTCTTCAGAAGCTCATGTTGTCTCATGGAGGAAGGAATTCTACTCTCGAGATGGATAAACATGCTTGAGTTCAGAAGCTGCATTTCAGCTGTGTACTGCTAAAATGGAAGAATGCAGAGTACTGTCACCTATATTAGATGCTTACTTTGCTTCACCGACAAAATCGTCAGCTGAGAAGGCATCACTGTCCATGATCTTGACATTGAGCTGTGGAACATCGTCGGAGACGGTGAAGACGAAGGTCTCGTTCCATTCAGGCTCGCTTCCTGCTCCTGAATCGTTTGAAAGCAAAGATTGAGGTTCATCAGATTAGGATCGTATTCCCGCCCATTTAGGTACAGTACAAATCAGTTGATGCTCCAGAGCAAAAGCACTGAACCTTGTTCCTAATGCAATGCAATTAGTATGTGCTAACAGTTAACGAATACCTTTTGCAACGCTGCTTTTCTGCTCCTGAGTGCGGCAGGTGAGGATCACGTAGGGGTCCATGTCGTCTGATTTGGCAAAAATACACACAAATTGGCATCAAATGAAGAGCGTAAAAAACAGTGATTCTCAGATAAAGTTTGAGAAGATTGTGATCGAATCGAGTATGTCTAGCCAGTAGACACAACAGTACACATGCTTTCTCACTCTAACGCTATGATTTTTTTACTCGCATACGACAGCACAAGCAAAATTCCACGACATAATGGCGTGTATTTGTCCATCGTTCGTCGTTTTCGCATGCAGATACAGAAAAAAAAATTTTAGGTTTGCTTTAGAGTAATGAAGTGAAAAAAAACAATTGTTAGGCATTACAACAGGACATCAAGCATTATAAGTCGCCGTTGACCCATGATCTAGCTAGAACAACATGCTGATAATTACTTAACCAACCGCGCATACCCCTCCTCGATCACTCTACTAGCTAGTATCCTCACTGGTAATGAATCATGGTGTCCCTTGTTCATGCATCTAATCTTGCAGGTTCACAATCCTAATCAAACGATTAAGCAGTCAAACAGCAAAGAAGGGAAGAAATGGCGTAATCAAAAGCAAAAGCTTTGCAAACACAAGCAAGAAGAGGGAGAAGGATCTGAGTTTACTCAAGAAGTCAGTGTCCTCGAGGCCCTTGGCGCAGACGAGGAGGACCTCCAGCTTCCCGTGCACCATCTCTCCTCTTCTCTTCGATCGATCTCTCTCTAGTCGCTAGTCTTCTTGCCGTTGATCTCTTCTTCTTCTTGATGATGTTGCACAGGCACTTTCCCCTTTGCCAGTATGGCCAGTAATCTTCACCAACTCATATAGCAAGTCGTTGAAGGTGCCAGCCAAGGTGGCCAAGTAGCCAGCATGGCCCACTCTGACAGTCTGTGTCTTACTAATAACCATTAATTATTGAGGAGAATTAAAAAAAGAAGAAGATTTAAGTACGGGTCAATGACCTCCTCCTAGCATTTATATTGCAGAAAGAGACGAGCCGAGCAGCCTCCTCTGGCCTAGGTTGAGCTGGAACCGGCACATGAACTCATGAGACGAGAACATGCCGGGGAGACTGGCTTGATGCAATGCATATTTTCACCTAACTGTACAAAAAAAAACAATGCCAAAAGGACTAAAATTGTACTGTACTTAATTGTCACCGTAGATCAACTTTGGAGAAGAGGGGGCATGAGTAAAAGATGATCAAAATATCAATCACTGCTTCCCTTACACCGAAGTGTTGGGTTGTTACAATGCTAGCAGTAAGCATAAAAGGTAAGGTATCCTAAATGTATATATTTATTGAAAGGACATCGGTTTCGTACTCCTGCTCCTCTACTATTAGATTGCTTCGGTAGTGAACCTCTTTTTATGTGATATTTCTACTGTAAGGAAAGTGTTGACAATACAATCTGTGTTTAGTTTACAATTCTTTTAGCATGATATTAACTGTTGAGCACCTTTTCTAACCTTCACCATATCATGGTGATATGAGATATACTCACTGGGTCAAAAGCATAACAGAAAGCTCACTCAATAAACTTTACAGAAAATACATTAAATAGGAAAATGGGAACATAATATAGTGGAACAGTCCAGAAAGCTATAGTCTAAAACAAGAGCGAAATCCAGCAAATAACAATTTCAAGGAAGCAAGCTACACCCAACATAAGCATGCTTACCTTGTGTTAGCTCTTGGAGGCAACTCAAGCTTCTTGCCAGATTGCAGTACCTAAAATCAGAACATTTTTCTTTGTTCAGTACTGTAAAGCATGAAATGAAACTAAGCCAGTGCATGCAGTGAATGAGAAGCTAAAGCACGATGATACTGTTATTTTTTTAAGTAAGAAAATATTGAACCGTTAATTACTTTACTATCGCCTGGAAGCTCTTCGACACCATTACAGTGGGGCACAGTTGAATCTCCACCCTGTAGATTGTCCTCGGTAGCTTTTCCATCATCTTCTTGTAAGACTGATTCAGGACTGATGATATTGAGACCTGCCTGTTAAGCATACAATCATGCAAAGATGATTAAGTGAAACTAATCAAAGCTGATATATCTTCAGAGTAAGAAAAGAACATCATGTTCGTGTTACAACTTACATTAATATCTTCTTGAACTGGATCTCTGTTTTCAATACTTGCCTCAGAAACTTTATCATCCTCAGAACTTGAGACCCCTTTAGGTGGAACATTACACAGTTTAGCCTGCATGAGTACAACCATGAAAACAATGATAAGCAAAGTAGTATTATTTGTCAAAGTCAAATAACATACAAGAACTAGACTAACCCATAGGAAATCTTTCATAGCTGGTAAAATGATTTCATGGTAATCATAAGTGCAGACTTCCAAGAGGTTTTTCTTCAAATTATCAATTTCGGCACCCAATTGCATGATCTCAATATCTATTTTAGCCTGCACATTTTACAGCCAAGCTTAAAAGATTGGTCAGGAAGGTCCAAACACTATCTGAAAGGATATTGAGCAAACAGAAATTCAGGATATAGTAAAAGGAACCTTTTCACCAAAATAAGCTTCATAAGTCTGCGTCGCTATTAAGCCACGTTTCAGATTAACTTTCTCTAGCAATGCAGCAGCCCTTCCATTTGACTTTTCAAGGGCATGAGTTCCCTTATCTAGACAGGCTTGCCTCATGCTGTCCCATGATGTGACTGGGTCTTGTCTTGAAGGTCTAGATAGCCAGCTAAACAGAGCATCTTGATTGCTAGAACCATCAGTAACTCTTAGCACATTCTCATCAGTACCTATAGATAGAACGCAAGCGTCTTGAACAACTCCCCCACCAAAATGCCCACAGCTATCCTGCTCAGCATCATCAACCCTCAATCGAAGCAAATCCAGATAAGTCCCCAGCAACAGGAGCCCTCCAGAGTCCAGAGAAGTAATGCAGCTATAATTTTGGGTAACAGCTTCTTCAATCCGGTTTTTCGTGAATTTGATCAGGTTGTCAAAATGATCAACAGATAGAGCCTTCTGATCCTTGAGGTACTGAAATGTACTCTTGATCTTGGTCAAGATATTTTCTCCCTCAGCTTCTTCGGTAGGATTGACATTAGATGGCAGAGTCCAACACTTAATAAACTCTGTCTGTTCATCAGATATCCTCTCTGGCACAAACAATAGAGACTCTTTGAACTCCTGGGACCGGGATAACTCATGATCCTCAACATGCAACTGGAAAGTCTTCGCAGTGAGGAAAATCATTTCGCATTGAGGGCACAGCCAGCAGGTCCATTCTCTTTTTTCCTTCTCAGAGTCCACTGCACCAGTGAAAGCACTCATCTGACACTGCTCAGTTGTCTTAGCACAGAAGTATGCTACCATCTCGTCAATACCCACTGTCAAGAAACTGCGGCGTGTCTCCTCGCTCATGCCATTCCAACGATCTCGGGCCATCGGGATGGCGATCTTCGACAAGGCGTAGATAAGGAGTTGCTTGAGGCAATGCTTAGCAGTGGAGATCCGCGGCTCTTTGCTTGGCTCCAAGTGGCAGGATTCGAAGACGACGTGCAGCTTCGGGTCGACGAGATAAGCGTCATTCTTATCACTAAAAGCATTGAAAGTATGGAACAAGTCCAGTGTTATTGAAGGACCAGGAACACAGTACAAACAGGTGATAGGTGCTTCCCTCCTGTTTCACATTGAGGAAAAAGAAAAAACAGATGGCTCCCCATGCAGGTTTCATGAATATGAAGAGGTTAATCTAAAAATCTGGACTCTTGGTGCACTAAATGTTCCAGAGGAAGACAGGGAGACATTCAAATTTTCTCTAGTAAAATATGTTGATGCCTCATGCCTGGTATGAAAAGTTACACTTGGAATGCCCTTCTGGATCATATTTTTAATCCCTAGCACTTCTTAAGGAGAATCTAGATTTCCCTAAACCATAGGGATCAAGATAACTAATGATGCAAATTGACAAACACATTAAACAAGCAATGATGTCTAATGCCACTTACTACTATATCATCCAACCAAACCATCAGAATGATAAACCAGTAATCTATAAGACATACCTGGATTCAAGCACAAAGTATGTTTGCATTTGCAAATTTAGGTCATTGCAGTGTAATAATTGTTGGAGAGGGTAACTCAATATCATCGTCTGATAGTTCTCGCCACAAGTAAAGCTGACGAAAGAATTCTCCACATTAATCTGCATAATGGAAGATTACCAGAGTTAAAGCTGACCACATGCACATTGGTTACATTTGCAATACATGGTTATATTTCTATAAGCTGAAAGATGGATAAGATGGACTGTAAAACTCAAAGTAGCAACGAGATTCCAAAACATGAGTGGGGAATGGTATGCCGATCGATGTAGCCGTTATCTCTGCAATCCATGCATTCAAATTGATGAGACAAAATCTTACGAGATGGACCAACAAGATTATCGAAGAACATCAGACATGTAATGGTCCAACAAGATTACCTAGCCATGTAAGTTCTCCAACGCTTAATCAATGACATGTTCCAACAGAAAAAATGATCTGCCATGTTGGTTCCACTTGCTAGCGTTCGCTATGAAGACTATATATTCCTGCTCAAATTCTAGTCTTCAAGTCATATACATGATTATTTTCCGTATTCACTGCTAAGAAAACATTTGGCAAGTTGCAGTGAAGTACATTAAATCACTATGGAAAAAAACAATAACATCAAGGTTATTGGAACTTAATTATCTCAACTTTTCCACACTCCAGAATGTTGATATGAGTTTATGAAAAGAAATGTGGAAAAGGAGAATGTGTTCAGCTACCAGTAATACCATTTTTTCTGAACAAAAAATAACTAAGAAATGCCTCCATTTTCTGAACATGAACACAAACAATAAATACCTTTAGTGTGCTCTCTGTCCTTAGTACTACACAATATCTATGTGACAATTAAGAATTTACAAACAGCCAATCCACCTCAACTAAGAATACAGGAACCAGCAAGGCAACAACAGTCAAGAAACGAATAACACCTCAATGTTAACAACCAATACACAACAGTTTATGGTTCCACATCCCTTTCGAATCACCTTAAAAGCATAAATAATCTTTTTGACACCTCATTCACCACGTTGCATTTCTTCGCACTAATGTATAACCCAAAGATATTGTGTGTATTCTCAGAAATGCAAGTGGAACAGAACTTGGTCTCCAGCCAAGAGACAATATAAAGGTTATTCATGGATCAAATTAGTTAAAGACGCTTTTGCAGAATTGAACTTGCCACATTCTATTGTGACAAACAGAGCTTTCATCTCATTGTGTCGAATGCTCTCACTCAATGGATCAAAGGTACCCGAGGGATAACAGGCTGATGCTCAAGGCAGTTAGAGACTTTTGAAAACCAAAATGCTTTACAGGAGTGAAACCAAATTAAAGAATCTACTCCAAACAACTGCTAATTGGTCCACAAAAAGGCCAAAAGATGACCGCAAATTCACGTCATCACATGAGTCACAGAAATATTTCTTTTTGTTGTTTTAATAGATTCTATTATCTCTAAAACTAAAAGCCTAAAAATACCAAACATTCGTTTAGTGTATTAGAGTAACAATCTAATGACGCAGTGTAAAACAAGTTTGGGAATATAAGTGGTTTAAGAAGGATGTCACTTTGCCTGTCTGTTCCAAGAGTGCTCAAAAGAAACTATGGAGTCAAAACTCGAAAGATATCAGGGTATGAAACCTTTATATTAAATATTTATCCAATAAACTATAAGTAAACTACATGGAGACGGTAAGCATGGAGTATGTTCCAAAATTTGGACCCTACAATTGACACACTGTTTTGCTCTGTTATATGTTCAGTTTTGATTTCTGTTATGCTTCAGTATACCTTATCCTTGTAGTATACATGTTGGTTTGTCATAAGCTCATTTTGAACATTTCATGTTGTCATGGTTCAGGTGGGAGGTTGCCTTTTGATGATGCATCAGTTGGTTCTGTTCTTGCTGTCATTAAGAAAGTGGAAAACTTGGGGGATCAGTTCATAACTGAAATAAGCAGGGTTCTCAAAGCTGGAGGCATGGTGCTTGTACAGAGTTCCCCCTCTGATCAGGATGTATGTACTGTTTTTCCAATGTACTCTATTTTGTAATGTTTAATTTGCACTCCTGATTTTCTGATCTTCTCTTCATCAGCCCAATAACTCTATTGAGCGCAAGCTACTGTTAGGAGGATTTGTTGACGTGCAAGCTTCTGCTGCAAGTTCCCAGGATAGCGAGCATTCTGTTACTGTGAGTGATCTAGTGCCATAATATGTGTTAATGCTTCTGTGCGGTCACACTTTCCTGTGCTAACTGAATCACCATGCAGATTAAGGCAAAGAAGGCCTCTTGGAGCATGGGCTCTTCCTTCCCCCTCAAGAAAGCCACAAAGGGTCTTCCAAAGATTCAGATTGATGATGACTCTGAACTGATTGATGAAGACAGCCTCTTGACTGAGGACGACTTGAAGAAACCAGAACTTCCAGTTGGTACTGTTATATAGAACCCTTCAGCTTTGTTCAACATCTATAAATTAAATATGTAGATCCTGAAGGTTTGCTTATGTTTTACCAGTTGGGGATTGTGAGGTGGGAGCCACAAGGAAGGCATGCAAGAACTGTACTTGTGGCCGGGCTGAGGCTGAGGAGAAGGTGGAGAAGCTAAATCTCACATCAGAACAGATCAATAACCCTCAGTCAGCTTGTGGCAATGTGAGCATGACTGCTTTTTAAGTGTTTTTTGCCTTTGGTCCTCTCCCTCCGAAAACCCATAGTTTCATCCTGTTACCCAGATTTGTTGCCTTCCTGTTATGCTTATGTGTGAAATGATAATTGCAGTGTGGGTTGGGCGATGCATTTCGATGTGGTACTTGCCCATACAGAGGTCTACCAGCATTCAAGCCGGGCGAGAAGGTAATTATCTCTCCTGACCCTAAATTCTTGATTCATGAGAACACCAAGATGCCAGTTGAACTTGTTTTGAAGAGACAACTCACTGTTCTCTGATTGGCAGATTGCCCTGCCTGGCAACTTCCTTGCGGCTGACTTGTGATGATAGAAAGGAACATCGGCGACAGCAGCAGATAGGAATTGGCTTCTTTAATTCGTTCGTTCGTTAGAATGTTAAAGTTGCTGGTCAAGTATGGGTGTGAGTATGGATAGAAGAGGACCATTTGCTGTAGTCCCTGCTAGTTATTACCACTTTCTGGTTCCCAGGTTTCATGTGTGAGTGTGTCTCGCCTATATGCGTCCTGTTTGAGGATATCTGTACTAATAACTGAGAAAGTACCGCACTGTTGTTTCATTGTGGAACTGTCAAATCTCAAATCGCACGTCGCTGCTCGCTGCTCTCTGTTGATCTTGCGAAGTGATTTTTATTTTATATACTCTGATGTAAAGTGAAACAAGATACATTCTACCCCCGTGTAAAATGCAATTTATTCTAATCAGAATTTAAATTTTAAGTTGATTTTAACTTTTCATTGTGATTTATATATTCAGCACTGACTCTTAAATCGCTAAAAACAAACGTAAAAACATGTTCGTACATTATTTTGTTATAGCATGCGAAACGATGCGACTAAATTCTCTTGGTACGCAAATCCAAACGGATAGATACCCTGATGACACGATTAGTTTTCTGCACGTTTGGAACAAACACAAATGGATGGTCTTTGACGTGCCCGTGCAAATTCCGCTACCACTAGCATCTATGCTTAAAGAAAAACACCAAAATAATTAGGGAATACCAGCGTATTAAGCATCTTCTTCTACTTCTACTCCGTAGGAGTATCTGTTGCACGCCACGGCACCACAAAACCAACAGACACACCAACCCGTCGCCCACCGCGGTCACTGACTGGTGGGGCCAGAGTAACCAGCCCACCAACTAAACTCTCCCTTCCTTTCCTCGCGAGCCAGCCGATTCGGCCGCGATTCGCCGTCTCCATCTCGTCTCCCGCTTCCTCCCCGCCTCCGCCACGCCACCCCCCACCTCGCCGCCTCGCCGTGGCTGCTCCTCCCTTCCCCTCCCCTCCCCGCAGCCGGTGCTCCGGCCTTCGCCGCCGCCGTGCTTTCTCCATCTATCCTCTTCCCCCACGCGGACGGGGGTGCGGCGATTCGGGCTCTCCGCCGGACACGCGTCGCTTCGGCCTCAACTGAAGAGCCACGCTTCGGGCTCGAACCCTAAGGTATTACTCTCCCCAAGCCTTCCTTCGCCGCACTACTGAGCAGCCTGCGTGGAGTAAAACTGCAGAGATCCATCTGGAATTGGGCTGTGTTCTTTTTGTTGGTGATGGACTCTCTTAGCTTGCTTGATTAATTGGGTTGTGTTCGGAGTTTCGTTCTAGTCTGTTTCTCTTTTGCTGTGGCTAATCTAATCCGCATATTTCTTTCTCTGCAATGAATGAATGTAATAGTTGACCCATCCAGTTTGTTGCGTTGCAGAAGATTTGTTTGATGCTTGCTGAAGTACAATCGTGAAAGGAAGGAACTGTGCCAACACCCCTGATTGGTACTCCTGTCGTTCTTGGACAGGAGATTGATTTTGGTGCTCCTGTCGTTCTTGGACAGGAGATTGATTTTGCTTCGGTAGGAGACCCAATTGCGGATGGAATATGCACACGTGCGTTGTTAGGTAATGACGAGCTTGCCTGATAGGGGTGTATCATCGTCTTCATCTGATCCGTTGTGTGAGGGTAACATTGCACCTTCTTCTTCTAGCTCGGAGCAGAAGGAGGATTGTAGCCTGAAACAATCGAAAACCTCGATCCTGTCCTGCGTTTTCAATTCGCCTTTCAATATCTTTGAGGCGCACCAGGATTCGTCCGCAAACAAATCGCCGAAATCGTCCTCTGGATCCTATGATTGGTCGAGGGTATTGAGGAGGATTGTGTGCTCTGGCTCAATGTGGCGTTTCCTGGGCACCTCCAAGGTTCTCACTTCAAGTGATGTGTGGTTCCTTGGTAAATGTTACAAGCTTTCGTCGGAGGAGTCATCTAGTGACTCAGATTCCGAAAGTGGGCATGCTGCATTTCTTGAGGACTTCTCGTCAAGGATATGGATCACTTATCGCAGAGGTAGGTTTGTTTACACGACCATATGCCTGGTACAGCATGTTAATGTGTGGAAATCAGTTGTGAGTTGTTTGCACTGTCTTTTTATTGCAGGCTTTGATGCCATCTCTGATTCCAAGTATACTAGTGATGTGAACTGGGGCTGCATGGTCAGAAGCAGCCAGATGCTGGTTGCTCAGGTGCTTCTCGACTTTATTTGATTGAAATAACAACATTTTTTTTACCGCTGCATTTGTAAAATGTACTTGGATGGATTTTTGCAGGCATTGATTTTCCACCATCTTGGAAGATCTTGGAGAAGGCCCTCGGAGAAGGTGAGATACATGACTACCTGCTGATCTTAAGACAATGAAAATTTTCTTTTTTCAGTTATAGTAGGTGATGGGCCTCTTTTACAATGATCAAATGTTCATATGCAGCCATATAACCCAGAATATATAGGGATCTTACACATGTTTGGTGATTCTGAAGCTTGTGCTTTCTCAATTCACAATTTACTTCAAGCTGGAAATAGTTATGGTCTGGCTGCTGGATCATGGGTGGGTCCATACGCCATGTGTCGGGCATGGCAAACCCTTGTCCGCACCAATAGGGAGCAACATGAAGTTAGTCGATGGGAATGAAAGTTTCCCTATGGCTCTTTATGTGGTATCCGGTGATGAAGATGGTGAAAGAGGTGGAGCTCCAGTTGTTTGTATTGATGTTGCTGCTCAGCTTTGCTGTGATTTCAACAAAGGTCAATCAACTTGGTCACCGATTCTTTTGCTGGTCCCTCTGGTTCTTGGTCTTGACAAAATTAATCCAAGGTAAGCAGCAAGCTATTAAATCTCATTCTTTGTAGGCTTCATATGGGCACCCTTGAACGGTTGATGTTTCTACTGATGGTTGTTTCTAGTATTAATCACTTCCTGCCATTGCCCTTACTATCAGGTACATTCCTTTACTAAAGGAGACGTTCACATTTCCTCAGAGCTTGGGGATTTTGGGTGGAAAGCCTGGAACATCAACCTACATTGCTGGGGTACAGGATGACAGGGCGCTCTACCTAGATCCCCATGAAGTTCAGATGGTAAAACTGCATTATTTACTTAGCATATATGAGCGCCAATTTTATAGATGTGTTTTTCTATCTGCAATCTGGTCAATAAGTAAAACTTTCATATGTAGTAAGTTGTAATTTAGAATCTTGATTTCATCAATGTGATAAGTAATTCATGCTTTTTTAATGGTGCCCTGTCCTCCCATTCACAACAATGGCAACACAAAAAAACAGCAAAGCGGTATATTAGTGTTCGCCTTTGTCTATTATGCATGCAGTCAGCGACCGTTATTATCTGGCTATTTTTGCAGTATCCCTTTTTGCTTGGAATCCATTTTGGTTAGTAACCTTGTAGAAGTAGATGGATTTTGTATTTATCAATGTAATGACTAGGGGGCTATTTTTGTTTTTCATTTTTGAGCTATGGTAGTTACAGTGGGGTGTTCTCTACATCTCAGGCAGTTGATATTGCAGCTGATAACATAGAGGCAGACACTTCTTCATACCACTGCAGGTATGTTCGCAATTGCAGTTAGGATTTGGTAAATGGTACCTAATATTCGTTATCCTTTTAATTTTTCAATAATGAAAAAACTTATTATCTAGCTGCACTTTGACAGCACTGTACGAGATTTGGCCCTAGACCTGATAGATCCGTCATTGGCTATTGGTTTTTACTGCCGTGATAAAGGTGAACTGTGATTGTCGAACAAATGCCGCGCCATCATTTTAAGTTCACTCTAATCTTGGTTTTCTTATTTACTGTCTGCCTGCTTATGTAGATGACTTCGATGATTTCTGTTCTCGCGCCACTGAGCTAGTAGATAAAGCCGATGGAGCACCGCTCTTCACTGTTGTGCAGTCGGTTCAACCGTCAAAACAAATGTACAATCAGGACGATGTGTTGGGCAGCTCAGGGGATGGCAACATCAATGTCGAGGACCTCGATGGCTCAGGTGAAACAGGAGAGGAGGAATGGCAGATTCTTTAGTGAAGGAACAAAACTGACCTCATGAGGTACAGAAAACGTTGCGTCCAACACGTCGGTCGAATGCCCTTGTTTATGTGTGGGTGAATAGAAATGACTCGTTGTGTTGTCTACAGAACAAGCTGACACTGTCTCGATACCCCAGGGGGTTGGGTCTTGGGAGAATCAGCTTTAGGTGCTACCGATGTAAAAATGTGATCAGTTCATCGCTCATTCGTTGGAAATCTCCTTGTATCATACATGCTCTTGTGGTTGGCTATAACTCAAAATTTATTATACGTTCTGTTACCATGTTACAGCGTCGTGATTTGGCTTTTACCTGACGAATGCGTGTGGTGTAGGGCTGCTAAATATGCTATGTTTGCAGTGGCAACAGTTCATTGTTCTCACTTCTCTCTCTCCCTCTCTCTTTTGTGCTCTGTTTCTTTTGTTCAACAGAGTTCGTGTGGTGTAGGGCTGAAATAAGCATCGTTCAGCACATTTAGACCACTTAATTTGAAGCTTCACCGATCTCCAATTTATCTCAAAAGTGTTTGTGAAGAAAGGGACAAAAGCTAACGAGCAAGAACAAAAAGCGCAGACAAATCGACCAAAGACACCTACAACTCAAAGCCAAAGAAAAGAATCCCTTTCATCTACAACCCAAAGGAACCCTACGAACTGTCCAGAAAACATAAGCGATACTGAAGTCATATGATCCTAGGCTTTAACATCTCCTCTCCCTAGAAAGAATCACGCTACAGATTACTCTGTCATCACGCAACAACCTAAGCTCCCAATCCTTTAAGAATTGCGTGCTGCATTGCATTGCCACTATCTCACTAATCAAGACTCACTCTTGTCAGTGACAGTAATTAACAAGCTAGAGCAAAGCACGCACAAGCTTCCAAACATGCTTGGCGTCCTCCTCTCAGTTGCTCTACTCTCGATTTCCATTGTCAAAGGTAAGGTCACTAATCACTATATGCAAATTTGAGCCAGTGTGTGAATCAGTGTGACGTGACACATGACGTAAGCACTGGTTCGTCTTCCTGGAATAGGTACGGACGGCGGCGGCGTCGGCGTCACGTACGGCATGCGGGGGACGACCATGCCGCCGCCGGCCGACGTCGCGCGGTTCCTCTCCCGGCGCCCCATTCTTTCCGGGACAGGGCGTTCCCGGGCTGGGGGCTTTGGAACCGACCGCGCCCGCGGGCTTGCGGTTGCCCTTCCGGCCCGGCCACCGGGCCCTCGCGCCGTGACGGTGCACGCGTCCCCCAACGCCCGACGTCCGCGCTCGCCGGCCAGCCGCGCGTCCGCGCGGCGGTGGGTGCGCGCCAGCGTCGCGCCGTACGCGGAGGCCACCACGTCTCGCGGGTCCTCGTCGGCGACGAGGTGATCTCGCAGGCCAACCGGACGCTGCTGCTCAGCCTCGTGCCGGCCATGCGCGAACCTGCAGCGGCGCTGGCCCCGTGCTGCCGCCGTCGCCGCGCCGCCGCGAGACCATCAAGGTGTCGACGCCGCCTCCCTCGGCATCCTGGCCGCGTCCACGCGGCCGTCGGCCGGGCGGTTCCACGACGGCTACGACACCGCCGTCGTGAAGCCGCTGCTCGGCTTCCTGCGCGCGACGGGCGCGCCGTTCATGGTGAACGCGTACCCGTTCTACGGCGGCTCACCAACGACCCCTCGACTACGCGGCTGTTCCGGGTGAACGACGGCGTCACGGACAACGCCACCGGCCTGCTCTACGCCAACATGCTCGACGGCAGCTCGACGCCGTCCACTCGGCGATGCGGCGGGCTCGGGTTCGGCGACGTCGACGTCGTGGTGTCCGGGACGGGTGGCCGTCCGCCGGCGAGTACTGGGAGGTCGGCGCCGGCGCCGACCTGCGCGCAGGGACTACAACAAGAAAGCGCCATCGCCACCTCGGCTCCGGTCGTGGGCACGCCGCTCATCGCCGAACCGCACCTTCGAGCTCTCCATCTTTCTCCTGTTCGACGAGAACCTCAAGCCGGCGGCCCGGTGTCCGAGCGCAACTTCGGCCTCTACCACGCCGACATGAGCCCGGTCTACGACGCCGGCATCCTCACGCGCCCCGCAGGAGATCGTCGGGACGAAGGTCACGCCGGCGCCGGCGCCGGCGCTGGCTCCGGCGGAGGACGGGCAGCGGCGGTGGTGCGTGCCGAAGCCGGCGGCGGACGAGGTGGCGCTCCAGGTGACCATCGACTTCGTGTGCGGACAAGGTGCATCGACTGTGGTGCGATCCGGGCGGGCGGTTCGTGCTACGATCCCAACAACGTGCAGGCACCACGCAGCATTCGCGATGAACTTTACTTTCATCCAATCAACGCCAGCATGAGTTTGACTGCGACTTCGGCCAGACGCGCGTGATCACAACCGTCGATCCTAGTAAGTACTATCCCCTTTCTATTACAAGTTGTTTTTACTTTTTTTCCCTGTAATGTATAAAAATCTAGCAATATCTACGCACCAAATTAGTTTTATTAAATCTAATATTTTAATAATATGTTTATTTTGTATTAAAAAAATCACTAATATTTTTTATAAACATGATCAAACTTAAAATTGTTTGACTCTAAACAAGTCAAAGTGACTTATAATATGAAACAGACAAAGTATAATAATTTATCTTCTATTAATAATAATAATAATAATATAATAGTGTAGTTTCATTATTAAGTTTAAATGTCCTTTTTTTTATTTATAACTAGTGGTACATGACTTTTTTTTTTTCTCTTGACAGGTTATAAGAGCTGCAAATTTACATGAAGCAAGATGTGGCTATTTGGATAATACTTGGCTAAAAAGGACTTATGATGAAATTATTATAGGCTATGGTTAACTTGCGTTGAATTTTGTGGAGTGAGGTCGTCTGTTCGTGCTGCCGATCCAAACATACAAAAAAGTTATGGATCCATAAATGCTAATAGGATTTTGCAAAGATATTTGTTCATGTTGAACCAAACAAAAGTTAAAAATAAACAGGTTTTATATCTGTATCAATAAATATATGGAAGCTAAGATGTTTCATCTACTAGCTGAATGACTGTGCACTGCAACGGAAATTGAATAGAGAACCACGCCATACACTCTAAAGTTTCAAAAATTAAATAAAACTACCGTCGTTTAATATATCTTAGGGTCACATTATATTTGCCATCATTTCCACCTCACTTCAAAAGACTTTTTTTCTATTTGATGTAAGGTTGGGGAAGTAACAAAATCCATCTACCTCAATGTTTTAGGATTCACCACTCATCACCATCTTTAAGGTTTACGTTGAAATAAAAAAAACACCAAAATATATTCACTCGTGTGTGATCTCAAGTGCAAGTGATTAGTGATCCAGTTCTTTTGGCAGATATTTGTTGGATCTTACTAATTCAACCATGACGAGAGCCCATGATTAGGCGTCCAATTACCAAATTCCAAGCCCACAATTGGGAATATTTTACCAAAATTTCTATAAACGAAAAGCGCAAGGGGCCCTCGACAAAATATCACCCAAGTCCTCTTCTCTCTTCTCTTCTCCGCCGCCGCCTCCATCCGCGGCGCATCCCATCTCGCCGGCGACTCGTCGGCGTCGGCGTCGGCCATGGGCGGCGACTGGCAGGAGCTTGCCCAGGCGGCGGTAATCGGCCTCCTCTTCGCCTTCCTCGTCGCCAAGCTCATCTCCACGGTCATCGCCTTCAAGGAGGACAACCTCCGAATCACCCGCTCCACGCCGACCTCCCCCTCCGCCGCGGACCACCCCCGCCGCCCCGGCCCCACCTCCGGCCTCCCTCGACGGCGGCCATGGGGACACCAGCGACGGCAGCGACAGCGACAGCGACTGGGAGGGCGTGGAGAGCACGGAGCTCGACGAGGAGTTCAGCGCCGCCTCCGCGTTCGTCGCCGCCTCCGCCGCGTCCCGGCACGAGCGTCCCCGAGCAAGCCCCAGCTTCAGCTCTATGGGCTCTACAAGATCGCCACCGAGGGGCCCTGCACCGCGCCGCAGCCGTCCGCCCTCAAGCTCAAGGCCCGCGCCAAGTGGTAGATTCGATCCCCCTGCCTCCCTGATCTTTTTTCTCTTCTGGATTTAGTTCAAGCATCTGTTAGAGTCGGGCTCCGCTTAACCCCCACTGTTTCAGTTCGAGGGTTTAGGGAAATGGATCGAAATTTATCGTTATCTAAGTTTAGGTTCAGTTACTGCTAGAATTGCTGATCACGAAATCTGGTGGTAGGTTTTTTGTGCTTTGCACTGACCAGAGGAGACTCATAAATTCCTGTGTGTTAATCTTGTAGCTATGATTCTTGTTAGAAACTTAACTCATTGTTATTGCCTCTAGGTTTACAGGTTTGGTTCATTGGAAGTGAAATCTCCTGGTAGCTCGATGATCTCACAAATAGTAGCATTCCTCAGTCAGATGCTGCAATTCAACTTACTTTTGCATTATGTTGTTTGATTTATTGTTTCCTGACTTCCTTTGGTGGTTTTGAATTTACCCTTTTGAATTTGGCACTGGAGTCTGAATTAAGATATCTACTGTTTGCAGCTAACTTTTATTACCATCATACTGTTTGTCTTTTGCGCTGTCTATCTCTGTCAATTTTAAAGACTTAATCTAGTTTACAAGTATCCTAATTTTCATATGGTGTCAATATCCAAGGAATGCTTGGCATAAATTGGGTGCTATGCCGACAGAAGAAGCTATGCAGAAGTACATCACAGTTGTGGATGAGCTATTCCCTAACTGGAGCATGGGTTCGAGCACGGTAATTCTCTTATGTCCTCTTGTACTGTTCGTATTTTGCTACTTGGGATCCCATCACTGTATTGGCTTATTTTATAGTCTGCTTTACATGATTCCTGAAAAAAAAAAAAACACCGCTCAATTTGTGCTAGTTGGGATCCCATCACTATATTGGCTTATTTGATAATCTGATTTACATGATTTCAGAAAAAGAAAGATGAAGATAGCACAATATCTGCTTCAAGTTCGAAGGGACCAATGGGACCTGTATTTAGCAGTTTAATGTATGAGGAGGAAGATCAGGGAAATGACTCGTAAGTTTTCGACACGAAGTATATCCTGTACCTTTGGTCTTATTATTATGTGTTAAAACGGCCTTGATTCAAGTTCAGTTAGGTTTGTATTTGGGCATCGTCTCTTATGGCTGATAAATCATAGCAAATAACAATGACATGATTAATTATTTCATGAAGTATGCAACTAATTATCTCCATGTTGGTGCTATTAAGCATTATTTATTCAGTCATCTAGTTACATGACAATGTTTCCATGATTGCAACAAACTTATCTGTAACTGCAGTGAACTTGGCGATATCCATGTTTCAGCGAGGGAAGGAGCAATTGATGACATAGCGAAGCATCTGGCTGCTGGTGTAGAAGTCAACATGAGAGGTTTGTGTTCTGAACTGTTCACCATTATGTTCTCTTTGTAGCTTAGGCTTAGCATAGCTCATCTAAGCATAGTTTCATTTATGATGGTTTCAGATAGTGAAGGCAGAACTCCACTGCATTGGGCTGTCGACCGTGGCCATCTAAATTCTGTTGAGATTCTTGTCAATGCAAATGCTGACGTGAATGCTCAGGTACTTGACTCTACCTTTAATGCTTCACTCAGTGCATTCTAGTAGAATTCACGCGCTGATAAATTTGGTGAGTATGTAATTGGAGCAAGAAGCTGGTAATATATCTTGGCGTGGCATTTTCATTGGGATTACATTATGTACTACATTGAATAAAAAGTTGCTATTCATTGTGGCCATATAATAGTGTCAATAAATACGAGATTGCCACGGCTAGGTACTACTAGTGGATATATATTGGTTTGATAGGCACTGCTTCCCTGAAAAAGTCTAAACATTATAATGAGATCAATGAGCAACACTGTCCATGTCCCTTTTATATTCAGGACAATGAAGGACAAACAGCGCTTCACTATGCTGTCCTCTGTGAGCGAGAAGATATTGCTGAGTTGCTTGTCAAGCATCATGCTGATGTTCAAATCAAGGATGAGGATGGGAACACGGTGCGGGAGTTATGCCCTTCAAGCTGGTCTTTTATGAACCTGGCAAACTGACGACACGATGCCCTCTGCACTCTTTTGGTTGCCTACCAGCAAGAAACCGCACTGTCTATGTTAGCCAAACTAGATGAGTTGTTTTACGAACCTCATCGAATAGGTCACTGTCAAAAGGATATTTCTGTATTAGTGAAAGGAGATTATCTTGTACTGCCTATACAGTTTACACTGCTAGTTTGTTTGTGCTGAACATCAATGTTGGCCAGGTCTGTAAATCATGGGCACCTAATTTCTGAATGAGCATGATCGGACTTCTCTTCTTTTGACCCTGTTCCTCACTATTTCTTAATGAGCCTCGTCAGGCATTTGCACCCCCACTGTTCCTACTATGTAAATATTGAATATATCCAATGTACCTTGTAAACTCTTTGTAGCAAACTGATCCTGATCCATCTTACCGGAATCCCTTTGTGAAAACAAAATATAATAAAGTATGCTTAATGAAGAGGTATATCTAGACTGAAGATTGCAACTATTCCGCTGATTCTCATCGCCTTGTGATGTGGTAGCTAGTAGTTATCAATTACATTCGTGGGAACGAGTCTTCGTTATTGTATAGCTCGCCGAAGAGAAGATCGAAGCTTGAGGTTGCTACAGATAAGATTTACCAGGCAGCTTGCTCCAGAGGGCGATTGTCCACTGTTTTGCCAGTCCACTGTTGATCATTTCCTTCAACAATTCTAGGATGAAGAGGTATATCTAGACTGAAGATTGCAACTAGTCCGCTGATTCTCATCGCCTAGTGATGTGGTAGCTAGTAGTTATCAATTACATTCGTGGGAACGAGTCTTCGTTATTGTATAGCTCGCCGAAGAGAAGATCGAAGCTTGAGGTTGCTACAGATAAGATTTACCAGGCAGCTTGCTCCAGAGGGCGATTGTCCACTGTTTTGCCAATCCACTGTTGACCATTTCCTTCAACAATTCTAGGATGGGAGTAGTTAATTCCCTTCCATAGAATGTAAAAATGCATTTCATTGACAGAAAATAATACCTGGACATGACGGCAGGCTTTGCAGGGCAAACTACATAAGGATGAGCGCAATCTGCATATACAAGTTGGACTCTGGAATATTCTGGTTTTGGTACCAATGCACACAGAGATGTATGTGTGCATTGGTGAAGGAACAAGACATGATATCATGTAACAACGGATTAGGACGGTAAAGCCAAATTGGTCCAAGAATTGAGAACCGGTGGATTCCAAAGCAACTGAAGAAATTACAAAACAGGTTACGGAGTATAAATCAACTAGTTCTTACTAGTTACTAGTAGCGTTCCAATCAGCAGCAAATTAAATATTGTGAACCAGTGATTTTAATACAGGCATAAAACACATGTATCGATTCATCGATTGCAAAAGTATCAATTAATACCAGTAGCAAGGTACATATACAGGAATAATCACCGGTTGCAAATAACATAGGAGATGATATTGATGATGATTACACCATATATAGTCATTGATGAGCAGATCAGCACACACTTGACCTAGGTTAGGGTAGCTGGATCTTTAAACCTCCTCCTCCTCGTCGTCGTCGGTGACCTCCTCCTCGTCCTCCGCATAGCCCTGCTTGTGGTACTGGTCGATGATGGTTTGCTCGTAGTTCATCTTCTTTTCATCGATGAACTTCCTGAGGATGTAGATTTGGCGATGTGGCACAGCAAGTTCGGCCAGCTCCTCCTGAGAGCGATTGTGATCAACGCACATGTAGGGCTGCGTGATCATCACTTCGACGAGCCTATTCGGCACCCTGCACTTGAACACCTTCCTCTTCTTCTTCGCAGCCGCGGCCTCCGCCTTCGCCTTTTGCCTCTCCAGCCACAGCTCCAGCATCTGCGCCGGGACTTCGATCGGATCCCAGACATCGCTCGCCCCCGGGACATCCGGCGTGCGCCACAGCATGCTGGCCGCCACCGCCTCCTTCTTCCTCCTCAGGACCTCACCCCCCTCGCACGGGATCGCATTGGCCCTCCACTTCGGGACCTCCTTCCTCTTCTTCCCGGCCGCCCCGACCTCTGCACGCTCGCCGTCCCTCATCGCCGCCCGCGATCGACACCTCTCGATCACTCTCCAAAGTCCAAACCCTACGTCTCTGGATTATCGGCGGCTGAAACCCTACACATGGAAAAGGAAGGAGAAAAGCCGTAAACAAATACGGCCAGCCCTAACCATAAGCCCAACTCGTTTACCCGATCCGGCCTTTTTTTATTTTACATGAAATCTTTTTTGACTCCCTCGACTACCAGCTGAATCTAACCCATATATCTCAACCGCAAAACCGGTTATATCTCACATCCCCTAAGTATTAAAACCAGTGCAAAACAACTTACTAAGTGCTTCGATTGACGTGATGCATTGACACGGATCAAGCTGGCTAGTCTAGGGCATGTGGAACTAGAGGAAACAAAAATAAATGTTCCACGCCTAAGAGGCGATTGCATGTATACCTCCTCATGAAGGTTATCATGAAGGAGAGGCATTCTTTGGCCACCATCTACGTGATAGTCCAAGGTCGAGAAGATGCCATGACGATTGAAGTACGCACTATAGTCATATGAGCAACATGAGCAAAATGTCTCATTAGTATGATCCACTAAATACACCCACAGGATTGGTTGATTCATTTGACCTGAAAGACAACCCATCGGCTTTGAGCAGGTAACCAAATCCAGCCATATTGTTAACTAGAAAATAGGTTCGTCGGTCAGCGCTCCAATTAATATAGCCTGCGGTGGTATTGTTGGTTTTGTTCGATATATATAAATTGTCCATTTTTATTCCTTCTTTTTCTTGAGAGATTGAATACCTTACTCTATACAAGCAGAAGCAAATAGGCTGATAAAAAAAGAAATGAAATTATTGGAATGAAATTCATTTCTGGAACACATGGCAATTGTATCAACTGGAAATCATTTAGTTAGACATATTCCACGAAATCAAGACCAATGTACGTGAAATTCAAATACTTAAAAGCTAGGGAGGTTAAATGTATGGGGTTATATACAAAATTAGTTTAATTTTTAACGATTAATTCTAAAAGATGTATGGAATGGAATATTTGCGATATTCCTATTTGAAAAAATAACATGGAAATGTATAATTCTCAACAATATATGTTGTAAATTTGCAATAAATCCTAAGCTATTTCTACAACTGGATCACTCTCCCAAACAAAAAAAAACTAGGGTCTTTATGTAAATGCCTCTATATGTAAGTTTTAAGTGCACCAGCATATACGGGCTACATCCTCCTTTTGATCCCACCTGATTGGGATGTTCTAGATGTTATACATGTTGTGTTGTTAAGTTACTACTCCCTCTATCCCATAATATAAGGGATTTTGAGTTTTTACTTGCAACGTTTGACAACTCGTCTTATTCGAAATTTTTTAAAAGTATTATTTATTTTATTTATGACTTACTTTATTATCTACAGTACTTTAAGCACAACTTTTCGTTTTTTATATTTGTAAAAAAAATTTGAATAAGACAAGTGGTCAAACGTTACAAGCAAAAACTCAAAATCTCTTATATTGTGGGATGGAGGGAGTATTTGTTTAAGAACTTTCTACTTGCTTCTAGAATTGTCATAGAACACTTATGCCGTTTTCTATCTCTTGATTTTTTTTCTTAGACGAAATCTATGATTAATTTGATAACTTATGGGCGCTACGTGGTCCAATCAAAAGCTAGTATAACCGTCAGCTTTAGATTAGTAGATCTCACTCTTAGTTTACTCCATTTACCGTGGTTAATGAATTATTTTTCACCAAATTGTTTCATCCATCTTTTTAGCATATGCGGGGTTACTATAGTACTTATGGCTAATTATAGATTAATTAGGTTCAATAGATTCGTCTCATTATTGCTCTCCTAACTGTGCAATTTGTTTTTCTTTTTATTTATATTTAATACTTTATGTATGTGTCAAAGATTTAATAGGATGCCTTTGAAATTTTTTTGGAAAAGGTAAACTTGGAAAAGGTTCCTGATCTCCTTTTCACGCAGCCGCAGCAGCAAAAAGCCAAAAAAAACAAAAAGCTAGCTGCTCACCCTGACAAGCCCATCACTCGACCAGCCCCGCCAGCTTGAGCTCGCTCACTTCTGCTCCCAAGCTACAGATCGCTCGCTGTCTCGCACAAGCGCGACCTACCACAGCATCGGATCGAAGCGAGCGGCGGCGGAATGGGAGGGCCGCTCGGCGCCATCATCGGCAGGCACCCGGCGGCGGGCGGCGGCAGGGAGGATGAGCTGGGAGGTGGCGGCGGCGGCGGAGATGGAGGCGGCATCATTCGGCACAACCGGCAGTGCCGGGATTTGGCCTTCCTGGTTCTCTTCGCGGCCTTCTGGGTCGCCATGATCGTCAACTCCAGCTTCGGATTCAACCAGGGCAATCCACTCAGGTGAGGTGACCCGCCTTTACCCCTCCTCAAGATTCACCGATCTGTGCTGTCGGTGCTGCTTGATTTCGTTTCCCTGTAGCTAGATGCTAAGAGCGTTCATCCGGGGAGCTTTTCCTTTGTTCCTTGTTGGATGTGTTTGGGTGTTTAGTGCATACCTTCGCATTCTTGTTGGCTCATTTTTTTCGCGCGGATCCTGGTCAATTCTTCAACTTGATGTGTTATTTTCAGGCTTTCAGTCTAATTGAACTGACATAGAGTGAGAAAATGAGGGTGCCACTTGCTACTATGGAACATTCAGATGACTTTTTTTTAGGCTATTAAATACTTTAATAGCAGATCTTGCTTATTTCGGAATGAAACTTCTAGCTCCCGACTTTGTTATTTGTACTCTGAATCGAATAATCTTTGCTTGCTTTGTTTCAACCTCCCAACCGGATAGGTAAAGAATCCCACTTTTGCTTTGCAGGGAGAAAATGTGCCTTTAGTGGTTACTCTTATATATTAGAGTTGTGTGGTCCTTGGAATTGTATTCCCTCCGAAAAAAAACTTACAGCTCAGCTATACAGGATTTGTGCTCCCTAAAAGCAATTCACACTACGGTTATATATTAATAGAAACCAAAACCCACTACTGAGTGCTGACCAAAAGAAAATTTGTTTAGGGATAAAACTCAGTGCTGTGCGACTTTTACATGGCTATCATTTTACTATTATTCAGACACTATGATGAGTAACCATACTACTCCTATTTAGTACATGCTACATGTGTATCTAAGTAATACAGATGTCTTATCTTGCTTTGATGACGCAGGCTTACTTATGAACTAGACTACAAAGGGAACATTTGTGGCAGTAGGCATGGTGACCCGGATTTGCATGAGCTTGATGTTAGATATTGGATGAACCCAAACCAGGTGTACCAAAGTGGGGTCAAGGACAACAAGATTAACCTTGCTGATGCCAAAGCCATCTGCCTGATGGAGTGCCCCATTCCAGCAGCAGACGGATTAAACTTTGTTTGTGATTATCCAGAAGGGGACATTCGCCTCTCTATCGATGATTGGATCAACAGGGACTATGATTATTTTGAGTTTCTCACACCAGATATGAGAAATAGTTCTCTTCAGCTGCAGGGTCCATGCTACCCTGTCATATTTCCAAGTGTGAATGGTAATCTTTGCTCAGTCTGTACTACTTCCATGTGAGCATGGATTAAATTAAGGGCTTTACTTCTTCATGCAATAAGTTAAAACAATGAGATAGCTGATCCAATATCTTTGTTCCCTTCAGTCTATTGGAGCTGCCAATTTATTGCGCGAGCATCCAATGTCTCCTTGAAGCATTGGCAGCAGATGGGTGGTATCAACATCGACGAAAATATTCTCATAGATAAAACAATCCACAAGGCCATCAATTCTAAATCTTCAGTCCTGAAGGTTTGTAAACTTCCTGGCACTGTTTTATTACCTGCACATTCCTTTTTGCTGTCGCAAACATTTCTGATTTACGTTGGAAGTGAAAAGTGGCCCGGTTATTCCTATAGCTAACACTGACCGTACATTACACCACAGCAATACTTTTTATCCTTACAAAAGAATTTTGTTGCACCGTTGCTCTGAAAGAAGCATATTACTTTCTAGCAACTGAAATGGATATGCATTTTGAAGTATTTTGAGAAATTCCTGATGCAATATCATTTATATAGCACTGGAGTCCCATTTTGTCTTTGAAGATATTAATTACCATTTCCTTTGTCTGCAGAGATATGTTGCTGACATTGGGAAGTCATGGCCTGTGTTAATTGTTTGCGGTGGACTGCTCCCTCTTTTCTTGTCAGTTATCTGGTTGCTTCTGATTCGTTATTTTGTTGCTGCCATGCCATGGATAACTGTTGTGCTCTTCAATGCTCTAGTAATCTCCGTTACTATGTTTTTTTATATTAAAGGTATGGTTCACTTTTTCAAATCATAATTCCAAAATATGGCAAGGGAAATTCCATTGTATGCCATTTAACATGTTGCACACATACGATTCTAATTGGCTACATTTTAATTCAGCTGGCTGGTTAGGCAATGATCCCTTGACAGTTGTAATTGGTGAAAGTGATCCATATGTGCATATAACTGGACGGGTAAGTATATCAAATTTTGTCAACTTTTTACAATATCCAGCCCTGTTGTCTGATTATTCATTCTTTTACTAGGAAATAAGCCACCTTCATGCTGCTACGGTGGTGATGACAGTTGTAATGATCATTGCATTTCTGTCCTCCATAGCTATTATCCGGCGTATACTGATAGCAACACCTGTCCTGAAGGTACACGAATCATTGGATGTACAAGCTTGATTAGCTAACTGTTATACACTATATAAGCAGAAGCTTGGTTTTGAAGACATGCAGCATCAATGCCATTCCTCCTCTTTGATGGCAAGAATATAGTTAATATATAGTTCCTAAGCTCTAACCATGATAATTGTTATCTTCAGGTTGCTGCGAAGGTCATTGGTGAAGTTCAGGCACTAATTATTTTCCCAGTTGTGCCATACTTTATCCTTGCTATCTTTTATATGTTCTGGTTTTCTGCCACACTCCATCTCTTCAGCTCTGGTCAAGTTCTCCGAAATGACTGCAATACAGATTGTTGCTCATATGATCTGAAGTTGGGCAAAGTAAACTGTGACAACTGTTGTGGGTACAGCATCCATTACACCCCTCATATTGGTATTGCCATTCTTTTCCACTTATTTGGCTGTTACTGGGCAACCCAATTCTTTATTGCTTGCTCTTCAACCGTGATTGCTGGATCAGTTGCTTCATACTATTGGGCACGTGGTGAAATATCTGTAAGTGAATTGAGGCACTTAAAATTTACCCTATATTTAGCAGTTAGTTTACTTCTCCTTTCCACTGACTATTTGAGCTATTCCTATGCAGCATGACATACCATTTGTTACAGTTGTTTCTTCATTGAAGCGGTTGTTGCGTTACAGCCTTGGTTCAGTTGCTATAGGTTCACTTGTTGTATCTGCTGTTGAGTGGGTGCGGTTTATACTAGAATGCCTCAGACGCAAGTTGAAGCTAGTTGATTCCGCTCGCGAAAGCTGCTTTGGGAAAATGACATCATCCTCTTCTCAATGCTGCCTGGGCTGCATAGACTGGACCCTCAAGTCTGTGAATCGAAATGCCTATATAATGGTAAGCATACAAAAATTCTTGTTCATGGAGCAATTGCTCCATGACTGAAATCAATTGTCTCCCCTGCTTTGTGTTGGTGACTTGGTGTGGATGCAAAATCATCTGGAAAACATATGCTATCCAAGTTGATGCTTGTATTGAATTCATTAGGCTTATACCCTTCTTTCGGTGTTGCAGATCGCCATTACCGGGAAAGGGTTCTTCAAAGCTTCTGTTCTCGCAACTGGTTTGATCATGAATAACATACTGCGCATTGGAAAAGTTAACGTCATTGGAGACGTCATCCTCTTTCTGGGGAAGCTCTGTGTGAGCTTGTTCTGTGCACTCTTTGCCTTCCTTATGTTAGACACTCACAAGTACAAGTCTGCACATAACAAGATATCATCTCCTCTTGTTCCTGTAGTGGTAAGCATTTCATCGTTCTGTCATCGCGGCTCGCAAACTGACAAATGCCATTTCCATTGCTAAGACCTAAAGGTGTCTGTATATATTCTGATGCTGCTACACTGCAGGTATCATGGGCACTTGGTTTTATAGTCGCCAAGCTTTTCTTCCAAGTCGTCGAGATGTCGATCGACACCATAATCCTCTCATTCTGCCAAGATTCAGAAGAGCACCAAGGGAACGCGCAGTACGCTCCCCCTCTCCTTGTGGAGACACTGGATGAACAGAGTGAACTCCATAGACTAACTCAAGGGCCTTGACTTTTCTTCTTCTTGCAAGTAGAATTAAGTCAGAATGGAGAAATTAAGTAGAAGCCTTGTCATTATGTTCTTTGTTGCTGGCTAGTGGGTAATTTCACCATTTTGGTAGTGCACTCTGATGCTGAAAGTCTGGTCTATAGCGTGACTAGTACCCCTGGCCTGATCTAACGTATGTACTCCTACTATACTTTGCTAATACAATGATAGTGAAGAAGGTTATATCTTGTCTGAATGTCTGAATATTGTTCGCTTCAAATTTGCTTGCATAATTGGGGCTGGAACTTGAAATTTGCTTATGGCCGGGCGATAAGACCAGTACGCAGGCAGGATGAGCCTGCAGTTGCAAACTGAAAAATGCAATCTCAGTTGTTAAGACGTATAATGTGACTGTATCCTGGATTTCTCAGTTGATGCCCAGCTGCAGCTCTACGGACTCTACAAGATCGCCACCAAGGGGCCCTGCACTGCGCCGCAGCCATCCGCCCTCAACCTCAAGGCCCGCGCCAAGTGGTAGATTTGATCTCCCTGGCTCCCTGATTTTCTTTTTCTGGATTTAGTTCAAGCATCTATCAGCGTCGGGCTTAGCCCCCACTGATATTGACTTATTTGATAATCTGATTTACATGATTTCAGAAAAAGAAAGATGAAGATAGCACAATATCTGCTTCAAGTTCGAAGGGACCGATGGGGCCTGTATTTAGCAGTTTAATGTATGAGGAGGAAGATCAGGGAAATGACTCGTAAGTTTTTAAATTGAAGTATACCCTGTACCTTTGGTCTTATGTATTAAAATTTAAAACTGCCTTGATTCAAGTTCAGTTAGTGTTGTATTTGGACATTGTCTCTTATGGCTGATAAATCGTAGTAGTACTAGCAAATAACAATGACATGATTAATTATTTCATGGAGTATGCTACTAGTTATCTCCAAATTGATGCTAATAAGAGTTATTTATTCAGTCATCTAGTCGCATCACAGTGTTTCCATAGTTGCAACAAACTTATCTGTAACTGCAGAGAACTTGGTGATATCCATGTTTCAGCAAGGGAAGGAGTAATTGATGACATAGCGAAGCATCTGGCTGCTGGTGTAGATGTCAACATGAGAGGTTTGTGTTCTGAACTGTTCACGATTATGTTCTCTTTGTAGCATAGACAACGTCGCAAATGTCAATGTTAGCTGAACTAGATGTTTTATGAACCTCATCGAATCGAATAGGTCGTTGTCAAAAAGATGTTGGTGTATTAGTGAAAGGAGATATATCTTGTACTGCCTATACGGTTTACACTGTTTAGTTTGTTTGTGTTGAACATCAATGTTGGCTAAAAAAATGATTACCAGTTCTGTAATCCATGGGCATCCTATTTCTGAATGCGCCTATCGGACTTCCTTATTTTTGCAGATGATTGTTTCTCTGTAGATATTGAAACCCTTAATAGCAAACTGATCCACCTTAGTACGGGAAGTCGAGAATCCCTTGTAATCTTCTATAGAAGCATGATGACACAGCTGAAAGCTCCTCCTCTCCAATTGTACTGTTCAACTTCATCTTCGTAGTTTGTGTTAGGGTGTTAGGATTTATTTTTTTTACATTGAATTTAGCAGCAGCGGAAAATTTGGGTGAACGAAATGATTTTTCTAATTAATCAATGTGAACTAGAATCTATAAGTTAAATCAATGTAATAGATTTAACTCGAACTATATTCATATTATACTTTTGATAATCTGTATTTCTGTTTATTAAGACTTTAAGGTCAGTATTTGCAACTCTGATGTGGGCACACATTGGAATTTTCTTGGGTCCACCACCTGTTGTTGCCCTATCAAAAACATGTTATATATTCCATTGGAAAGTATAAGCGTACAAATGTCAGATTACTTACGCGTGCAGTTACCCATATGTACACGTTCATATTGTTTGTCATAATTTACAGCTTTTATCATGATTTTTTTTTTGTCATAGGGAACAGTTTATATATACCGTCTTGGCTAAATTTGTCACCTAAGCTCATCGTGGATATTGTTGCCAATGTCATCGTAGTCATAGTGATCATCCATGTAAACAATATTGTAGAAAGATAGGTAGTGGTTCAGCATCTCTTCTAGTGACAACTTGATGTCCTTGTTATCATCAGCCTATGTCATTATCGTATTTGCCAAAAAAAAAGGTAGTTTATAGTGGTTATCAATTAAATAGTGAAAATTGCTTACTAGTTTTATTTGGTATGGTTGGTTAGTCACCTTCATCAAAAGCTTTGCATGTGATTTAGCATATGAAAACTCTCCCGAGATGAGGTTCTGAATTACTGGACGTGCTTCTTCCACTGTCAAATATCTGAAAATTGGAAAAGGTGGAGTTAAAAAAAGTTATCTTGCAAATTTTCACTACACAAAATAGTGCTCTTTTCTACCGTTTCAAGTATTACCCGTCATTGTTAGAATCGAGCTGTCGAAACTTCTTCTCAGCTTCAGCACAACTAGTATCATCATCAGCACTATGCTCTGCAATGGAGTTGTGGTCGATCATGTCAAACTGACTGATAAACTCATCCAAACTTAATTTCCCGTCTCTATCATGATCCATTTCACTGTATTCCATGCATGCATGCAGATGAAAAAGATAAATCAAATACATCAATTTATCATATTAGTGGACCGTAATTAGCAACATTATAAGTATATGCAAGTGTTTGGACACTGCTTGCCTTAATTTATCCTTCAACAGCCATAATTGCACTTTCTCCTGACTGCTATCTTCTGGATGCAAGAAGCTATAGTATATATGCAACACACATAGACCAAGGGTTAGGAGAGTTTAATCTATTGAATTTCCGATGTACTCAACAATCTAAAAAAAGGTTCAGAAATGAGTGTGGTACTCGTTGAGCTCTATGAAGTCCATGGCGCCGCTATGATCTCTATCCGCGCTTATGAACTTATGCAGCCACCATCCTGGTTCGCCGTGCTCCGTGTCGGTCCAATCTTGCAAATCACATCAATATATGCAGTTAATAACTCATAACCCAATGAAATTGTTGACGCTTAAATTTGGCACTAGTTTAGATTTATAGCAGGTTCAAACCAAATTTGAAAAATACCAAAGCTTTCCCGTGAAGGCTGGTCTGACCGCCAATGTATAGCCGGTTAGACCAAACAATAAACTATGGTCAGACCACATGTATTTGGACGGTCAGACCTTCAGCACATAGTTCAAATCAAATTGAGTTTCTTCGTGTTTCTTTCCTTGATCTTGGGGTTTTCTTGATTGTAAAGCTTTCCAAAATCTATTAGGACGTGAAAAAGAGCCATGTAAACGTAAGATCACCCCTCCTATAATTATAGGGGCTAAGGCAGATTGAAAAAACAACCAATCAATCATCAGAATCAATCTATTACCCATATCCTCTACATTCTACATCTCCCTTCTTTTTGCTACTTGTGCCCAAGTCTATTCACCTCTCTCCTAAGCACTAACCTGATAAAATATGTATCTTCAGGTTGCTGGCGAAGGTTCATTGGTGAAGTGCAGGCACTAATTATTTTCCCAGTTGTGCCATACTTTATCCTCGCTATCTTTTATATGTTCTGGTTTTTCTGCCACACTCCATCTCTTCAGCTCTGGTCAAGGTTCTCCGAAATGACTGCAATACAGATGTTGCTCATATGATCTGAAGTTGGGCAAAGTAAGCTGTGACAACTGTTTGTGGGTACAGCATCCATTAACACCTCATATTGGTATTGCCATTCTTTTCCACTTATTTGGCTGTTACTGGGCAACCCAATTCTTTATTGCGTGCTCTTCAGCCGTGATTGCTGGATCAGTGCTTCATACTATTGGGCACGTGGTGAAAATATCCGTAGTGAATTGAGGCACTTAAAATTTCTCTATATTTAGCAGTTAGTTTACTTCTCTTTCCACTGACTATTTGAGCTATTCCTATGCAGCATGACATACCATTTGTTACAGTTCTTCTTCATTGAAGCGGTTGTTGCGTTACAGCCTTGGTTCAGTTGCTATAGGTTTCACTTGTTGTATCTGCTGTTTGAGTGGGTGCGGTTTATACTAGAATGCCTCAGACGCAAGTTGAAGCTAGTTGGATTCTGCTCGCGAAAGCTGCTTGGGAAATGACATCATCCTCTTCTCAATGCTGCCTGGGCTGCATAGACTGGACCCTCAAGTCTGTGAATCGAAATGCCTATATAATGTAAGCATCAAAAATTCTAGTTTGCGTCCATGACTGAAATCAATTGTCTCCCCTGCTTTGTGTTGGTGACTTGATGTGGATGCAAAATCATCTGGAAAAACATATGTTATTCAAGTGATGCTTCTATTGAATTCATTAGGCTTATGCCCTTCTTTCGGTGTGCAGATCGCCATTACGGGAAAGGGTTCTTCAAAGCTTCTGTTCTCGCAACTGGTTTGATCATGAATAACATACTGCGCATTGGAAAAGTTAACGTCATTGGAGACGTCATCCTCTTTCTGGGAAGCTGTGTGTGAGCTTGTTCTGTGCGCTCTTTGCCTTCCTTATGTTAGACACTCACAAGTACAAGTCTGCACATAACAAGATATCATCTCCTCTTGTTCCTGTAGTGGTAAGCATTTCATCGTTCTGTCACGGTGGCTCGCAAACTGGACAAATGCCATTTCCATTGCTAAGACCTAAAGGTGTCGTATATTTCTGATGCTGCTACCTGCAGGTATCATGGGCCACTTGGTTTTATAGTCGCCAAGCTTTTCTTTCCAGGTCGTTCGAGATGTCGATCGACACCATAATCCTCTCATTCTGCCAAGATTCAGAAGAGCACCAAGGGAACGCGCAGTCGCTCTCCTCCTCTCCTCGTGGGAGACACTGGATGAACAGAATGAACTCCATAGACTAACTCAAGGCCTTGACTTTTCTTTTATTCTTGCAAGTAGAATTAAGTCAGAATGGAGAAATTAGTAGAAGCCTTTTCATTATGTTTCTTTGTTGCTGGCTAGTGGTAATTTCAACCATCTTTGGTAGTGCACTCTGATGCTGAAAGTCTGGTCTTATAGCGTGACTAGTACCCTGGCCTGATCTAACGTATGTACTCCTACTATACTTTGCTAAATACAATGATAGTGAAGAAGGTTATATCTTGTCTGAATGTCTGATATGTTCGCTTCAAATTTGCTTACATTAATTGGGGCTGGAACTTGAAATTTGCTTGATGGCTGCGATAGATCAGTACGCTGGCAGGATGAGGCCTGCAGTGCAACTGAAAAATGCAATTCTCTGCAAGAATGCAATCTCTAGTTTGTTAAGACGAATTAATGTGACCTGTATCCTGGACTTTCTCCAGTTGGATGCCCAGCTGCAGCTCTACGTGGCTCTACAGGATCGCCACCGAGGGTTGCCCTGCACTGCGCCGCAGCTGTCGCGCCTCAAGCTGTGAAGGCCCGGCCCAAGTGGAGATTTGATCTCCCTGGCTCCCTTGATTTTTCCTTTTTCTGGGATTTGTCAAGCATCTTATCAGTGGTCGGGCTTGCGCCCCACTGATATTGGACTTATTTGATAATCTGATTTACAGGATTTCAGAAATAATGAATAGATGGAAGATGAGCACAATATCTGCTCAAGTTCGAAAGGGGACCGATGGGCCTGTATTTAGCAGTTTAGATGTTGAGGAGAAAGATCAGGGAAATGACTCGTTAGTTGTGATTGGAAATTTATACCTGTAGCCTTTGGCTTATTATTTAAGAACTGCCTGTGATTCAAGTTCAGGTAGTGTTGTATTTGGGACATTTGGCACTTGTCTCTTATGGCTTGATATCGTGTAGTACGTAGCAAAGTGAACAATGACATGAATTAATTATGGAGTATGCTACTAGTTATCCAAAGTTGACTGCTTAATAAGAATTATTTATTCAGTCATCTAGTCACATCACCATTCGGTTCCCTGTAGCTAGATGCTAAGAGCGTTCATCCGGGGAACTTTTCCTTTGCTGGGTGGTGATTAATGCCGCGGTACATTTTGAGCTGTTCTTCAGACAGCAACAATTTACCAAGAACGGAGCATTTTCAGGTGTTACGGGCTATGTTCCTTGTTGGATGTGTTTGGGTGTTTAGTGCATACCTTCGCATTCTTGTTGGCTCATTTTTTTCGCGCGGATCCTGGTCAATTCTTCAACTTGATGTGTTATTTTCAGGCTTTCAGTCTAATTGAACTGACATAGAGTGAGAAAATGAGGGTGCCACTTGCTACTATGGAACATTCAGATGACTTTTTTTTAGGCTATTAAATACTTTAATAGCAGATCTTGCTTATTTCGGAATGAAACTTCTAGCTCCCGACTTTGTTATTTGTACTCTGAATCGAATAATCTTTGCTTGCTTTGTTTCAACCTCCCAACCGGATAGGTAAAGAATCCCACTTTTGCTTTGCAGGGAGAAAATGTGCCTTTAGTGGTTACTCTTATATATTAGAGTTGTGTGGTCCTTGGAATTGTATTCCCTCCGAAAAAAAACTTACAGCCCAGCTATACAGGATTTGTGCTCCCTAAAAGCAATTCACATTACCGTTATATACTATAGAAACCAAAACTCACTACTGAGTGCTGACCAAAGGAAATTTGTTTAGGGATAAAACTCAGTGCTGTGCGACTTTTACATGGCTATCATTTTACTATTATTCAGACACTATGATGAGTAACCATACTACTCCTATTTAGTACATGCTGCATGTGTATCTAAGTAATACAGATGTCTTATCTTGCTTTGATGACGCAGGCTTACTTATGAACTAGACTACAAAGGGAACATTTGTGGCAGTAGGCATGGTGACCCGGATTTGCATGAGCTTGATGTTAGATATTGGATGAACCCAAACCAGGTGTACCAAAGTGGGGTCAAGGACAACAAGATTAACCTTGCTGATGCCAAAGCCATCTGCCTGATGGAGTGCCCCATGCCAGCAGCAGACGGATTAAACTTTGTTTGTGATTATCCAGAAGGGGACATTCGCCTGTCTGTCGATGATTGGATCGCCAGGGACTATGACTATTTTGAGTTTCTCACACCAGATATGAGAAATAGTTCTCTTCAGCTGCAGGGTCCATGCTACCCTGTCATATTTCCAAGTGTGAATGGTAATCTTTGCTCTGTTTGTAGCACTTCCATGCGACCATTTTTTGTGAGCATGGATTAAATTGAGGGCTTTACTCCTTCATGTAATAAGTTTAAATAATGAGATAGCTGATCCAAAATCTTTGTTGCCTTCAGTCTACTGGAGCTGCCAATTTATTGCGCGAGCATCAAATGTCTCTTTGAAGCATTGGCAACAGATGGGTGGTATCAACATTGACGAAAATATTCTCATAGATAAAACAATCCACAAGGCCATCAATTCTAAATCTTCAGTCCTGAAGGTTTGTAATCTTCCTGGCACTGTTTTATTATCTGCACATTCCTTTCTTCTGTCACAAACATTTCTGATTTACATTGGAAGTGACAAATTGTCCAGCTATTCCTATAGCTAACGCTGACCGTACATTACACTGCAGTAATTCTTTTTATCCTTACAAAAGAACTTTGTTGCACTGTTGCTCTGAAAGAAGCATATTACTTTCTAGCAACTGAAATGGATATGCATTTTGAAGTATTTTGAGAAATTCCTGATGCAATATCATTTATATAGCACTGGAGTCCCATTTTGTCTTTGAAGATATTAATTACCATTTCCTTCGTCTGCAGAGATACGTTGCTGACATTGGGAAGTCATGGCCTGTGTTAATTGTTTGCGGTGGACTGCTCCCTCTTTTCTTGTCAGTTATCTGGTTGCTTCTGATTCGTTATTTTGTTGCTGCCATGCCATGGATAACTGTAGTGCTCTTCAATGCTCTAGTAATCTCCGTTACTATGTTTTTTTATATTAAAGGTATGGTTCACTTTTGCAAGTCATAATTCCAAAATATAGCAAGGGAAATTCCATTGTATGCCATTTAACATGTTGCACACATACGATTCTAATTGGCTACATTTTAATTCAGCTGGCTGGTTAGGCAATGATCCCTTGACAGTTGTAATTGGTGAAAGTGATCCATATGTGCATATAACTGGACGGGTAAGTATATCAAATTTTGTCAACTTTTTACAATATCCAGCCCTGTTGTCTGATTATTCATTCTTTTACTAGGAAATAAGCCACCTTCATGCTGCTACGGTGGTGATGACAGTTGTAATGATCATTGCATTTCTGTCCTCCATAGCTATTATCCGGCGTATACTGATAGCAACACCTGTCCTGAAGGTACGCGAATCATTGGATGTACAAGCTTGATTAGCTCACTGTTATACACTATATAAGCAAAAGCTTGGTTTTGAAGACATGCATCATCAATGCCATTCCTCCTCTTTGATGGCAAGAATATAGTTAATATATAGTTCCTAAGCACTAACCATGATAATTGTTATCTTCAGGTTGCTGCGAAGGTCATTGGTGAAGTTCAGGCACTAATTATTTTCCCAGTTGTGCCATACTTTATCCTTGCTATCTTTTATATGTTCTGGTTTTCTGCCACACTCCATCTCTTCAGCTCTGGTCAAGTTCTCCGAAATGACTGCAATACAGATTGTTGCTCATATGATCTGAAGTTGGGCAAAGTAAACTGTGACAACTGTTGTGGGTACAGCATCCATTACACCCCTCATATTGGTATTGCCATTCTTTTCCACTTATTTGGCTGTTACTGGGCAACCCAATTCTTTATTGCTTGCTCTTCAACCGTGATTGCTGGATCAGTTGCTTCATACTATTGGGCACGTGGTGAAATATCTGTAAGTGAATTGAGGCACTTAAAATTTACTCTATATTTAGCAGTTAGTTTACTTCTCCTTTCCACTGACTATTTGAGCTATTCCTATGCAGCATGACATACCATTTGTTACAGTTGTTTCTTCATTGAAGCGGTTGTTGCGTTACAGCCTTGGTTCAGTTGCTATAGGTTCACTTGTTGTATCTGCTGTTGAGTGGGTGCGGTTTATACTAGAATGCCTCAGACGCAAGTTGAAGCTAGTTGATTCCGCTCGCGAAAGCTGCTTTGGTAAAATGACATCATCCTCTTCTCAATGCTGCCTGGGCTGCATAGACTGGACCCTCAAGTCTGTGAATCGAAATGCCTATATAATGGTAAGCATACAAAAATTCTTGTTCATGGAGCAATTGCTCCATGACTGAAATCAATTGTCTCCCCTGCTTTGTGTTGGTGACTTGGTGTGGATGCAATATCATCTGGAAAAACATATGCTATTTAAGTTGATGCTTCTATTGAATTCATTAGGCTTATGCCCTTCTTTCGGTGTTGCAGATCGCCATTACCGGGAAAGGGTTCTTCAAAGCTTCTGTTCTTGCAACTGGTTTGATCATGAATAACATACTGCGCATTGGAAAAGTTAACGTCATTGGAGACGTCATCCTCTTTCTGGGGAAGCTCTGTGTGAGCTTGTTCTGTGCGCTCTTTGCCTTCCTTATGTTAGACACTCACAAGTACAAGTCTGCACATAACAAGATATCATCTCCTCTTGTTCCTGTAGTGGTAAGCATTTCATCGTTCTGTCATCGCGGCTCGCAAACTGACAAATGTCATTTCCATTGCTAAGACCTAAAGGTGTCTGTATATATTCTGATGCTGCTACACTGCAGGTATCATGGGCACTTGGTTTTATAGTCGCCAAGCTTTTCTTCCAAGTCGTCGAGATGTCGATCGACACCATAATCCTCTCATTCTGCCAAGATTCAGAAGAGCACCAAGGGAACGCGCAGTACGCTCCCCCTCTCCTCGTGGAGACACTGGATGAACAGAGTGAACTCCATAGACTAACTCAAGGGCCTTGACTTTTCTTCTTCTTGCAAGTAGAATTAAGTCAGAATGGAGAAATTAAGTAGAAGCCTTGTCATTATGTTCTTTGTTGCTGGCTAGTGGGTAATTTCACCATTTTGGTAGTGCACTCTGATGCTGAAAGTCTGGTCTATAGCGTGACTAGTACCCCTGGCCTGATCTAACGTATGTACTCCTACTATACTTTGCTAATACAATGATAGTGAAGAAGGTTATATCTTGTCTGCTCTTCGCGGCCTTCTGGGTCGCCATGATCGTCAACTCCAGCTTCGGATTCAACCAGGGCAACCCACTCAGGTGAGGTGACCCGCCTTTACCCCTCCTCAAGATTCACCGATCTGTGCTGTCGGTGCTGCTTGATTTCGTTTCCCTGTAGCTAGATGCTAAGAGCGTTCATCCGGGGAGCTTTTCCTTTGCTGGGTGGTGATTAATGCCGCTGTACATTTTGAGCTGTTCTTCAGACAGCAATAGTTTACCAAGAACGGAGCTTTTTCAGGCGTTTAGTGCATACCTTCACATTCTTGCTGGCTCTTTTTTTTCTTTTTTCGCGCGGATCCTGGTCGATTCTTCACCTTGATGTGTTCCTGTTAGACTTTCAGTCTCTAATTGTACTGACATAGAGTGACAAAATGAGGGTGCCAGTTGCTAGTATGGAACATTCTTGAGGTTATTAAAGACTTCACTAATAGATCTTGCTTATTTCGGAATGAAACTTCTAGCTCCTGGCTTTGTTATGTTTACTGTGAATCGAATAATCTTTTCTTGCTTTGTGTCAACCTCCCAACAGGATAGGTAAAGAAGCCCACTTTTGCTTTGCAGGGAGAAAATGTGCCTTTAGTGGTTACTCCAATATATTAGAATTGTGTGCTCCTTGGAATTGTATTCCTTCTGGGAAAAAAAAAAAAACTTTCAGCGCAGCTATACAGGATTTGTGCTCCCTAAAAGCAATTCACATTACCGTTATATATTATAGAAACCAAAACTCACTACTGAGTGCTGACCAAAGGAAATTTGTTTAGGGATAAAACTCAGTGCTGTACGACTTTTACATGGCTATCATTTTACTATTATTCAGACGCTACGATGAATAACCAAACTACTATTTAGTGATACTGATGTCTTATCTTGTTTTGATGACGCAGGCTTACTTATGAACTAGACTACAAAGGGAACATTTGTGGCAGTAGGCATGGTGACCCGGATTTGCATGAGCTTGATGTTAGATATTGGATGAACCCAAACCAGGTGTACCAAAGTGGGGTCAAGGACAACAAGATTAACCTTGCTGATGCCAAAGCCATCTGCCTGATGGAGTGCCCCATTCCAGCAGCAGATGGATTAAACTTTGTTTGTGATTATCCAGAAGGGGACATTCGCCTCTCTGTCGATGATTGGATCAACAGGGACTATGATTATTTTGAGTTTCTCACACCAGATATGAGAAATAGTTCTCTTCAGCTGCAGGGTCCATGCTACCCTGTCATATTTCCAAGTGTTAAAACTGCCTTGATTCAAGTTCAGTTAGTGTTGTATTTGGACATTGTCTCTTATGGCTGATAAATCGTAGTAGTACTAGCAAATAACAATGACATGATTAATTATTTCATGGAGTGTGCTACTAGTTATCTCCAAATTGATGCTAATAAGAATCATTTATTCAGTCATCTAGTCACATCACAGTGTTTCCATAATTGCAACAAACTTATCTGTAACTGCAGAGAACTTGGTGATATCCATGTTTCAGCAAGGGAAGGAGTAATTGATGACATAGCGAAGCATCTGGTTGCTGGTGTAGATGTCAACATGAGAGGTTTGTGTTCTGAACTGTTCACGATTATGTTCTCTTTGTAGCATAGACAACGTCGCAAATGTCAATGTTAGCTGAACTAAATGAGTTGTTTTATGAACCTCATCGAATTGAATAGGTCGTTGTCAAAAAGATGTTGGTGTATTAGTGAAAGGAGATATATCTTGTACTGCCTATACGGTTTACACTGTTTAGTTTGTTTGTGTTGAACATCAATGTTGGCTAAAAAAATGATTACCAGTTCTGTAATCCATGGGCATCCTATTTCTGAATGCGCCTATCGGACTTCCTTATTTTTGCAGATGATTGTTTCTCTGTAGATATTGAAACCCTTAATAGCAAACTGATCCACCTTAGTACGGGAAGTCGAGAATCCCTTGTAATCTTCTATAGAAGCATGATGACACAGCTGAAAGCTCCTCCTCTCCAATTGTACTGTTCAACTTCATCTTCGTAGTTTGTGTTAGGGTGTTAGGATTTATTTTTTTTACATTGAATTTAGCAGCAGCGGAAAATTTGGGTGAACGAAATGATTTTTCTAATTAATCAATGTGAACTAGAATCTATAAGTTAAATCAATGTAATAGATTTAACTCGAACTATATTCATATTATACTTTTGATAATCTGTATTTCTGTTTATTAAGACTTTAAGGTCAGTATTTGCAACTCTGATGTGGGCACACATTGGAATTTTCTTGGGTCCACCACCTGTTGTTGCCCTATCAAAAACATGTTATATATTCCATTGGAAAGTATAAGCGTACAAATGTCAGATTACTTACGCGTGCAGTTACCCATATGTACACGTTCATATTGTTTGTCATAATTTACAGCTTTTATCATGATTTTTTTTTTGTCATAGGGAACAGTTTATATATACCGTCTTGGCTAAATTTGTCACCTAAGCTCATCGTGGATATTGTTGCCAATGTCATCGTAGTCATAGTGATCATCCATGTAAACAATATTGTAGAAAGATAGGTAGTGGTTCAGCATCTCTTCTAGTGACAACTTGTTGTCCTTGTTATCATCAGCCTATGTCATTATCATATTTGCCAAAAAAAAAAAAGGTAGTTTATAGTGGTTATCAATTAAATAGTGAAAATTGCTTGCTAGTTATATTTGGTATGGTTGGTTAGTCACCTTCATCAAAAGCTTTGCATGTGATTTAGCATATGAAAACTCTCCCGAGATGAGGCTCTGGATTACTGGACGTGCTTCTTCCACTGTCAAATAGCTGAAAAAGGGAAAGGTGGAGTAAAAAAGGGTTATCTTGCAAATATTCACAACACAAAATGGTGCTCTTTTCTTCTGTTTCAAGTATTACCCGTCATTGTTAGAATCGAGCTGTCGAAACTTCTTCTCAGCTTCAGCACAACTAGTATCATCATCAGCACTATGCTCTACAATGGAGCTGTGGTCGATCATGTGAAACTGACTGATAAACTCATCCAAACTTAATTTCCCATCTCTATCATGATCCATTTCACTGTATTCCATGCATGCATGCAAATGAAAAGGATGAATCAAATACATCAATTTATCAAATTAGTGGACCGTAATTAGCAGCGTTACAAGTATATGTAAGTGTTTAGACACTGCTTGCCTTAACTTATCCTTCCACAGCCATAATTGCACTTTCTCCTGGCTGCTATCTTCTGGATGCAAGAAGCTGTAGTATATATACAACACACATAAACTAAGGGTTAGGAGATTTAGTTTGATCTATTGAATTTCGGATGTACTCAACAGTCACACAAAAAATAGAAAAAAAAATTCAGAAATGAGTGTGGTACTCGTTGAGCTCTATGATGTCCATGGCGCCGCTATGATCTTTATCCACGCTTATGAACTTATGCAGCCACCATCCTGGTTCGCCGTGCTCCGTGTTGGTCCAATCTTGCAAATCACAACAATATATACAGTTAATAACCCATAACCCGGTGAAATTGTCGACGCTCAAATTTGGCACTAGTTTGGATTTATAGCAAGTTTAAACCAAATTTGAAAAATACCAAAACTTTCCCGTGAAGGCTAGTCTAACTGTCATTATGTAGCTGGTTAGACCTAACAATAAACTACTGTCAGACCATGGGGTATCCGGGCAGTCAGATTTTCAACGCAGAGTCCAAATCCAATTGAATTTCTTCGTGTTTCTTTCCTTGATCTTGAGGTTTTCTTGATTGCTTTTCCAAAATCTATTAGGACGTGAAAAGGAGCCCTGTAAACACAAAATCACCCCTCCTATAACTATAGGAGGCTAAGGTAGATTGAAAAAACAACCAATCAATCTATTGCCTCTATCCTCTATATTTTACATCTCTCTCTTTCTTGCTATGTGCACCCAAGTCTATTCATCTCTCAACCCCCAATAGTTATCGTCTCTCGTCTCTACGGTATTAAAGTACGTTCTAGTTGGCTTGTCGAGACTATGACAAACCGACACGCGTTCACGCTGATGGGGTCCCTCCCGGTGTTCGTCCGGCAGCATCTGCCTCCCTTGCGACGACGTGTCTTCAGGTACCACTGCGGACTGCATATAGCGTGCTTAAAGTGTGGCGACGTGCCAACAAAAACCGTGCAGACAGTGACACTAAAATTACAGTTGTCCGTACCAATGTGTTGATCGTGGTCGACGGCGAGGTATTCGCGCAGCGTGACGACGCCGTCTCCGTCCTTGTCGTGCCTCTTGAGCTCCCTCCGCGCGACGGCGTCGAGACGGTCCGCCGCCTGCCGGCGCAGCCAGGCCTCCAGCTCGCCGCAGCTGACGCCGCCGTCCTTGGGCGCCCGGTCCAGCATCGGGAACAGGTACAGCAGCCGCTCCTTCACGTTCAGCTCCCCGTCCGACCCGAAGTACCTGCATCCATCCATGCGCGCAAAACATCAAGCACTCCGCGTGCGCGCGTGGAAGACACCGGAGTTTTGCAGCGCGGCGAGCGGCGCACGCACCGTTCCAGGGGGCCGAGCTCGGCGTCGAAGTGGACCAGTCGGGGAGGCGGTCGAGCGTGTCGCGGAACGTCCTGATGTCCGGGACGGCGCCGCCGCCGTGGAGCAGCAGCTCGACCTCGGTGGCGAACGGGCCGAACGCGGCGTGGCGGCCGAACGGCACGTAGTGGCGCCCCGATCGGCGGTGCGGGATGGCGGCGACCGGCGGGGCAGCCGGGTCGACGGGGAGAAGGCACAGGACGAGCAGCACGCTGGTCGAGAGCAACAGGGCCATCGCCGCCGCGCCCGCCATATATGGTTCCCTCGATCGTCACGCCGGCCGGAGGGAGGGGAGGGGAGGTGACGCCGTGACGGTGCTCACCCCCGCCGGCGACGGGGGTGGCACTGGCAACGGCACGGTGGAAGATCGTTCCCGCCTCGGCCGGGGCGAGCAGGCGGTGCAGGTGAGGTTTGCATTTGAAGCAGCGAGCTCCGAGGATGACGCATTGCCTCCGAAACCGATGGAAAACCACACCGTGCCAACCTCCACGCCATGGTCGCCATGTGCTCCGCGTGTTTTGATTTTGCGTGTTTCTTGTGCCGGAAATGCGCGCCGCCGCCGGCGACGAGCTCGTGTTTTTTTTCCCCGTTGGGCCTGGCCCATGTCGAGCCCTCCTCTAGGCTCAGTGGGCTAGATAGAGCGTAGAGCCCATGCAAAATTCATCTGTACATGTACGATGGTTACGCGTATGCCTGTAGAGTGTAGAGTAGGGAGGAAAACGGAGCGGATACGGACGGATAATGCTCATATCATGTTCGTTTTTATATTTTTTGCCATATATGGAAACAAATACGGATAATTTTGAATACGAATAAGAATTGAATATGATTGGACACGAATACGGAAATAATTTTTTTCTCGGAACACGAAAACCAACTCAACTTCTTATAGAAACAAATATCAACATATATAATTAGCTCATTTTATATAAAATATAATATAATTTATAAATATATTATAAAAAGGTAAATAATATTAATAGTGTGGACTAGTGTTAAGATATGAACTACTATTAAAATCTAAAAAAGCTATATTGAAGGTCATAGATTTATAAAAAAAATAAGGTATGTCTCATGGCTTTTGTAGATATCCAAATAGCACTATTCACTGGATATCCGAATTATTATCCATATTCAACGGAAACCCCGATACCATATTCGTATCCGTATCCATGAGAAAATATTCGTATTCGTATCCGAACTATCTGGGAATTATCCGATCTGAAAGGTATCCGTATTCGTTATTATTCAGAGCGGACAGAAACTATCCGCTCTATTTTTACCCTACTGTAAAGTACGGGGTCGCGTCAACGAGATACTACTTGGCTCTAAAGAAGCAATAGAGTTACAGTCATTTGAAAGAGCTACCGAGGGACAGGCGAATAATTTGAAAGAGAATATACATATTTCAACTTTGAATACCAACGATACAACATGTAGTATATGTAAGAAATACCATGGCCTGCTCACAAGACCTAATCTAAGTCAACACTATACTATGCATAGAGGTCACCCCATCATTATCTATCGGTATGTGATGTAAAGTACTAATCAGATATACTCCCACTGTTTCATGTTGTAGGATGTTTTTTTTATCAAATATAGTAATATTTATATTACCAAATTAGTTTTATTTAATTAATAGTTAAATATATTTTTATAATAAACTTACCATGATTCGAAAATATTACTATTTTTTCTATAAACTTGAAATAGTTTGACTTTAACTAAAGTCAAAACATCTTATAACCTAAAACGGAGGGAGTATATTACTATCTCCATATCATTTTAAGTGTAGTTGTAGGTTCTGGTGTCCAACGTTTAACCGTCCATCTTATTTTAAAAATTTATGAAAAAATAAAAAAAATTAGTCAGATACTATTCATGTTTTATCATATAGTAATAACAATAAAAATACTAATCATAAATTTTTTCAAATAAAACGGACGATGAAACGTTAGACATAAACCTGTAAAACTATAGTCTTTTTGAAACAGGGGTAGTACTAATAGTATGTTTATGCAACACTTGTAGTTTTGTATTACCAACTTGCCTCCTGCACTAGCCTAGCTCACCCATCCCATCCTCGAGCCAACACAACAATCTCTGTTTAGTGAAGGCCGAAAGACAGGGACACCTTTCTTGTATTCCTCCGAAACCTTTACTTGCTCTTGCAAAAGAAAAAGAAAAAGACATTTTATTTTCCATGTACCTTCACCGTAATTAACGTGTACCACTACATGCATGCAGTGACGACAGTCAGTAGCGTGCTCCACGAACTGCACCCACACGATTGGTCGATTCATTTGACCAGAACGGGCAACCCATCGGCCGCGAACAGGTAACCAAATCCAGCCATATTAATTAAATCTCGCTCTTAATTGCGAAGCTTACTCCATTGACCGTGGTTAATGATCCAGTCTTCACCAAACCGTTTCATCCATTCTCTTTTCTGGATTTAAATCTAAGCGAAATCTTTTGAAACACCATCAAATCTTGGACAAAAATTTGTGCGAAATCTGTGAAGTTGGTAAAGTTTCCAGGTCTCCTGCTCCCACTCTCCTTTTCACGCAGCCGCAGCAGCAAAAAGCCAAAAAAAAAAAAAAAAAGCTCATCACTCCACCAGCCAGCTTGAGCTCGCCCACTTCCGCTCACAAGAAGCACAAGCGCGAGCTACCACAGCAGCATCGGATCGAAGGCGAGCGGCGGCGGAGGCGGCGGAATGGGAGGGCCACTCGGCGCCATCATAGGCAGGCACCCGGCGGCGGCGGGCGGCGGCGGGGGGGATGAGCTGGGAGGTGTCGGCGGCGGCGGCGGCGGCGAAGGCATCATTCGGCACAACCGGAGGTGCCGGGATTTGGCCTTCCTCGTGCTCTTCGCGGCCTTCTGGGTCGCCATGATCGTCAACTCCAGCTTCGGATTCAACCAGGGCAACCCACTCAGGTGAGGTGACCCGTGACCCACCCACTCGCCTTCACCTCTCCTCTCCTCAAGATTCGCCGATCTGTGCTGTCGGTGCTGTTTAATTTCGGTTCCCTGTAGCTAGATGCTAAGAGCGTTCATCCGGGGAACTTTTCCTTTGCTGGGTGGTGATTAATGCCGCGGTACATTTTGAGCTGTTCTTCAGACAGCAACAATTTACCAAGAACGGAGCATTTTCAGGTGTTACGGGCTATGTTCCTTGTTGGATGTGTTTGGGTGTTTAGTGCATACCTTCGCATTCTTGTTGGCTCATTTTTTTCGCGCGGATCCTGGTCAATTCTTCAACTTGATGTGTTATTTTCAGGCTTTCAGTCTAATTGAACTGACATAGAGTGAGAAAATGAGGGTGCCACTTGCTACTATGGAACATTCAGATGACTTTTTTTTAGGCTATTAAATACTTTAGCCTTCTGGGTCGCCATGATCGTCAACTCCAGCTTCGGATTCAACCAGGGCAACCCACTCAGGTGACCCACCCACTCGCCTTTACCCCTCCTCTCCTCAAGATTCGCCGATCTGTGCTGTCGGTGCTGCTTAATTTTGGTTCCTAGATGTTAAGAGCGTTCATCCGGGGAACTTTTCCTTTGCTGGGTGGTGATTAATGCCGCTGTACATTTTGAGCTATTCTTCAGACAGCAATAATTTACCAAGAACGGAGCCTTTTCAGGTGTTACGGGCTAAGTTCCTTGTTGGATGTGTTTGGGTGTTTAGTGCATACTTTCGCATTCTTGTTGGCTCATTTTTTTCGCGCGGATCCTGGTCAATTCTTCAACTTGATGTGTTATTTTCAGGCTTTTAGTCTAATTGAACTGACATAGAGTGAGAAAATGAGGGTGCCACTTGCTACTATGGAACATTCAGATGACTTTTTTTTAGGCTATTAAATACTTTAATAGCAGATCTTGCTTATTTCGGAATGAAACTTCTAGCTCCCGACTTTGTTATTTGTACTCTGAATCGAATAATCTTTGCTTGCTTTGTTTCAACCTCCCAACCGGATAGGTAAAGAATCCCACTTTTGCTTTGCAGGGAGAAAATGTGCCTTTAGTGGTTACTCTTATATATTAGAGTTGTGTGGTCCTTGGAATTGTATTCCCTCCGAAAAAAAACTTACAGCTCAGCTATACAGGATTTGTGCTCCCTAAAAGCAATTCACACTACGGTTATATATTAATAGAAACCAAAACCCACTACTGAGTGCTGACCAAAAGAAAATTTGTTTAGGGATAAAACTCAGTGCTGTGCAACTTTTACATGGCTATCATTTTACTATTATTCAGACACTATGATGAGTAACCATACTACTCCTATTTAGTACATGCTGCATGTGTATCTAAGTAATACAGATGTCTTATCTTGCTTTGATGACGCAGGCTTACTTATGAACTAGACTACAAAGGGAACATTTGTGGCAGTAGGCATGGTGACCCGGATTTGCATGAGCTTGATGTTAGATATTGGATGAACCCAAACCAGGTGTACCAAAGTGGGGTCAAGGACAACAAGATTAACCTTGCTGATGCCAAAGCCATCTGCCTGATGGAGTGCCCCATGCCAGCAGCAGACGGATTAAACTTTGTTTGTGATTATCCAGAAGGGGACATTCGCCTGTCTGTCGATGATTGGATCGACAGGGACTATGACTATTTTGAGTTTCTCACACCAGATATGAGAAATAGTTCTCTTCAGCTGCAGGGTCCATGCTACCCTGTCATATTTCCAAGTGTGAATGGTAATCTTTGCTCTGTTTGTAGCACTTCCGTGCGACCATTTTTTGTGAGCATGGATTAAATTGTGGGCTTTATTCCTTCATGTAATAAGTTTAAATAATGAGATAGCTGATCCAAAATCTTTGTTGCCTTCAGTCTACTGGAGCTGCCAATTTATTGCGCGAGCATCAAATGTCTCTTTGAAGCATTGGCAACAGATGGGTGGTATCAACATGCAACAAACAAAATAACGAATCAGAAGCAACCAGATTAACTACAAGAAAAGAGGGAGCAGTCCACCGCAAACAATTAACACAGCCATGACTTCCCAATTCAGCAATGATCTCTGCAGACGAAGGAAAATGGTAATTATATCTTCAAGACAAATAGGACTCCAGTGCTATATAGATCATGTTGCATTAGGAATTCCTCAAAATACTTCAAAATGCATATCCATTTCGTTGCTAGAAAGTAATATGCTCTTTCAGAGCAACAGTGCAACAAAGTTCTTTGTAAGGATAAAAAGAATTACTGCAGTTTAAGTGTACAGTCAGCGAGCTATAAGAATAGCTGGACAATTTGTCACTCCCACGTAAATCAGAAATGTTTGTGACAGAAAAAAGGAATGTGCAGGATAATAAACAGTGCCAGGAAGTTTACAACCTCTCAGGACTGAAGATTTAGAATTGATGGCCTTGGGATTGTTTATTATGAGAATATTTCTCGTCG
>CM020183.1:36185797-36261342 GCA_009805545.1 Oryza longistaminata
TGCTGCTGCAATTGCAGGTATCATGGGCCCTTGGTTTCATAGTTGCCAAGCTTTTCTTCCAGGTCGTCGAGATGTCGATCGACACCATAATCCTCTCATTCTGCCAAGATGCAGAAGAGCACCAAGGGAACGCGCAGTACGCTCCCCCTCTCCTCATGGAGACACTGGATGAACAGAGTGAACTCCAAAGACTAACTCAAGGACCTTGATCTTTTCTTTATTTTTTTTTTCTTCTTGCAAGTAGAATTAAGTCGAAATGAAGTAATCAAGTAGAAGCCTGGTTATTATGTAATCATGTTCCATGTTGCTGGGTGGTGGGTAATTTCACCATTTTAGTAGTGCACTCTGATGCTGAATGTCTGGTCTCTATCGTGACCAATACCCTTGGCTTGGTCTAACGTATGTACTACTTTTACTTAGTTAATACAATGTTAGTGAATTATATCTCACCTGAATGTCTGAATTTTTTTTCGCTACAGATTTGTATACATAATTGGGGTCGGAACTTAGAACTCCGACCCCCACTGGGATCTTATAGCCATGCAATCAGACCTGTACGCCGGTAGGATCAGCCCACAGTTGCAAACTGAAGCATGCAATCTCAGTTATTAAGGCGTAATGTGACTGCATCCTGAATTTTCTGACGATAATTCAGTCTCAGTTCCGGGGGTTCGGAACTTCAAACGTCGACCCCTCTTGCCGTTCTAATTACATCGTTTTACAGTAGATCAGTACTGGATGCGTATGTACACTTTCAATAAGACTGATCCTAGTGTGGTCTGGTCTAATTTGGAGATATATATATGGAGTTACTCGAATCATCAATTCACAAGTCCCAACATGCGCCGGAACCTTTACTGGTTGAAAGAATTTCATTTACAGTGAGGTTTCATCATGCATGCGTGATGCATCAACTAAAGAGTCTGGCATTTCTGCTACCATTCCGTTTGGTAATTCAGGATGCTTTGTTTCCAGAACACCCACAACTGAACCAGATTTTCCTTTCCCAACCTGAACAACGACAGCATGATGTGAGCTACCGAGCTTCATAGCTACAAGGTAGAGGGAGAGTGGGGTAGAGGAGGAAGGAGTATGACAGGTGGGTCCCACTTTATTTTTTATTTTTCTTTGATGACTAGGATGCCATGTGGACGCCATGTCAGCAAATACCACTATCAATACTGCTCTGGGAGTCAAGTTGCACCGGTTTTAACAGTTAAGGGGTTAACATATCCGGTATTACGATCGAGGGTCATGAATTAGATTCGCTCCATTTTTGAGGGGGTCAGAGTGAACTTATTCCTTCCCTTAGCTACCACCAGATTGACTTCATGTATGCAAGCACAGCTCGTTTTATCACGAGTGGGCCTAATTAAGGCCCAAAAGGCCGGCTACGAGATTGACTTCATGTATGCAAGCACGGGGAACGCTAATTCGCGCGTACGCGTTGTCGGCGCGCACGCCGGCCCATTAAGGCCCATACATGCACGTTTGTTACGCTGCCGTTTCTTACGCCATGATTGATTCTCTCTTTTTTTTTCGTTTTTTTTACGCCGCCGTTTCTTTTTTTTTCGCGGTTTGTTATTCCTGCCGTACGGATAGATTAGTTTCATATTTTTACTAGTGTACTAGTGATTTTTAAATCTTAACTTTAAAATTTTTAAATTTGGACATGAGAATTTTCAAATCTCGAGTTGAAAGTTTTCAAATCTCAAGTTGAAAGTTTTCAAAATTTTAAATTCTGGACTTGAAAGTTTTTGAATCGAGTTGAAAGTTTTCAAATCTTGAGTTGAAAATTTTTAAATCTCGAGTTGAAAGTTTTCAAATCTCAAGTTGAAAGTTTTCAAAATTTTAAATTCTGGACTTGAAAGTTTTTGAATCGAGTTGAAAGTTTTCAAATCTTGAGTTGAAAATTTTTAAATCTCGAGTTGAAAGTTTTCAAATCTCAAGTTGAAAGTTTTCAAAATTTTAAATTCTGGACTTGAAAGTTTTTGAATCGAGTTGAAAGTTTTCAAATCTTGAGTTGAAAATTTTTAAATCTCGAGTTGAAAGTTTTCAAATCTCAAGTTGAAAGTTTTCAAAATTTTGACGACGTGCGTTGATTTTTCGTTTTGCACCGACCAGGCCGAACGACACATCAGGAATTTTTTTATTTATACTTTTTTTATTAAAATATTTACAAAAATATTTTTTTTGTTTTGAAAATTTACAAATCTAGTCGCCTATCGCCCTTTGGGAGGGCGGTTTTTAAAAATCGCCCTCCTAGAGGGCGATAAGGGACCTAAATGCAAATTTTCCAGCACATCTTTTTAACTCTATGATTTTACAATTTAAAATTATATTATATAAAGTCAGATGAAATAAAAATTTATATCAAAATAGTAGAGCTCGAGGAGATCTACACTTTGTAGTTAACAACGTTTTCATTTAAGATCATTTAGATATCCAAATATTCGTTACAAAATATAAAACCTATTTTAAAAAATCTCAGATCTACATTTCAAACGACATTGGATGAAGATAAACTTTGTATAAAAGTTGTAGATCTCGATGAGATCTACAACTTTCTAGTTTATCACTTTTCCATTTAAAATCATTTGGAGTATCGAATAAGCATTATTAGTTTTTAAGCAATTAAAACCCGTGAAAAGGGTTTGAACACAAATAAAAATTTTGCATTTAGGTCCGTTGCCGCCCTCTGGAAGGGCGATTTTTAAAAATCGCCCTCCCAGAGAGCGGCAGACGATTAGATTTGTAAATTTTCAAAACAAAAAATTATTTTTGTAAATATTTTAATAAAAAAATGTATAAATAAAAAAATTCCTCCTCTGGTAGGCCTTCCTGACGTCACCGTCTTGATCCGCTGCTACTCGATCATATGGACCGGTAATAGTTTAATTTTATGCTAAACTAATACTTCTCCATTTCTGTCAAAAATTGTTAAACCATCGTCACCATGCACTGTTGCCTGTGAGGCTCCTGCTCCACGGCAACGACGACCATATGCCCAATCGCTTGTGACGCAGCCGTATGTGCCCAGCAAAATGTGGCAGTAGTGTCTCGTTTATTTCACCGGAGGAAAAGGATTCGTCCTATGAAGCCCCATTGTGTTTTGGATCGGGAAAAACTTATTTTACATATTCACTCATATCCCTTAATCCTAAAATTAGATGTAGAGCATCCTACACCTATAAAAACCCGTTCAAACCGTGTCCCCGGTGGTTGAAATCATATCCCTCGATGGTTTGAACGGTGGTTACCTATGTAACATGTTCACTTAGTACTCGTCTCATAAGACGTATACGTGGCACTACAAGAATAAAAAAAAATGTTATATTACTTTTTTAGAAAAGAAAAAAAGCTTTGCTGCATAGTATGTATTACTCCCTTTGTTTCATATTGTAAGTCATTTTGACTTTTATCCTAATCAAAATTCTTTAAGTTTTATTTAGTTTATAAAAAATCTAACAGCATCTACAACACCAAATAAGTTTTACTAAATCTAATATTAAATATGTTTTGATAATATATTTGTTGTGGGTTAAAATTTTACTATATTTTTCTATAAATAACTTGAAGACAGTTTGATTAGGAAAATAGTTGAACGACTTATAATATGAAACTGGGAGCAATAGAGAAGGGAAGGACCAAATATTAATCGAAAAAATAATAATAAAGAAACAGTGGAATTGCAGTGAGGATATCAGAGCAGAATTGCAGTCTGCAGATGGTCGGAGATGGCCGGAGCTAGCTATTTCGTCCATCGTCCCCGGCGGAGGTTCTGCCTGATTATAACTACCTGACGCTTATCACCGTGATAATCTGGGCCTGATCGGGAAACAGAGACTTATTCTAAGTCCCTATGTTTAGACACTAATTTAGAGTATTAAACATATACTAATTACAAAACACATTTCATAACCATGGACTAATTCGCGAGACGAATCTTTTGAATCTAATTACGCCATGATTTGACAATGTGATGCTACAGTAAACTTTTCATAATTATAGATTAATTAGGCTTAAAAAATTCGTCTCGCAGATTAGATATCATTTATGAAATTAGTTTTTTTATTAGTCTATATTTAATACTTCAAATTAGCGTCCAAACATCCGATGTGATATGGACTGCAAAATTTTAGCCCCATCTAAACACCCCCTAAACTAAATCCCAGTTCTCAAGGCGAAGTGGTGTAATTAATCATATAGTATTATGTCCAGTCGTTGCTTCCCATGGTGGGATTCGGGCTCCGGGCCCATGTCTGCTACCAAGACGACGATTCCTTGCAAATTTCCCTTTCGTTGACAAATGATAATGCTTTCTTCTCTTGATCTCACGACCAGCTTTTCGTACTAGTTAACGCGGGCTCGGGCTCGGGGGTTAGCAACTCGGCATCTCTGCGTCGTCTTTCTTGTTAGTTATTTTATATTGGAGTCATCTTTGTCTGAGACTCTGACGAGTGAATCGTCAAGTTCCAGCACATGCATCAGCCTTCGCGGGCTCTCGGGCTCAACCGGGCTCGGCCTGTTGCTGTCCGAACGCCACTGCCACCGGTGCGCGGCTCGCTCGTATAAATACCTCGATCATCATCTCTTCTTCCTCCTCGCGTCGCATCCACTTCAGCTCCAAGCTCATCAGCTGACGAGGTTTGTTACTGAAACCGCGCGCGCCACCGTTTCCTCGGCCGCGACCGCCGCGATCGCCGCGACCACCACCTCCGCGCCCGCGGAAGGAATTGGCTGAGTTGCTGTTGAAGTTGCTGTTGAAGCCGCCATTATTCTTCCCTCCACGCTTGGCGCTGTTGACAGATGAAGAGCTCGCCTGCTGCCGCAATCTAGCTCTGCCTTCGAAGCTTAGAAGCTGAGAATAGATTTCTGTGATAGGAGCCGGCTCTGCCCTTCCAACCAGATTGGACACAACAGGCTCATAGTCATCATCGAGTCCAGCGAGAATATAAGACATCATCTCCTCGTCATCAAGCGGCTTCCCAGCAGATGCCATCTCATCTGCCAATGATTTCATCTTCTGATACCATATAAATCTGGCAGAAGCGTCTTACCTCTCTCGAGGCCGCGTTGCATGTTAATATAGGCGAGAATAGCCCTCACCGAGGCGTGTACAGATTGGAGACATATTACATCTTGCAATACAAGAAAGAAAACCAAAACCGATTCTATCTCTAACCATAGATACGACATATACACTGCATTAACATATGCGTGTATCATTGTCACATGTACAAGGACTCTTGTAATTCTAACACTCCCCCTCAATCATAACTTATCTAAGTTAAGATTGTGTCTAAAATTTCTTAGCAGCTGAACCGACAATGGTTTAGTAAAACCATCAGCAACTTGGTCTCCTGAAGATATAAATTTTATCGCCAATTGTTTCCTGGCAACTCTTTCTCTGACAAAATGATAATCCACTTCTATATGCTTAGTTCTGGCATGAAACACAGGATTAACTGAAAGATATGTAGCACCAAGATTATCACACCACAAACAAGCAGCTTGAGATGTATTAATTCCAATTTCCTTAAGTAAAGTTTGTATCCACATTACTTCTGCAGTTGCATTAGCTACTGCCTTGTATTCTGCCTCTGTACTTGACCTGGATACAGTAGCTTGCTTTCTAGCACTCCAAGATACTAAGTTGGATCCCAAAAACACAGCGAAGCCTCCAGTTGACCTTCTATCATCCACAGATCCTGCCCAATCAGCATCTGAAAAAGCACTCACAAGCATAGAGGATGAATGACATATTTTCAAACCCAAATCAACTGAAGACTTTATATATCTCAGTATCCTTTTCACTGCTGTCCAATGTTCAACTGTTGGACTATGCAAAAATTGACAAACCTTGTTCACTGAGAAGGAAATATCAGGTCTGGTTAAAGTCAAATATTGCAAAGCTCCAACTATACTTCTATATTTAGTTGCATCATTTTCACCAAGAACAGTACCACTATAGGCTGATAATTTCTCTGAAGTAGAAATAGGAGTACTAACTGGTTTACAATCCATCATTCCAGCTTTCTTCAGCAAATCCGTAGCATATTTTTCCTGTTTTAACAGTATACCATCATGTAACTTACACACCTCTATACCCAAGAAATAATGAAGATTCCCCAAGTCTTTCAGTGCAAACTCTTGTCTCAAGTCTGCCAATAATGCAGTAGCTGCCCCTTCTATAGAACTTGCAACGATTATATCATCAACATAGATAAGCACAAAGATTGTAACATCCCCTTTATTATAAAAGAACAATGATGTGTCAGCCTTAGATGCCTTAAAACCAAGATCACATAATTTCATACTCAACCTTGAGTACCAAGCACGAGGAGCCTGTTTCAACCCATAAAGAGCTTTGTCTAACTTGCAAATATAATTAGGCTTACTTTTATCTTCATATCCAGGGGGTTGTCTCATATATACTTCCTCCTCAAGATAACCATGAAGAAAAGCATTCTGCACATCAAGCTGTCGAAGACACCATCCTCTAGATACAGCAATAGACAAGATAATTCTGATAGTAGCCGCTTTAACCACTGGACTGAAAGTATCTTCATAATCAATTCCATATCGTTGTTTAAAGCCCTTAGCCACTAATCGAGCTTTATAACGATCCAGACTTCCATCAGACTTCCTTTTAATTTTATATACCCACTTGCAATCTATAATATTCTTGCCATGACTAGGTGGAACAAGATGCCATGTTTTATTATTCAAAAGAGCAGAAAACTCAATATCCATAGCATTCTTCCAATCATTATTAGCTAATGCTTCACTTAAATTATTTGGTTCCCCATTAGTAGCAAGAAAAGAATACCGCACAGTCCCATCAGTGTATACCTTTTCTTTTCTTATCCCTCGTTGAAGACGAGTAGTGGGTCGAGTCTGATGTCCTGTCTGCTGTACATCTTGCTGTTGTTGTATTATCTGCATGTCCTGCTGCTGCACATCTTCCTGCAAAGACGTGACTGGCGATACAGGCGACTCAACAGATGATGAAGACGACGTGGTGGCAGTGGCAGGCGGTGATTGGCTCTCTTGCTCCCCCTGCGACGCAGCACTAACATCCTCGTCAGCATCAAACTGCACGGCATCAGAAAAAATACCATGGGAGTCCTCGCTATCAGACTGATTATTTGCATCATGATCTGGATTTTCTGTGCCACCAGGATCTTCTGTATTTATGCCGAAAATTCCTGTATCACCCGTATTTATATGCTCCCCATAATCTGAACTTTGCTCCTGCTGATCTGCAACATTCTCAGATACACCATTAGAATGTTCAGGAGTATTAAGCATATGATCATTACTATATTCAACCCCAGAAGGACTTAAAGATGAAGGTAAAAGCAATATTTCTGATCTCAACCTAGCTCCTGCATTTGAATGCAGTTTAGAGAAAGGAAAAATATTCTCATCAAAAACAACATCCCTTGAAATATAAACTCTGCCACTGGATATGTCTAGGCACTTGAAACCTTTATGTATGTTACTATATCCAAGGAAGACACATTGCTTTGAGCGAAACTGAAGTTTACGCTTATTATAGGGACGAAGATTAGGCCAACAAGCACACCCAAAGGTTCTCAAGGCAGAGTAGTTGGGTTTTTGATTAAGGAGTCGCTCCAGAGGAGTATCATATTGTATGACTTTGCTAGGTAGGCGATTTATAAGATATGTGGCTGCAAGGAAAGCTTCATCCCAAAATTTAAGCGGCATTGAAGCATGAGCAAGAAGAGATAGCCCAACCTCTACAATGTGTCTGTGTTTGCGCTCTGCGGAACCATTTTGTTGGTGAGCATAGGGACAGGAGACATGATGAGAGATACCAATCTTATTAAAAAAAGAGTTTAATTTTTCATACTCTCCTCCCCAGTCAGTTTGCATAGAGATGATCTTGCGATTAAACAGTCTCTCAACACGCTGTTGAAACTCATGAAACTTGGAAAACACCTCAGACTTATTCTTTAACAAGTAAATCCAAGTAAATTTGCTGAAATCATCTATGAAACTGACATAATATTTTCTACCCCCAACAGAAATAGGGGCAGGTCCCCACACATCAGAAAACACAAGCTCTAAAGGATGACTCGACACACTAGAGGATTTGGGATAGGGAAGCTGATGACTCTTAGCCTGTTGACAGGCATCACACACACCTAACTCATTAATTTCTCCTAAACATGGGAGTTTATTATTGCTAACAATCTTTTGAACAATGGCTAAAGATGGGTGACCCAGACGACTGTGCCACTTAGAATAGGTAGGCTTGACGACTCCGAGGACTTGCTTGGATGAGGAAAACGAAGATGTTGGCAACGGGTACAATCCATTGCGGCATGGCCCTCTAAGAAGAAGATTCTTCGTGACCTGATCCTTGATGGCAAAGAAACGAGAGTGAACTTCAACAAAAGCATTGTTATCAACGGCTAATCTATGGGCAGATATGAGATTCTTTTTAGCCTTAGGAACATGAAGAATATTTTTGAGATAAATATTGCGAACCGGGGTATGAATAGTAGAATGACCAATATGCTTAATATTCATACCTGCTCCACTCGCCGTGTGGATTTGATCTTTGCCATTGTATTTCTCATGAGTCGACAATTTCTCCAACTCTCCTGTGATGTGATCGGTAGCTCCAGTGTCCATGTACCAGTTTGTATCTACACCATAGGAGGCAGCTGCTGCTGTTCGGGAATCCGGAACGAAGCTTTCATCATATCTGTGCCAACAATCAGCCACTACATGGCCGATTTTTCCACAAAGCTGGCAGGTAGGACGAGGTTTGTTCTACCACTAAGACCAATCGTGGCGACACTCAGGGCTCTGGTGGTTCTAGGAAGAAAGGTGACTCGGGGAAGGACGACTCTGATGGTGACTCCGGGAAGGAGCACACTTTGCCAAATGGTAATTCCAAGATGCAAGAGAATGGTCTCAAGGACAATTCTCATGCCCGCAGTGTTGTTGTTAAAGGAAAGGAGAACGGAGACCCCAACGATGGGGCCTTTGATGTAAATAAGTTACAGAAGATGAGAAACAAGGGTAACAAGAAGAATGAGGTTGCTAGTAATGTGGCCAAGAACACCTCTAAAGCTAACTCAAAGAAGAATTTCAAGAAAAATAGGGTTTGGGATGACGCACCTGATGACAAGAAGAAGCTGGATTTCACAGACCCAGCTGATGAGAGAGGGGATGAGGTGATAGACCAGGTGGTTGTCAAGCAGGGGGAAAGCATGATGGATAAGGATGATGTCGTGAGCAGTGATAGTGATGAAGAAGAGGAAGATGGAGAGGAAAATGCTGGAGCTTCCCAAAAGAAGAAAGGATGGTTCTCCTCGATGTTCAAGAGGTAATACGCATGTTTCGCATCTTTTGACATGGCATAATGTGTAGTCAGTTTTGTTTGCTTAACAATTTCAAATGCGCTATATACACTTGGGTGGTTTAAGCTTCAGCATGTTTTTTATTCTTAGCCAGCTCATTGTTTCAACCGCAGAGAGCAACCAGGATATGCTTTTCTGCTTTCTAGAATGCTCCCTAATTTGGTGTGCTACTTCAGTTATCTTCTTAAATAAGTTATGCGTTGAGTAGAATGGCAGATTTGTGCTATGTATTGGTGTTAGATGACTTTTTCAGCCTGTAGCCTGTTCTGTCTCTCATTGTTTACCCTCTCCTAGATCAACATACACACACAGATGAAATTGCTGTTTTCCATTTCCCTTGATCCTGCATTCAAGTATTTGTGGTTGCCAGATTTTCAGCTCCCTCTTATAATCTGTTAACCTGTGAACTTAAATGGCATTGTTTCTATTTTCCCTGTGCTCAGCATTGCAGGTAACAATGTGCTTGAGAATATATACTTACTTGCAGTTAACATGGGCTGATATTCTCTCCATTAACTACTTCTTGCATTGATACGGTGTTACCGCTATCAATGGCGGCAGGCGGAAGTCCTGTGTACAGTCGTAACAGTACAGGCTGATGTGTAGAATGTTCATGAGTTCGTAGGCAGAGTACTCTGTTGTGGTTGAAAGTAAAAGAGAATGCAGGTCCGTCCGAGAACAGCAACAGCAAGGAGCCAATGTGTGGCTAAACAACAAATTGTCAATTGACCAGCGTTCGCTATAATAATATAACGAACTGAAACTCTGAAAGAGCTGATGAAAGAATATTGTTCTGATCGCTGGTGTTGGACAGGCTCTGGTTTGTGAGGTAGGACAGTAGGAGTGGATTCGTTTCGGTGCATATATATCATACACGATGGTAATGGGCTACCGTCTGGCCCATTTTGTAGCGTCCGGACGTCTTACAATCCGCGAACAACACACAGGCTTGCAGTTGCAATATCCATTAAATAGTATACTCAGTGCTTACATGTCGCAACTTGCAACCGAGTGCAAATTTCAGGTTACAAGGCTAATAAATATAATCCCAACTCACACATACTATCACCCTACGCAAGCCTCTGCACTCCTCTCCAATGTTCTCTTGGCAAACGAGCGTCTTCAGAAACTGGCTGTCTGCAGCCTAAGGTAACGTGAATATGTCTATATGTGAAACACCAGCTATGCCTTCCAAAATGTTCTCGTCTTCTTGATCTATTCTGATGGTTTGCCTCTTTGTACTGAGCAGAAGTTGCGGTTCTTCTGCTGCCCACTGAAGTGCCCCCTTTGTGTGTCCAAGAAACCTCACCAACACACTGTTGGTACTTGGTTGCTTCATTTTGAGCTGGCCCATACTTCCATCCTTGTACTTGCTTTCTTTGCCTGCATGCAAACACACCATATATGTTCAAACAAATGTGCTGGTCCATTTTTGTGACAAGATAAATTTGAAGGAAATAAAGGAGTTCACCTCTTCATCCCAATCACATCTGATAGTGAGATAGGCTAATATCAGTGTCTGAACAGCTGTGCCACCAATCAACCCGGACCAAATTCCCTGCAATTTGGGTATGAAAAGTCAGAACCAATCCAAACATTGCCATGCATTCGAACAAAATTACTGCTTCTCCCCCAAAACATACTAATAAAAATGTACTGGGGTGTGTTCGGATCATTACCCCAACTCCGAAATGCAATGGCCAGCCCAATATGGCACCGATGGGAACTCCGACCAAGTAGTAGCTACCGACGTTGACGTAGGCTACGAGTGCTTGCCACCCTGAGCCAATGGCCACACCTGCAATGCCAATGCATCAGGGAGCTAGCTTAGAATCAATCACCCATGGCTCGCCAAACTTCCATCCATGAATGCAATGCGAAACTTGTGGCAACGAGGCTTTGGGCTTGCCTGAGAGGACGGGCTGCACGCTGTTGAGGAGGACGGTGAAGGCGAGCAGCACGGACAGGTCGCTGACGGCGTCGAGCACCACCTTGCTCGACGAGAAGAGGAGAGCGATCTTGTCGTTGTAGGCAATGATGAGGCACCAGAAGACGAGGCCGATCGCCACGGAGGTGGTGACGGACACCACGATGGCGAACCGCGCGCCCTTGCCGCTGCCGGCGCCGAGCTCGTTTGCCACCCGCACGCTGCGCCATTTCAAGCTCATGTCATTGGCTCATGGTGCGCTGATCAAGTTCAGGCCATGGACTGATCAAACCAGTGTAGGAATGCACGTACCCAGTTGCAGCCAAGAAGCCAAAAGGAATCATCATCTCCCATCCGTTGATCGTCAAGCTACGAAGTCAAGAACCAGTACAATGCAATGCAATTTGTGAGGAAGACTAGTTTGGATTTGAAGGAGAAAAATGTTCAATCATCTGCTAGTGCTAGTTACCATATGGAGAGTGCATCCACAGCGATTTCAGCGTTATTCAGGTACCCTGTAAGCAACACCAACACTCTGTAGTACCAGTTCTCCAAGCTGTATATATATACATGAGCAAATTAAAATGCTACCGAGATGATGAGTTCATATATATTTTGTTGTGCTCGAGTTGTGTGAGAATGTGTGCTTGCTCACCAAAGCATCACCCCGGAGGCCGAGGAGAGCTTGATGAACTCCCAGAAGTCGGCGAACGCTTCCATGGAGAATCCCTTCCACGACAGCGGGCACCAGCCGCCGACGACGTAGACCAACTGCCCCAGCACGACGATCCACCACGCCACGTTGGCGGCGGCGACGGCGCCGAGGAGGCCCAGGTGGAGGGTGTTGACGAGCAGGTAGGTGATCACGAGGTGGAGCGCGAGCGCGACGCCGGCGGTGACCGCGGTGACCCAGTTCTTGAGCTGGGACTGCAGGAACCGCGTGAGCGGGAGCAGCATCGCCATGGCGAAGTGCTGCGGCAGCAGCCAGACGCTCATCTTGCCGGCGAGGCTGGCGAGGTCGGCCGGCTGCCCGATCAGCAGCAGCAGGTCCTCCATGAGCACGTACGTCGGCGTCAGCGCGACGGCGAACATGAGGAGCACCAGCCACGACCGCTGCAGGTACACGCCCAGCATGTGGTACTTCTTGGCGCCGAACGCCTGCCCGCACAGCGTCTCCAGCGCGCTCGCCATGCCCAGCTAATTAACCACAAACACCAAAAATCCACCACGCCATTGCTTGATTATTACCATGACCATATATAATTCACCGTACTGTTAACAGCTAAAGTGGTTTCATCCCGAGAAAGCCGGATACTGTCGTTTGCTAAGCCGAGTGACCTGGTTTCGGAGAGTTTGTATTTTTTCTCAGATTCTCACTCTATAAATATGAAATGTCACAGCGGATTCAGGTATCCAAATTGTTGTTTTATCATGTCATGGCTAATTCGGTCTATCAAATTTAATTACCTAGTATCGTTCTAAATTCTAGTTGTTGTTTAATTTACTTCGTCTCTATGGTAATTAAAGACGCTCTAAGTGGTCTTCTGACCTTGGAGCAATCCAAGACGCAGCTGTTATGATGGGGTCCCTCTCGGGCACAGCCAGGTGATCGTAAGTTTTTATGACGAGCCTGTAAAATCTAGATGGTCTAGTTTTTTGAATCAGGTGGTTCGATCAGTTTTCGCGAGGAGCGTAACGATCGTTGATCCGATTACAATCCACACGTTCTAATACTTTGGTGTCTAGCTTAACTAATATATCACCATGGCGTGAGCCATGACGCATTCAGAGGGGGCTCAACTAATTGCAGATCACGTCGTTTCGTACCAGTACGCAGGTGGCCATAGATTGGTCGCGGCCGCTGTGCGTGGCGGCGTCAGTGTCGGGACACGGACAGGGACAAACATAAAGAACAATAACTGCAGCAGCAGAAGGCGACAGCGATCAGAGAGCATTGATTCGCCAATCCATGTGCTCAGCTACGACACGATACTTCCGGCTTACTCCCTCCGTCCCAAAAAAAAGTCAAATCTGGTTTCCGTGCCCAATGTTTGACCGTCCGTCTTATTTAAAAAATTATAAAAAAAATTAAAAAAACAAGTTACGCACAAAGTATTAATCTGTTTTATCATCTAACACCAATAAAAATACGAATTATAAAAAAAATTTATATAAGACGGACAGTCAAAGTTGGTCACGCAAACCCAGGGTTTGCCTTTTTTTAGGACGGAGGGAGTAGTAATTAATTACAGAACTTTTACGCCGGGCAAATAATTAATTGCAAAAATTACAAAAGGAAAGATGATTAGGGTGATTGGATCACTTATCCTCGATTAACTAGCCAACTATTTCCATCTGTTCTTTGATTGTTCCTGAACCTCAGCGCATAAAAAAAAACTCTCGGGGCATTTCTTAAGTCGGCTTCAGATAGAGATAGCTACTGTCCGTGTAATTAAAATGCTAGTAGTTCTAAGATCCAGTCAAGCGTGCATGCATGAGATACATGCATGAAGCCGACCGGCCTCCTACTGTTTTACATTTTTTTTAAAAAAAAATCATGCATAAAGTCTACTCTACCTGAAAGTTACTGTGGATGATTCAGAGCCTATTGAATGGACCAAATTATTGCTTCCAGCCAAATAAAATGGACCGAATTAAGGGCTCAGAGCTTTCGATGATAAGCTGTGAACCCGTGCCAGATGTTACCCAAATAAATACAGTATGTGCCTGGAGGTCTAATTATAGCAGGTTGATAATAATTTCAATTCCATCCAACAACCGCGTGCATAATTCACGCGCATACAAATTGGAGACGACGAAGGCTAGCTAGTCCTTAAAACACTGTTAGAGCACCCGCAATGATAAAGTAACGTGCTCTCTATAAAACATGTACATCTCAGCAATAAACTAGATTAATAGTAAACCATCTCAATAGTATGCCTACATGGATATCTATAGCTCTCTCATCCATTGCCTCGTTTTTTCCTATAGACTATCTGCAGGTTAGTAGATAGCTTTACTCTCTCACTTCATTTAATATCTTTCAAGTAGGAAAATATGCTGACATGGATCTCTTGTAGAGAGCCTATAGATAACCATTGCGGGTGTCCTTAGTAGACACTGCTGTTTTGGCAGTAATGCTGGCATTAATTCTACTTAATTTACGGTGTAACAGTGTGAAGTGATCGAGCTAATTTGCCACAAATAACTGACGAGCCATTTCTTGCAAGGTGTTAATTGCTTAGCTGTCGGACACTTTCATCAGGATTTCCACATATGAAAACTTGACATTTATGTAGCGGGCATGCATGACTAGCTGGATTGGGCATGAAGTCGTTGCGGTTTCTATTTGTGTCGATCAAATGATAGAACAGAGAGAAGCTGTCCGAATAGCTGTTCATTTTAATTCTAGCCAGGATGAATCGATGATATTGCAATGAACTCACTTTTGTCTCGATCCAAATCAAGTGCATACGAGACAAAGTTTAAGCACAAAGTTATGTGTGCATGAGAGAGATTGGGATCAGCGTAAAGCAGCATGCGCGCACATACCAGGAAGCCGAAGTTGAAGCCGGCGACGACGGTGGAGGCGATGGAGAAGGCGGCGAGCTCGAGGTCGCCCATGTGGCCGATGAACGCCTGCGAGACGACGTTGATCCCGTACAGCGCGATCCGCTGGAAGATGGCCGGCCCGACGACGCGCCACAGCTTCTTCGACTCCACCCACCACTCCCCCGCCACCCTTGCGCCGCCCGGCCACCGCTGCTGTTTCACCGCCTCCGCCCCGCCAACGCCGCCGCCGCGCGGCCGCAGCAGCGGCGCCGCCACCGACGTCGCCTCGTCCTCCATGACAAACACCACGTACTCGCCCGCTAACTGCTCGCTTCGTGCTTGGGTTAACTCGATCCTCTCCTGCGAGTGGCGCGCGCGCGGTGATGGTGTCATGGTGTGTGTGTGGAGAGAGGGGGTTTTTATGCGTACGCTAGTGGAGCCAAAATTAGAGCACGGACAATAGCAGGCTATAAAACAGCTACAAATATATTTTAAGAAGATAAATAAGGATAGAAAGAGAAGCGGGCTACAGATTTATAGCCAGCTGTAGCACGGACTCCAAGACGTATTGTGTATATAGCAGGTGGGACCAAGTATTAATAATGTAGTATGTAACTATTGTATGAATAAGCTATTAGATTGGTTATAGATGAATTAGAGTTAGTAGTTGGCTATACTATTGAACTTGCTCTTAATCGATCGATCGAGACGTCGGCGGGCAAGGCTGTCACCTGCGAGGCTGCAGGTGCGGCGCGTGTGAGCCAGCCAATCGCTCGATCGGCCGGCCCGATCTATCGGCTGGGCCGGCCTGTACTTATTTAGGTGAGAGATAAATAAATAAAATAACAGACAGCAGAAAGCCAGCAAAAAGAGGACGATCGACTTCAGCGGGATCGGGGAAATCCGGCATGGAAGGGGAAGATGCAATTTGCAATTGTTTTTGGTGCAGCGTCTGGTTCACGTGGGAGTTTAGCCGATCGATCTGCTCTACTAGCCAGCTTGCTCGTACCTACAGTATTTTGGGTTTGTAATAAATTAAACTTCTTAAACTTTAAATAAGTTTATATAAAACATAATAATATTTACAACGCTATATTCGTATTTTTAATCAAACATTAATATATTTTCTTACAAATTTAATCAAACATGAAAAGGTTATTTAGGATAAACCCAAAAGAACGTATAATATGGACGAAAAGAGATTGTAGCTGGTAGAAGTGTCAATGGATGGATGGTCTAAATTATGAACTTTGCCCCACCGGTCCATCCGGGCAACACTTCCTCAACCTCACCAGCACATCTGGCCTCTTAGACTGTCTCCAAACAGTTCTACCCATAACGGTACCTAAACCCAAATATGGGTCATCCGATTGAAAAAATCGAAGGCCAACAGAGTACCCAAACCGGAGACGCAATTTGCGTCGGAGTCGAGTGAGAACGCAAAAATGCGTCCGTCTCTTCTCCTCGACCCAAATCGGTGCCGCCCGCCCCGCCACCGCTCGTCCAGGCTCGCCGTCGCCGCCACCGCGTGCTCGCGGTCATCCTTCCCGTGCGGTGCTGCATCAGCCGGCCACTGCACGGTCTCGCTGCGGGACTTGTGGCTGAGCTCCGCGTGAGTCGGGACACGGAAGCGGCCGACGAGGCGAGTCGGGTTTAGCACGCGACGCGGCGAGGCGAGCCCTCGGACGATGACGGTGAGTCGGGCCCGCGACGGGGAAGCGACCGGCGCGGCGAGGTGGGGTCCGCGGCGGGGAGGGAGGGAGGCGGCGGCGCTCAAGCGCTCGTTTGGGTTCCGTTGTTTGGAGAACGAAAGAATTGGTGCGTGACCCGGAACATCCCCGGTGACCCAAACGAACGAATTTGGGTGAGGGCTGTTGGGACAGTCTTATGCAGGCAGCCCTACTTTGCCTCCCCCCCCCCCACCGGGCACCACCACCTTCACTGAGGTCCGCCCTTAATTTCGTCAGCTAAAGCATGGTGCCTTCGTCATCCTCTTATCCATATGTTGTGTTTTGTTAGATCTGTGCCATTCCTTTCTACCACATAAGGCTAGTCGAGCTCCTTACTATATATTGTTCTCATATATTACCCACTATCTTTTTTCACTTCCACAACAAAGGCGTTGCAACATATGAGATTAATAAAGAAGTGGATTTCAGTTCATTTAGTCAAAGTATAGTATGATGATTTCTAACCAAAAAATGACCGATACCCAGGTTCTTTCTACTTCAATCTTGATCTACCTCGTGATTAATTAATTCCATTTTCACAACAATCATCGTATCCAACTTCATTTTTGCAAAGTTCACATGTTCATGTTGCAAGAATATGTCTCACCATGGTTGGTTGGCACTGCAATCCTTGATTGCACAACATCTTGAACTCGTTTTGGTTGGTATATACTTCGTTGACGCCATATTCTATTAAAGCAGTAGTTATCCCCCTCTTACTATAAAAATGGGTCACGAGAGACAACGATGTCAAATTTAAAGATAATGCATGTTTCTTGATGTGTTATACATTATTGCTCGAGTGTGCATGTGTTTTTTCTTTTGGTGTTTGCGCTCTCAAATGTTTGAATTCAATTCATATCTGCTAAAAAATTATTCTCGATGGTAATGTATGATCGTTAGAAAATCAACACCAAAATCATACATAAGAGATTCAATCCAGATGACTATAGAAGCATGATATAGCTAGTTTACAAGGATAAACCGAAACCTGGATCTGTAGAATAGTAGTATAGCCAGCTCTCCCCAATCTACACTGCTAAAAGATGTCTTTAATGGAGTCTTTTACCCCTATGCCATTAAAAAAGTTGGAGTTACGCGTGTGCACAAAAAATTTTGAGTACCTGTATGCCATGACACAAAATTTCGTTTACCCGTGTGCCATTCCATCCACCTTCTGTTAGAGAATGAGCTATGACATGTGGGACCCACATGTAAAATGACTAAATTGCCCCTAAAACATTTTTCATCTCTACTCCTCCTCTCCCGTGCGCCTCCACTCGAACCCTAGCCTAGCTGCGCCGCCGCCGGTCGTCGCCATCGCCGGCACGCCGCCGCCTCCGGCCGCCGCCGCCGGTCGTCTCACCTCGCCAGATCCGGCGGCGCGCCCAGGCGGCGTGCCCAGGCCGGCGCGGCAAGCCGCCGCCGCTGCCGGTCGTCGCCGTCGCCGGCGCGCACGCGCCGCCGCCGTCGTCGCGTCGCCTCGCCGCGGCGCTCCCAGGCCGGCACCCCAAGGCCGGCGTGCCCAGGCCGGCGCGGCAAGCCGCCTGCCGCCGCCGCGTGCCACCGCCTCGCCTCGCCGGCATGCCGCCGCCGCCGCCTCGCCTCGTCTCGCGTCGCCTCGCCGGCGGCGCGCCAGGCTGGCGCCCCAAGGCCGGCGTGCCCAGGCCGGCACGCCCGCCGCCGCGTCGTCGCATCACGCCGCCGCTGCCAGCGTGGCTGAAATAGAGCAAGGGCAAAATAGACCTTTCAAACCTCTGTTAGTCTCCGTTAGTACTGATTCCATCCAAAGTAGCTCACAGGTAAACGGAAGTTTGTGTCATGGCATACAGGTGACTCAAAACTTTTTGTGGCACACACGTAACCTCCAACTTTTTTAATGGCATAGGGGTAAAAGACTCTCTTTAATGCCGTTTGGGGAAGCCCAACCAACACTAAACTTTGGGCACTGATGAGGTGATCCATCACTCCATCAATTCCGTTCGACGAACCAGCACAAATGAGGCTGCATGATTATTTTTTATTTTGAAAGAGATGGCTCGGCTCAATTCGAGCCAATGCTTCGAGGTAAATAGAATTTGACAAATTATTCTTCATCACAAAGCATCTTCACAAAAAAAAAACAAATGCGATCGACAATGGGTGGCAAGCGGGAGACAGCGACAGCCCGTTCTCTAAGTGGAGATGCCGAGTTACTGATCCTCCCTCACTAGAAGACGGGGAGAAGGGGGAGAGTTGTTGGGGGGGGGGGGGGTGGCTGCACCCGCGTAGCCACCTCCCACTTTAGTTTCCTTAGGTATATATACGTATGTATATAAATATCACACACACACGCACATAATTTTTATGTATAACAAAAAAATGATGTATAAAAAATATACATGTATACAAAGTTGTATATGTATGTATACAAACTTTATATACACATATATTAAAAAATACAATGTATATAAAGTTTGCATAGGTACATATTTAAAAAAACAAAACAAAAAAAACCTAAAAAGGAAAGAAAACCGGAACCATGTGGCACCCCCCCCTCCCACCCCGGGTGATCTGCCGTCCCCCTCTCTACGCATGCCATGTGGCTGCACCATGAGGGAGAGGCGGCACACGGATATTCGCGTATTAGCGATTTCAGGGGGGGGAGGGGGGGTTCACCAGCGAAGGAAGAGATTGGTGGGCGAGATGAGAGAGTGGGTCGGACGATGAGGAAGGTGGCTAGTGCAGATAAAGAGAGCGGCGGAGAGGGGATTGAAGGAGACAAGGAGATTGGGAGATATCAATTGATCATTTTTTGTCGCTTTACAAATTTTTTGCTCCGTTTGTTCTTTCTCGATTCGGCTCGGTTTTTGTGTTGGTTTATTTAAAGAACCAACATTAACGTGGGGAGGCATCTATGCTGGTTTGTATAAAAAAAAAAGGCACTAGCTCATAGCCATCCTTCATATTAGTGCTTGTTTGTATTACAAACCAGCCCTTTTAATTTCATCGGTGTGGGGTTTTTTTACCTCACATGAGATACTTGAGTTCATGGGGCGGGAGGACACCAATTAGTACCATTTTTTAGCTAACTACTCCCTTCGTTCCACAGAAAAAATCATAGAATTGGATGTGGCATATCCTAGTACAGAAAATCTGGAGGGGAGCTTATCTAATTTCGTTGTATTAGAATGTCACATCCAATACTATGTTGTTGTTTTTTTGGGACGGAGGGAGTAGCACTACTGGGCAATACGGATGAAGTGTTTATTTGTGGCAGTGGTTGTATAATAATATCAATCTACTTTTGTTTTGCTACGCAAGCACAACTAGGCTACCCTTACCACAAATGGTATCCACATATATTTGAAGGACCTACGGTATAGTTTAACCCCCTCTATCCCAAATATATACGTACTAACCGTTTTGGCATGTATTTGGCACATACTTTAAATCTGTACCAGCTTTGCAAATTGTACAATATATAGGGCCCAAAAGGATAGCACATGTTGTGGAGATTATGGGTATCATTTACCCACAAGACTATGCTATTCGGCTGGTTATAAGGGATAACTCATATGAGTAGAATATGTATAGATAATGACTCGGGTACTACGTTAACTTGTGTATCAAGGAAATATCATGTAGTTCTAGTCGGTTACAATTGTAAAGTACTCCATCCGTTTCAGGTTATAAGACGTTTTGATTTTGGTTAAAGTCAAAATGTTTCAAGTTTAACTAAGTTTATAGACAAATATAGTAATATTTATAATACTAAATTAATTAGTTTCATCATATCAATGATTGAATATCCTTTCATAATAAATTTGTTTTGGGTTGAAATGTTACTACGGCTATGTTTAGTTCACACCAAAATTGGAAGTTTGGTTGAAATTGGAACGATGTGATGGAAAAGTTGAAAGTTTGTGTGTGTAAGAAAGTTTTGATGTGATGGAAAAGTTGAAAGTTTGAAGAAAAACTTTGGAACTAAATACGGCGTTACTTTTGTACAAACTTGGTCAAAACTTAAAGCAGTTTGACTTTGACCAAAGTCAAAACGTCTTATAACCAAACGGAGGGAGTATCTATAGAGTTTTAAACCATAAGGGATAAAGTCTCTATCTTGTAATCTTGACTCCTTCACCTATATAAGGAGGGGTTGGGTGTCCCTTGAGGGCATAACCTCACTTGAGATCGTCAGATCAATGACACAATCGGCGGAATATTTCCCCGGACAGGAGTAGGGTATTACTTCTCACAGAGAATGCCTGAACCTGTATAAACCCTTTTGTCTCATAACCCGTCCACTTTCCTACTTATTCGCTACCTCTTTTAGAATAGCCGAAATTTAGTTTGGACACATGTGGATGTGGTGCTTCTGAAATTTGGTCGATCGGCTTCATAGTTTTGTGTGCTAATTTTTTCACGGATGCTGTCACTGGCACACTGCTGGCTATTGCAACGTGCAGTTAATTAATTAATACCGGAGCTATTAGATGGACGACCTTTTCACAAGATTTGTTACTGGTAGGCGCGATCGGCGACGACAAGGAGAAGATTACAGATGGGTTTCCAGATTAATAGTACATAGATTGAGATGTATGGTCCGTCTGTTTTCTAATATAGCGATGGTTAATTAATTTGTTAATTTGTCTTCCGTTGGCAAAAGTATGTCAACACGCTAGCCGCTTGGCAAGTACTATGAACCCCTACATATTGCCTCTAAATTTGACACATAGGATTAGGTGATGAGATAGAGGAGAGAAGTTAGAAGAGAGAGAATAAGCCACCCCTTATGTAAGGGGCAACCTCTATATATACAATCTCCAAGAAAAGTGCAAGATGATGTGAGAGTGGACTAATATTGAGGTTTGTGTATTAGATGTGATATGTTGTATGTGTTACCTCTTAATTAATAAGAAAATGACATGTTCTAAATTAGATGTGACTCCACCTCCACTGTAAAACTTACCCTTAGCTAGCTAATGGAAACCAAGCATGACCACCGGGTTAACACATGAGGTGTACAATTAGGAAGGAAGCCGTGGCTGTCCGCTCATGATTTGCATGGGCCCAAGGAGGATATGCATGCATGTCGTCGACCTCTTCATGTCCAACCCGATAACGAGTTCCCATGAATAACTCGTATCATGTGCGTAAGCGGTGATGCATGCGACGATGCGATGTTGGAACTGAAACGAAAAGGTACACGTATCTAGGAAAAGGTCAGGGCGCGCGAGCATATCGATCATTTCGTATACTAGCATATCGACCATTTAGAAAAATAATAACTATCACTAATATTTGTAATATAATTATATATGTTACTAACAGATGGGTCCTCCGACTCCATACTAGCTCCCAAATAATTTAATCTTATTATACTAGGATATAGATCACATCTCATCCTAGCTAGGTTAAGTAAGCCTTTATCCAAACTCATTGCATTAGGATGGGTCACATTCCATTATAGGTTAAGGCTGTGTCCTGTTCGGAGGTTTGAAACGGCTATAATTAGTCACACGTAAAATGAGAAACGTGATTAGTACATGATTAATTAAGTATTAATATATTAAAAATTGATGAATAAATTTATTATATTTTTAAACAACTTATATATAAAAAATTTTTTACGTAAAATGTATTGTTTAACAGTCTGAAAAGTGCTAACGGAAATTGATGAGTAGCTAAGTTGCAATAGCTAAAAAGAACGCAGCCTAAGTTTATTGGAACAGAGGGAGTACCTTTTTGCCTTTTTCTCTTTGACTGATGGGATGATTGACATGTTAACCCTCTAACTCCGCATGCCATTTCCATGTTAGGTTGTTAGTGGGGAGAATTGTGACAGACTTATCACTCATCACCACCACCACTCCTTGTAAAGAAAGATTTACCACTCGTTACCATTACTACTCTTATTAAAGGAGTATAGATTACTACTGTCTATTTCAGGTGCTTACAAGAATTTTTTATATTATTGTTCATCGCCTGTGATTTATGTGTATCATAAAACGAAATTGCTAGAAAACCTTCGCAAGTCCCCCCTCTGAAACTTTTAGATTTGTGACCATTAAATCACCTCGAGATTTGTGCATGAAGAGAAAAAATGTTAGAAAAATTTTTCACACATGTCATGCATAAGGTCCCGGTGCTAGCCATAGGCCCTGTTTGGTTCCATAGGCTAATTATTAGCCCCCACCTTTTAGCCCTGAATTAGCTCTCAAGGATCCAAACATGTAAACTAATTTGGGGCTAAAGTGAATTAGCCCCCTTAAAACATTAGCCCCTCCAAGGGGTGTTAATGGGGCTACTCTCTCTCCACCTTTTAGCCTTTAATTAGCCCATGGATCCAAACATGCCACCCTAAACTAATGTTTAGTTTACCAATTTATGACTAAACATTAACTCTTAAAATTAGCCCTGGGTTAATCTTTCAAACAGGGCCATAGTTACAGTGTACTTATAATACAGTTGTAGTGCAGTTACGGTGTAGTTACAATGTGATTACACTTTAGCTATACTATATACTATAGTTATATCTAAAAGTTTTTTACTCGAAAAACTCGCGGTAGTATTTTTTAAATTACCTCCATCGTAAGAAGGGAAGGTTTACATAAGTCGAAGACTCAGACTAACGATCCACCGCGACTTCGCGTCTTCGCCTGAGGTCCCGTAGGAACGTACCGAACAAGAACGCAGCTTTCCAGAGTTCTTCAATTTTGGGATGCTAGCTGTTCTATCACCTCAAATTCAGCAGCCGCGTCCATTGGCTAGTGCCTGTGAGCCACACGCCGCTGGAAAGTCGCCAGCAGCTAGCTCGTTGATCGATCGATCCGTGGAACTTTGCACTGTGCATTTTGTGGACGTAGCGGCTTTGTTTTCACATGTGTGTTGAGCTCAAGCAGATCAGCTGCGTCGTCGATCGGTCATTCATTATCTTTGTTCTTTTGTTAGGCGTGATCATTAGATCTCGTTTATTCTCGCTCGAGTGCAGAGTTTTTGGCATCTTGCTACTACCATTGCCTGAATGTGTGTCCCTTGAGAATCTCTTGTACTGCAGATGGTAACGGGTAACCCAATGTGGGGGAATAATAGTCTTGGGGAGCCGAAGTCAAGATTGATCCATGTAACATCTGGCCCATGTAACCATCACTCCATCAGTCCAGTATGCAGAACGAATCGATCAGACCACTGTTACGAACGAATCCAGTATGTAGACTATGTAGGCTATTGCTGCAAGAGAGACACATACAGTTACAGTCACACTCGCACACTGTTTTCTTGCTACTTCAGTTCATACAATCATTAGTACTAGCCCTAACACTGTGGGCCGAGCTAAGCTGCCTACCTACCGCAAATCTACAACCAAACGAAAAGCTGTTTCGATACAGTAAGAGCAGGTACAATAGCGGGCTATAAGCCAGCTGTAAATATATTTTAAGGAGAAAAATAAGAAGAGAGAAGGGCAGCGGGCTACAGATTTAATTTGTAGCCAGCTGTAGCACGGACTCCAAGACACAGTGTGTGTATGACAGGTGGGACCAGGTATTAATAGTGTAGTATGTAAATATTGTATGAATGAACTATTAGATTGACTATAAATAAATTGGAGCTAGTAGTTGGCTATACTATTGAACTTGCTCTAATGACGACGGACACTTGGACATCACCAGGGGCCACGTCCCTACGCAGCTGCCACTCTGATTTGTTTCACAAGCAGCAGCACACAAGAATCTCACCGGCCGGTGGATCATCAATCTGTATCCGAATTAGTTCTGCACGGTGCACTACAATGTTATACTTCTAGTATTATTTATTTCGTACTAAAATACAGCAACATAATACCAAATAAAACATATCGTATATTCGTATTACTAGGATTTTTCTTATTCCAATACTAGATTATTATATTTTGAAAGAGAGGATATACCATATTACTGCTAGGTATACTAGTAGTAGATGATCATATGAGCAAGGCAAGCAGCAAGCAGGAGGCCTGCAAGGCCCAGCCGACGCCTAGCCCGTCTGCGGGTGGTGCTGGGCCGGTGCCGCGAAAAATTGCGGGCCGGGGCATATAGGGACGTAAAAAGGCTTAGCTGGTGGTCGTGGAGGCTGCAGCGTCTGGCCACAGCCAGCATGTCTCACTTCAATTCGCCACATTGGTGAAGGCAAGTCTAGAATAGTTTGGCTTTGAGCCATAAGCTTTATCTCCAAAATCGTATTTAAATTCTTTTAAGTCATGATATAATTTTTTTAAAAAAAAATACTTTATTAGAGCAAGTTAAATAGTATAGCCAACAACTAACTTTAAATTATTTATAGTCAATTTCATAACCAATTCATACAATAGTTACTTATAGATATATATTGCACTAGTAATATCTGGTCCCGCATATCATACACACATTACGTCTTGTAGTCTGTGCTGCAGCTGGCTATATATAAATCTATAGCCTGCTACTATTCTCTCTCCTTATTTATTTTTTATGTGTTTATAGTTGACATATATTCTGCTATTGTACGTACTCTTAGTTGAGTCCACTTAGTTTTAGGCTTCGATAATTTTTTGCTTCGAAACTGCTTAGCCGATCGTCTTTAAGCGAGAGATGCTAGCTGGCTGCAACGCTTGACGACACCACTGACACCACAAAAGATACTGTGCGTATTGACGAAGCAACAGCAGTCAAACCCATCACGCGGAAGCAGATTTTATTTGCGCTACTACCACATCCGGACATGAAAAAACATAAGTAGTATGTTTAAAACATATACTATCATATAATTATTTTTTTCAATCATACTAGAAGCCTCCTAATATATTTTTTTTTATCATGATCTTTGGCCCCTCCCCCTAGCTCCCTCCTCCCTTTATATCACGTGTCTAAAAGTATTATAGGAGTAGACAGAAAAAAGCTTACTTGTGATATTCTTTAATGCTACCCTTTTATCCAGTGAACATCATTTATCCAAATCTTTATCCAATGGTCAATATGTTTGTAATGGTGTGGCGTGTCGTTATGTAAAAAAAGTTATTGCTTTCACTATATAAGATATAAGAGAAGATAAATGTCACCAGCATATAAACAGTACGATAACTTCTAGTCTTAAAATTTAATAACTTATCCACCTAATCACAATATTTCCCATTCAAATTTCCTACATATCTCCTCTTCTAAACCAATCATAACTTTCTCCCGGTTTTTGGAATACGGTACAAACACATGCGCTCACAATGAGTGCACTCTCACCCTTATGCACACGCAAACATCCAATCAATATGAGTAACTCTGGAAAATTGGGTTGGCATATATTAAGATTGACGAAGTCATCACATTCATAACTTTCCTCCATTGAATTTCACCAATTCTCAGTACCCATGTCTAATTTTAAAACTCTTTATATTTTAGGGCACTTGTAGTAAATGGATTTTATCATTTCATTTGCACTAATCTACAAACGCTATTCTTTTTTCCGTGTGATAAACTAGTACTCCGTACGCTTTAGTTTTTCTTCCTTAGGAGTATAGTACTCCCTCCATATATCCCATTTTAAGCGCAGCCATAAATTTTCGCGTTCAACTTTAATCGTCTGTCTTATTTAAAAAAATTTAATAAAAAAAATAGAAAGCATAAGTCACATATAAAGCATTATTCATATTTTATCATATTATAAAAAAATACAAATCATATAAAAGTTTTAAATAATATGAACAATTAAAATTGAATACGAGAACTCACGGTTATGTTTAAAAGAGGACAGAGGCAGAGGCGTACTGAATTTTCTTTTGTGAGTGTAGAATACTCTTTAGAGCACGTACAATAGCAGGCTATAAGTCAGCTATAAACATATTTTAAAGAGATAGAGGAAGAGAGAGAAGAGCAGCAGGCTACAGATCTATAGCCGGCTACAGCACGGACTTCAAGACGTAATGTGTGTATGACAGATGGGACCATGTCCTAATTATATAGTAAGCAACTATTATATGAATTGACTATTATATTTATTATATATGATTTGGAGTTAGCAGTGGGCTATACTATTAAACTTACTCTTACCAGCGGCACCAGGCCCCTCATGCTCCGGGTTCAGTTCCACGGCGACGCGTGCGCACTGCACGCTCACCACCACCACGACCACGACCGACCCGGTTTCTCCCGGCCCGGAGGCAGGCTGCACCTACTAGCATCGGATCAGCTGCCAACTTATTAACTGTAGGCCGAGTGTTTTTTCTTTCCTTCAGCATCTTTAGCCCCTGGAGTACTCGTATAGCCACTCATAGCTTGGCTCGCACTCAGAGCCTTCAGACGTGTCATGTGAGGCGACACGAAAGACAGGAAACGAAAGGAAGAAAAGCTACTCCCTCCATCTGCTGAACACAACGCAGAGCGAGAGGGAGAGGTGGCTTTGGCTTTTGGGAAGCGAGGATGGATTGGATGTTTGGATTGGATTAGACCGGACCGAAAGTGCATCCATGCTGGCCGTCGTCTTTGGCTTCCCATTGTGTTGTCCTCATCAGGAGACATTGTTTTCACCGCAGCAATCGAATGCCTCCTCCGTGTCCCGGGTCCGGACACGGGCGCGATCCTATCAGTATCGCTCTCGCTCAGCACGCACACACCTGCTAATGATGGCTGGTGAGGAAAAGGTGGCGCATGCCGTGCTGCTGCCATGTTGCGAGACAGCGAGAGCTTTCGTACCACCACTACTGTTTAACGTCTTCTCCACCTCTCATAAACCCTGCTCCCGCTGTGTTTATTTGGATCCAAAGTTTGGATTTTAGTTGAAATTGAAGATGATGTGACTGAAAAGTTATGTGTGTATGACAGGTTGATGTAATGGAAAAGGACTAAAGTTTAGATCTAAACTTTGGATCTAAACACAGCCTCCATGGAGGAGAGGATTATATACAATGATAAATTAGGTCAGTTGATTCAGCAAGAAGAACAGCATAAAATATCAACTGATGTCCTTCTTAATAGTTACTACAGTCTGCAAATTTCTGCATCATGTGCATGCATGTAGTATGATACGGCCAGGTCTACCAACACCTGATAACGTTAGATTCTTCAAGGGACAAAAGATGTCGAACTTGACGAAAGGATGATTCCACGATCAGTGTAGGCCTACCATGCGTCCATGCATGGCATTACACAGAAACTCTTGTGTAATGCGAAAAACATGTCGCCGCTGCTGCTTGTCGGTGAGCTGAGCTGAGCTGATCGCTCTCGCCTTACATCTTTTCCGCTCCCGGGAGCTGGTTCCTTTTGGCGAGAGCATGATTGCTGGAACGGAGGCACGATCGGGAGCTAGCAGCCGGGAGAGGAGAGGGGACAGGATGCATCACACAGCCAGCCAGCTCTCTCACCTGTGGATCTCAGAACTGCAGATGGAGTGTGATGGCAAGTGACAGGATATAGCTAGCCCCCGGCTGTGTTCGCCTTTTGCGTGGTGTGGAGTGGTGCAGTGCTTGTGCGGGGTGGAGTGGTGGGACGACGTACTAGTACGCTGGACTAGCAGCTAGTAAGCCGAGACATGAAGTGACTAATCATGAGCTCCGTCTATATCACTCGTGACCCCTCCAGATCACCAGGTGCTGAAACGAACTGTGCGCAAATACTGTAATGCTTAGTACTACTACTGGAGTATCTAGGGAAATTCCACGAAGAGATAGTAGTAGGAGTGTAGCTCAAAGAAATTCCAGATATATAAATTGGAGTATAGTAGATTGATGTTGCGTTGGTTATACTAGTACGTACTGAAAGTAACTAGACTTTCTAACATTGTCCACATTTATATACTAGACATGTATATATGTCTAGATTCATTAATATCTATATGAATGTGAGCAATGCTAAAAAGTCTTATAATATGAAACGGAGGAAGTACATCTAAACTCCATCATGGAGTATATAATTCTGGACTGTGTAGAAATTAAATTGTGTTAGTTTGTACCCAAAAGAAACTTCTTAAAAGAAATACTCCCAGACCATAATGAAAATGGGTATTTGTAGTGATGAAATATCCAAAATACCTCTAATCTTTACGATCCCCACCCACCATAAACTAATCAGGACAATTAATGAAGGCAGTCTAATTTTCTTTACTCTCGGTTTAATCTCCGAAAGTAGCTATATTTTTAGAAAGGGTTAATTAGATCTATGCCATTAAAATGTTACTAGTTTTAAAATATACCATTACGGGACTACCTATATATTTGTCGACAAATTTTCTACTAAAAATTTGACGGGTGTAATTATAGTACAATCGTAGTGTAATTATACTGTAACTTGTATGTAATTACACTGTAACTTGCATGTAACTACATGTAACTTGTATTTAAGTTTCATGTAATTTTGAATCGTTAGATCTATTACAAGATTTGTTCTGGTGAGGAAGAAAAAAATCACAACACACACATATATTGAAAGGATTTGTTCCCACGACCTCTATTTTACTGAAATAACATATTACCGGGAGATTATTGAAAGTTACATACAAGTTACATTATAGTTACAGTGTAATTACATGCAAGTTACATTGTACTGTAATTACATCTGGCAAATTTTTGGAGGAAAATTTGTCGACAAATATATAGCAAATTCGGAAACGTATATATCAATATAAGGTTTAGCGGAGGAGTTGATGGGCCTCTATGGTATGGTATGGGCCACATATACAGGTATTCTAGTATTTGGACGTATTACGTAATTACCATATTATAGAATACTGGTAGTAGTTTCCGTGAAAATACAATAAACCAAAATTGAACGCTTAATAGACTAGTAAAAATATTTTTGTTTCTACTTTCATATTGTGTTTACTAGTAGTGTTTGTATTTTTGTTTATGGCTGTGTTTAGTTGATGGCAAAGTTTGGATTTTGGTTGAAATTGGAGATGATGTGACTGAAAAGTTGTGTGTGTATGACAAGTTGATGTGATGGAAAAGGACTGAAGTTTGGATCTAAACACAGCCTATGTTAGTAACCATTTCTCCAGAAGGGGTATGTAATAATTGGGTGTACCCTCTGTGAACGCCAGAATTAATTCTATTATCTAAAAACCAATTTAAAAGATAGCCAGATGGTCGGGAATTACCGGGACTGTTTTCACACTACAATGAGTACATATTCACAAAGGTTATATTAACGGCCACCATCACCTATTTTCGGTTTAAGCCTCTACGTCTATACTAATCCGAGTTGACACCATGGTTGATGGTGGTTTTTGGAATAGATATGTATGTATGTGCAGAGTAAGCATAAATTGATTGGTTAGACTTCATGTGATAAAACTTGCTAATTAACCGGATTTAAGGTCTAAATTTACATTAGTTGGTGCTCATATTACGGTTAATTACTCTTTCAATGATAGACGATACATTCGTCGGACGCTTGTTGTGACTTTGTTAATCTTAAAATGTCAATGTCTAATATGACTTCATTAATCACAAGATATATCAGTTGGCATGCAATGTGCAAGTATAGGCGCAGTGAAAGTGCTGGCTTGTCAGCTTGTGATGACACACACTACTTATGCCAGTATGTGTACTATACGGGTATACGCAATTCCTCCGTGCAAGAGATGGCCGGCCGGCCCTGGATGCATGGATGGCGACGACGCGATGACGCCCACCGTGTACCGTGCCATGGATCTGATTCGGCCTTAAATATCATGGCCTGCTGACTGCTGTTTCTGGCCGCTCCTGCTACGCATGCATGACCCAGTTGCTTATGTCCACCTGGAATATTGTGGGCAGAGGGAGGGATGGAGGCAACATGCAGACGCAGACTGGATGCACCATGCATGGCACTGGCCGCGCAAGAGCTGGAGTAGCTGCTGCATCGATCATGTATACTACGTCTACAATTACTGCAGTCGATTTTATTCCTCCCCTGACTTTACTTTTGGAGAGAATCCTTATACGTCACTCTAAATTAATAGGCTCTCTTATATGTCACTTCAAATTGGCTTCTCACTTTTATACCACCGGTTCAAGTTTCTCCTCCCTTTTCTGCCATTGCCGTCAGTCCACCGTCAGTTGACCGTTAACTTCATTGTAAAAAGACGCATTTGCCCTTTAGAATTAGTATACAACCAATAATAGGTATTTTAGTACTAATATAGCTACTGGATACAACATATGAAAATTGATTTTTTCTGCATCACATGCAATTTTAGCCATTACCATCACAAATAAATTTTCAATGTAAGCATAAAAACATGCAGTTTTCCAACAATATTTTTAATATAAAGAGCATTTTTTACTGGTTCTGACAAAATTTTGTTCACTCAAAAAGGATTTAAAATAAATTAGTTATGTTTTTTTGAAGTTTACACATTTTTTAGTTGAGAGGGCATCTTGGTCATTTACGAAAAAACTAACCTTTGACTAACAGTCAACTAACACTATAGTGGTGGGAATGGCATAAAAGGGTGGAAAAACTTGAACTAGTGGCATATAAGGGAGAAGCCAATTTTAAGTGGCATACAAGGGAACTGGTCAAATTCTAGTGGCATATAAGGGATTCTCTCTTACTTTTGCCCTGCTACTGATCGAAGGCAGGCGTGCGCACGTCAAAATTAGAAGTTTAAAAAAATTAGAACGATGCGACGAAAAAGTTAGAAGTTTGTGTGTCTAGGAAAGTTCGATGTCACGGAAAAGTTGGAAGTTTGAAGAAAAAAGTTAGAATCTAGACAGGGCCCTTGTTTAGTTCGTGAAAAGAAAATTGTACCTGCTCTAAGGCCTGGTTTAGTTCCTATTTTTTTCTTCAAACTTCCAACTTTTCCATCACATCAAAACTTTTCTACACACATAAACTTCTAACTTTTCCTTCACATCGTTTCAATATCAATCAAGCTTCCAATTTTGACGTGAACTAAACACACCCTAACACAAAGCCATATAGGATACATCATATAATACCACTCTTCCTTAAGAGATTAACAAATGGAGTGGAATTAAATAAGATAGGACGGTGATTGATTAAGATAAGAAAGTTAATGTAGAAATTATATGAGAAATTTTTTATAATTGGTTGATATAAAAAAAAAGAAGAAGTAGCAATATTACGGGACAAAATAAATCCTAAAACTAGCTACTCCGTAAAAAATGGGGTGGAGAGTAATAGAGATCAAGGTTTTATTGGAGAGTTTTAAAGGCCGTGGTTTCTGTTAGAAACCTTCCTCTTTTTTTTTTGAATAGTCAGGATTTTCACTTACATTTTAAAATTTAGTGCTCCCTCCGTTCCTAAATGCTTTCTTTAGAAAATCATATCTAAGATTTAAATTTTACACAAAATATAAGATTTTGTGTGATAGTGATTCCAATGCATAGGAATTAAAGAAAGCATTTTTCATCCAATCGATCATGTGCTTAGATGCTTAGAAGAAGAATCCAAGGAATATAAAATTAAAAATTTGATCAATAAGATGATAGGAAACCAAAACTTTCTTCTTATCTCAAATACTACGGTACTACAATTTAGTTCATATAAGCTTCTTTCACAGGGACTAATAGACTAATACACTTTTAAATTATTTCTAGTCATCCATGTTTAGTACTAAGGCTGTGTTTAGATCTAAACTTTGGATCCAAACTTCCAACTTTTTCCATCACATCAACCTGTCATACACACAACTTTTCAGTCACATCGTACCAATTTCAACCCAAGCTTCCAACTTTGGAAGGAAGTAAAACACTGGCTGTGTTTAGTTCAGCGCAAAGTTTGAATTTTGGTTGAAATTGGAGATGATGTGACTAAAATGTTGTGTGTGTATGACATGTTGATGTGATAAAAAAGGACTGAAGTTTAGATTCAAACTTTAGATCTAAACATAGCCTGCCTAAAGTAGAGGGACTAAGGGCCTGTTTGGTTGGTGACCTGACACACATGACTGATGAAAACTCATGCCTCAAGCTAGCCTGAAAGTTTGAAGACATTTGCCTGACCAGGCAGCCTGTGAGATGAGTTGTTTGGTTTGAACCATGTGCCTGAGAAGAATAATGCAACGTCATACTGTAATAATTACTCTTAACAGACAATATTAACAGATAATATTAACTCAACATACATAATCAATATGTGGGAAGAAAGAAAAAAAAGAAGAAAAAAAACAAATGTAATTAATAGTGGGGCCCATAGCTTTCACATCACCTTCATCTTGCTAGCTTCTCATGATGCATGGATGGCGACGACGCGATGACGCCCACCGTGTACCGTGCCATGGATCTGATTCGGCCTTAAATATCATGGCCTGCTGACTGCTGTTTCTGGCCGCTCCTGCTACGCATGCATGACCCAGTTGCTTATGTCCACCTGGAATATTGTGGGCAGAGGGAGGGATGGAGGCAACACGCAGACGCAGACTGGATGCACCATGCATGGCACTGGCCGCAAGAGCTGGAGTAGCTGCTGCATCGATCATGTATACGTCTACAATTACTGCAGCAACATGCAGTCCATTTTATTCCTCCCTGAATTTACTTTTGACCTGCTACTTATTGATATTGATATTTTGCTTTACTGTTTGATCACTTGTCTTATTTAAAAAATTTATACAAATATAAAAAACAAAAAGTTATGCTTAAAGTACTTTAGATAATAAAATAAGTCACAAATAAAATAAATAACAATTCTAACTTTTTTTAATAAAACGAATGGTTAAACAGTACAAGTAAAATGTCAAAATCCCTTATATTATGTGACTGAGGGAGTACTGTACATGCATCATCATGCTGCAGACTACTCCCTGCGTCTCATAAGATTAACAAATGGAGTGAAATTAAATAAGATAGGACGGTGATTGATTAAGATAAGAAAGTTAATGTAGAAATTATATGAGAAAATTTTTATAATTGGTTGATATAAAAAAATGAAGAAGTAGCAATATTACGGGACAAAATATAAACCCTAAAAGTAGCTACTCCGTATAAAGTGGGGTGGAGAGTAGTAGAGATCAAGGTTTTATTGGGGAGTTTTAAAGGCCGTGGTTTCTGTTAGAAACCTTCCTTTTTAAAAAAAATAAATAGTCAAGATTTTCACTTACATTTTGAGAATTAGTGCTCCCTCCGTTCCTAAATGCTTTCTTTAGAAAAGCATATCTAAGATTTAAATTTTACACAAAATATAAGATTTTGTGTGATAGTGATTCCAATGCATAGGAATTAAAGAAAGCATTTTTCAGCCAATCGATCATGTACTTAGATGCTCAGAAGAAGAATCCAAGGAATATAAAATTAAAAATTTGATCAATAAGATGATAGGAAACCAAAACTTTCTTCTTATTTCAAATATTACGGTACTACAATTTAGTTCATATAAGCTTCTTTCATAGGGACTAATAGACTAACACACTTTTAAATTATTTCTAGTCATCCCTATTTAGTACTAAGGCTGTGTTACTTCCAACGTTTTTCATCACATCAACATGCCATACACACAACTTTTCAGTCACATCGTACCAATTTCAACCCAAGCTTCCAACTTTGGAAGGAAGTAAAACACTGGCTGTGTTTAGTTCAGCGTAAAGTTTGGATTTTGGTTGAAATTAGAGATGATGTGACTAAAAAATTACGTGTGTACGATAGGTTTATGTGTTGAAAAAGGACTGAAAGTCCTAAAGTAGAGGGACTAATGGATTCGTCCCTTCAAGCAAACAAGCCCATAACAACGGAGGAGTAGATCGTGAGTAGTGGAAGAAGAGTGTACTCGGTACTACCGCATCAAGAGTAGAGCTATAGGAACGTCGTCATGGTGTGGACTCTGGAGGAGTAGAGCTGGACAACTGTTGGGCATTTGTCGCCTATAACCTCGGCTGGCACCAAGTCCCAACATGCAGCTAACCTCTGATCCATCTTTTCAGCTGCTTGGACGCGTCCCTCCTGTAGGCTGTAGCTAGCTGCTGCTGCTGCTATCCTACTCCAACCTGCTACCGCTGCTGCTGGCAGCTGCTGGCGGTGGTGCATGCTGCATGCATCGTCCATTGCATCCATGCGCCTTTTTTTTTTTCCATCCCCTTTCTTTGGACGCACACGCCGCGCGCATCCCCCGCCAAAGGCTACAAAGCGGCGGAAACGCGAAGAGCCGTGTGGCCGCGCGCGTGCATGCGATATCATGCGCCTCAGCAGCAGCAGAGGCGCGGCCGGATCTTTTGCCGGAGCTAAGCACACGGCGCGGTGGCGCCGTACGTATACATATATGCCCAGCCGATCAGGCGGCGGCGCGCGTCATGCATGCACGCATCCGAGGTCACCATGTGTCTGCTTGCGTCGCGCGCGTGCGCCGGCCGCCTGGTGATCTGGGCGGTGTGGCGTGGCGTGTGCGCGCGCGGGTGTGTGGTGGTGGATGGAGATCGTGTGGTCCATCTGATCGATCTGGCCATGCACGCACCGAACCATGGAGAGAAAGGATCGTCACACCGTCATCGATCGGTTTTTTTTTTTTGAGACATACTGTAGGTGGAGGATACAGGTCCCCATCGTTTTGTGGGTAAAACTTTTATAGATGTGTTCTTCGTGACTTAAAAGCCAATGTTGAAAAAGAAAATACGTTAAAAATATCTCAAAATCAATCTCAAAATTAAGCTTGAAAATTCAAAATTTGGTTTTTTCTTGGCTTATTAGGCCATCCGATGGGAGCCACAGTATGATATGCTCACAGACGACACAGTACTGTCCTTTTGAGTTTTGATGGTGGTCGTTGACTTGTTGCCGATACTACTATAGCTTGAGCCTTGAGCGGGTAGCCAACTGTTGCGTACTGCAAAATGCGCCACGCATCCTAGCTACTATACTACACTACTGTAACCCAATCTTGTTCATGTCTTTTATGGCTTCTTTGAAACAAGAGAATTTACCCCTTAAAAAAAAGGAACACGAGAATTTTACTACATAAATTGTACTATATGAATTAGTGGTAATTCATTTTATCCTGCACCCTTTGACTTAGAGATAAGGTAACTTGTCATAATGAAACTGAACTGATTGTTATCCGAATTAACCCATGGAAATTGGATTTTTTTTTTAAGACGGAGGTAGTAAGAATGTTTAAGCAAGATACATTGCACTTGATATAACTTGCGATGTGTACTCACTTGTTGGTGGGAGAAATTGGATCCCTGGGTTCACAAAATTGATCTGCCTTGGAAGACGCTCCCAAGTGGTTTTTCAGTTTTCATGAAATCATTGACCAACAGTGAAATTTGTCCAAATCTTGCAGAAACTTAAAATCAGTATGAATTTTGTTGAACTTCGTAAGTTAACTAATGAGTGATCTATGATCACGAGTAGCTTGAAAACAAAGTGTTTTATACTCCGTACTGGTTTTGTAAACCCTAGCGAATACTCACCATCCATGCTGAAACCTTGAAATTGGATCCGAATTAACCCATGGAAATTGGAATCCGAATTAACCGAATTAACCCATGGAAATTGGAATCCGAATTATCCGAATTAACCCATGGAAATTGGATCTTTTAAACCTTGAATGTCTATGTCCTCACTCTTTTACTAATTAGCTTATCCTTCGAACTTCACTTTTTTTTAGGAAAAAAGAATAGAATAACTTATTTCGTGTGGCATGAATTTATGGACCAGATGATGGCAAATTCCTACTTCTACACTCAGGCTGTGTTTGGATCCAAAGTTTGGATCCAAACTTCAGTCCTTTTCCATCACATCGACCTGTCATACACACACAACTTTTCAGTCACATCATCTCCAATTTCAACCAAAATCTAAACTTTGCGATGAACTAAACACAGCCTCAGATTATTGCATGGATAGAATGTGAGATTTTGACCAGCTTGCAATTTTGCAAGCATGAACAGAGACCAGACAGGCAGACACAATCCCTTTTTTTTTCCAAGGCAGATCAGATAAAATACCTGTTTAGCTTCAACGCACATAGTAAAAGCGAGGGCCTGCTAGCTCGTAACTGTTTCCACTCTATAGCTCTCACACACTGTGTGCTAGCTACTCCTATATTGTAGTAAGTAGTAACAATGATAAGACAAATCAGACATTACCCGATAGTTTGTACAGTTTGGCTATGGGGTCCCATGCGACTCGCACACAATTCGATCGGATTCGGATTCAGCAGCAGTTCCCGCGCCAAAAATGAGAGAGGCGCGAGAGCTTTTCTCCCTTTCCTGGACCCCGACACGCGCCGGTGAATGTCCGGCCGGTGGGCCACCGTCACTTGTGGAGTGGTCACTAGTTCTATCGACAGGAGAAAAGCAAGTACTCCTTCCGGCACTAAATATTTAGCACCGTTAATTTTTTTAAACATATTAGACCGTTTATTTTATTTGAAAAATTTAAATAACTATTAATTATTTTCCTATCATTTGATTTATTATTAAATATATTTTTATGTATACATATTGTTTTCCATATTTCACAAAAATTTTTGAATAAGACGAACGGTTAAACATGTTTAAAAAAGTCAACGGCGTTAAATATTTAGGGACGGAGGGAGTAGTAAGAATTTAGGATATCTGTTTCGTATTCGGCTAACACCAATGTACTATGGGATTTGTGTTCTTGTGGTAATAGCGAGTAATCACATGATTTTCCCTTTTTTTAAAAAAATATTTTCCTTCATTTTTTATAAAATAAATAATCCAATGGTGAATTTTTTTAAAAAAATATACTGAACCATCGAAGTAAAAAAAACCCATCTTATCCAACTTCATTGTTAGAGTTGTTATCACTCACCAAAACCGCGACATGACGTACCCAATGTCGCCAAATGGAAGGAAGGGAGACATAGTGGAGTTACCCATTACGAGGACGTCACGTGTACACTTTTGAAAAAAAAAAAAGCTTTGCTTTTGCAAAATGGAAAATGAAAAGATTGTTTTCAAATCAAATTCTACATTGTCGTGATAGGTGGTGCCATGAAGTGATCGTGTTAGCATTGACATATTCTAAATAGGGTAACTTATTAGATGACCCAAAGAGGTTAGACACAAACCTATCCAAGTACTACATAGGCAAAATCCATTAAATTTTAAAATAAAGGTAGTATTAAGCGATATACATATGTCAATATGATCGGTAGTATATATAATACACTCTTTACAAAAGATAGTACTCCCAAATCTATTTTAGATCCTACAAAAGTACTTATCCATGGTGGCTTATGGGCCCTCTCCCAAGCCCATCCCACTATGTGGTTCTCACCTTTTATTTTTGTGGTTGATGAACTTCTTAGGTATCAGATCTCTTTCTGACCATGCATGTTTTATGATCATGTCACATGATTTGTTAGTCATTTGAGATCACATGATTCTATACAAGCCAAGCATACAAGTATATTTATATTTATTGTTGTCAGATGTAAGCATTTAAATTCCGTGTGTACTAATTAAGTGCTAATGGTCTTCTGTTTATTTTAAGTGATGTGGAGAGACATCTGCCATTTACTTTTTATGAGTATTTTGGAAATTAAGTTTAGAACTTATGAAGAATTTCTATCAAAGTTCATTAATTGCATAAATAAGGCATATACTTTTTGAGTGGACAATTTTTTCATAATCTTTTTCGTTGCAGATTATTTACCAGATCGCCGAAACAAATTATTTGTTCCACGTGTAAAAAAAATACATTTTCTTGGAAAACTTTCTTCTACTTATATTTCTTAGACTACTTGTTTTAAGTTATTTGTTAAGTTCTATTAAAATATGTAATTTATCCTTATAGTTAAGAAGATAATACACAGCAACAACGTACACAACAATTCAAAGGGTGTGTTTAGTTCACGGCAAAATTGGAAGTTTGGTTGAAATTGGAACGATGTGATGGAAAAGTTAGAAGTTTATGTGTGTAGGAAAGTTTTGATGTGATGGAAAAATTGGAAGTTTTAAGAAATATTTTGGAACTAAACACGGTGAAAGTGAGGTAAGAATCACATAGGGTGTGTTTAGTTCCTGAAAAAAGTTGAAAGTTTGAAGAAAGTTGGACGTTTGGAAAAAAAAGTTGAAAGTTTATGTGTGTAGGAAAGTTTTTGATGTGATATGATGTGATGAAAAGTTGGGAATATGGGGGAACTAAACAAGGCCGTAGAAGAAATCCATGTGGATAAATCTATGTGCAGGATGTGACTAGTCCTAACTGCGGGTGCAAGCCGGCAGGCAGCAGGGAGACAGGAAGGTGAAAAGGGGAGTAGTAGGGCAATATATTTGATTGGTTTCAGTTCTTGGATTTAATGGCTAGATCACTCGAATAGCTTAGTTGCATCCTCCACCTCAAATACTTTATGATCGTACGTAAATATGAAACAACCTACATTTTAGAAATGAAATGAAATGAAAGGGTAAAAACATTGATATGCTTTCACTTGTGCGTCTGACTCCCGAGGAGAAAATAAGACGCTTCTCTAATTCGTCCACTCGCTCTCATTCTCTACTGCTCCTCCCGGTTGCGAGTAAGCTTGCTAGCATCCAACGATGCTGACCGTGTCCATTGCCACCACCAGGAAGTTCCCTAGGCGCATCCCCACCCCAACGCCCTCCCTCGCCTCCGTGCACCTATTTTGGACACCTCATTATCGCCGTCTCCGGTCTCCCTATTAGATCTGGCCACGCCAAGCTTTGAGACGTCAAATTTGGGGGCATCGATCGGTGATGGGAAGGTTCGCATGAGGATAAGTGAGGGGTTGCCCATGTGAAGCATCGTGGAGGTGGTGACCTTTGCGGTGGTAGCAATTTTGGGACAATTCGACCTCAAAGGCAAAACTACACGTCCGGATGGGCAAGCCGATCATCAGGATTGCTTTCTCATGCCCATAAGTGGAGATGACGTACAAGAAGGACGAAGCCGATAACAACTACACTAGAGCCAACGAGACGTTGCAGCCAACTAATGGGATGTCCTCCGCATCCCGATTTATGGGGCGTCAAGAGAAAGGGACATTTAGAATGCTTTTACAATTTATTAGATGTTCCAGCAGTTGGAATATGAAGTTTCATGGATGGGATGAATGCAATGTTTAATATGTCTGACATCTTTAATTTGTGATTTTATTAATTAGTTTCATCTTACAGATGTTGGCAATTTAATGTTTATTTTATTTTGGATTTAACAATGTTTCATCTTTTCAAATTATTATGGATGTTGCAGTCTAATTACCTAGATTATTTATACATGTGTTTCTAATTAATATAGTTCCATCGGACACTAGTTCTCGTCTTTTTTTTTTTCAAATGTTGTAGTAATGACTACTCCCCCGTTTAATTTATATTGTTAGACTTATGACTTTTTTATTAGTTAATATTTTTATATTTGATCAAATTTATAGAAAAACATAGCAATAGTTTTAACACCAAACAAACATAATATTAAAATATGTTCAATATTAGATTTAATGAAACTAATTTGGTGTTATAAGAGTTGTTACATTTTTATGAACTTGATCAAACTTATAGAAGTTTGATTTAGGAAAAAGTCAAAATAAATTATAATATGAAATGGAGTGAATATATCTTTTGTTTTGCATGACGAAGTTTATGAAAGTAGAAAATAATTATACTAAGAGTAGATAAAATGAGAAATAATTACATTGGAATTTGATAAAGTGAGGGTGTTCTAGTTGTTTTGCTTTTGTATGTATTGATATATGTAAGGTGGGTGAAAAATAAAATTATTTTAGGATAAAGTGAGTAACATATAACTCCGAGTTTGCCTGACAGCCAAATGAAACTGTTTGACCGGCCGGCAACGTTTTGTCTAGGTTGGGTGCTCATCAATCTATTCCTAAAAGGCTAAAACAATTCACACATATAAGAATTTGGCGATCCGTTATTACTACGACATCACATTTTTAACACGGTTTAATTCATCATGCGAATAAAAAGAAAACGTACTAGCTAGTACGTGTGGGAGCTGCTAGCTAGCTAGTGGTCGATCCGATCCCTACTGTACACACTTCACTCAATTAAGATTTGCAGCTTCGGTACGTGAAGTACGCAATATATATGTACCAGACTTCCAATTCGTACGTACTCCCTCCGTTTCACAATGTAAGATTTTCTAGCATTACCCACATGTATATAGATGTTAATAAATCTATACACATATATATGTCTAGATTTATTAACATCTATATAAATATAGACAATGCTAGAATAATTTACATTATGAAACAGAAGGAGTACTGCTATGCGGTACTTTACTGCCATGCATCCTGTATGTATGTACCTCGTCTAGTTAGTCAAACTGTACCGGGTGACCTTGCCATTTTCATGTGAGGCCATTACAAATGAACAGTGATCGCCAATTCGCCATAACACGTACAGCTCTGATCGATCTCAGATCATCAAAATATGTACTGATAATTAAAGTGTTCAGCCTAGATTCCTTTTGTAAGTACGTAGCAAACGGTGATGTACGTGTACCTAAGTAGAGTACGTAATTGTACCGCTTATCGATCAGAACACAGCAATTAAGATCTGTATATATAGTTAGGATCATTATTCAGATTTACAGTATCTCTCTCGTACGAGTATACGTTGGCTAGCTGGATTAGTTACGAGATTGATCGAGGGTTGTTGGATGTTTGGATGGCAATTCTTAATTAGTTACGAGGCTGTCCCGTTTATGCCGGGCAAATATATGTAGGACGGCACGCTGTTTGAGCAAGAAAAACAGAAGGTGATCGAGTGAGTTTACAAGTACATAATTAAAAACACTCAAATGTTCACGGAATCTAAGTATATGTAGTTAACCTCAGGGTGTACAAAAAAAGATTGTAATTCCGGCCCAAAACACAGCACATCAGCCGTCCTAGGTCGATGTTCAACCGCGGCCATTGATGGTGCAATACTGCAATGCATTAGCAGTTGAATGACAGCGCATTGCTTCTCTAGCTTCGCATTTTGTTGGATGGTGCTGTTGCCCAGTTGATGAGAAATCCAAACTTTTGTAAATTAATTTTTGTGCCCCTAAAAAATCATTTAGTGTAAGCATTCGGGATTCAAATGGAGTATTATTTAGAACCTTAATAAACTCACATTTTAACAAATGATTCCATATGAAGTATTTTAAGATAAATAAAGGGATGTCATATAAAACATAAGTGATACACGTGTCACCTCCGGCTCGGGCGACTCGGGCGTCAGAAACCCTAGCCGCTGCTGCCACCCACCTTCCCCTCCTCCTCTGCCTTGCCGCCTCCTAAGAGAGTCGCCGGAAAAGCCGGTGGCTTGCTAGGACAGCAGCGGCGGGGCTCGAGATGGCGACCACCCTAGATACAGAGCGGTCGGATCTGAAAGTGGGCGACGATCGGAGTGGTGCCGGTGTCGGGGTTGGCGCGTAGACGGAGGCGGCGCCAGACAGATCCTACGCGCGTACAACGGTGATAGGCGGAGGTGGAGGCGGGGGTGGAGGAGACGACAGGTGGTGGGGTAGACCAAAGACGGTGGTGATGGGGAGGTCATGGCCGCAAGAGGCGTTGCCGGATCCACGGCAGGCGCTACCAGATCCGGAACCAAACGGAGGCGCAGGCGACAAGCGGAGGGATAGAGGCCGAGCGTGAAGCAGGACACGGCAGCTCGGAGGCAGTGGCCGCGATGGGCGCCACCGGATCCGCGTTGGGTGCCACCGGATCTAGTGCCAGATCCAACTCACCTCCTTGGTGCAGGTATCTTCGATGTGGGAGGCCAGAGTTTTCTCTGGCGGCGCAGGGAGGCTGGCGCGGTGTGTGTGGCACCAGGAGGGTTAGTTCGGGCGATGGCAGGGAGGCCGGCCCGCTCGATGGCGCAGGAGGCTGACATCACCGACGACAGGAGGCCGGGGAGGCTGACTTGTGGGGCTGTGCAGGTGCATCGGTGACCACATGCCGATAGAGGATGGTCGATGATGCAGCATTGGAGCATTAAACTACAAGTTGACAGGGGGCAGGTGGCAGGTGTGAATCCTAGCTCAGCCTTGCCAGGCCAGCAACGATGTCATTTTCCCTCTTAGGAGCGCTGTTGAGCCGCACCTCTCCCTCAGGTAGGCAGCTGGGTGAAAACCTTGTCTTGATTCTCCTCGAGGCCTCGAAGAACAGCGATATGGGTGTTCATCGTTGCCTTTTCTCCCTGGAGACACTACCAAAACCTCTCTCCGACAGGTTGTGCGTGCTCTTTCTTGATGGATGTCCTCTTTCGGAGGCGCCCTAGTCAATGCAAGTTGGCCATGTTGACGGGCCTTGTAGGGGAGAGCGGTTCCATCTTCTCTCTCACCCTCTCTCCTTGAACCCCAAAGGCATGGATAGAGCTGAGTACGGTGCTCGCTGTTAGGGTTTAGCTTTGGGCGGCCCGATTGTAGCTTCTCTGTTGGCATAGCTGCAGCCGGTTCGGTGCTAGCTTTCTGCTGAGTTCTGTGTATGTGTTTTCGGTGCGTGGTGTGTGGTGGTGGTGCTTTTCTTTCCTTTCCTAGCTACTACCTTCTAGGGTGCTAGCCTTGTAATTTTTTTCTCCTCTATTCAATGAATCATCGCACCGTCTAGTGTTGGCTGTTAAAAAAAGTATTTAGTTTAACCTAAACAATAATTATGTTCTTATTATGATTGCTATAGTGTCGAAACAATTGTCAACTATTTGTATGTCTTCATATATTTAAAATGATACTAGATGATAAAGTGTTTTAAACTCTCGAGAACATCACTTCATCGGATATGCACATAACTTCACATGTTCCAATGACAATTCCAAGTCCAAGTCCAGTTCGGCCTCCAGAAACAACACTAACTTTAAACGAACCTAGCACCTTCATGTTAACTCCGATTTGGATAATCTTAGACTTGTTGGAAAACTTATCTTGTCACCTGTCAAACGCATATGGTTTCATATCCAAATTCATTTGAAGTCAATGGGAATCATCAAAACAAGAAAGTGGTGTTGTTGAAGCCGAACTTGGGCCTTGGGCCTTGCAATAGGTTAGGCCCATCTCAGAAGTGCCTCTCTCTACCTCCACGAACCAGCACTTAATCCTAGCTCTATTTTCCTTTATAAATGTCCATATACACCCTCTAGAACAATTGGATTTTATTTAGTTGAATTTTGCCAAGTGACATTCGTCTTGTCTCTAGTCCTCACTTGATTAGTCAACGACTATAGATTCAAAGCTCCAAAAAATTGGTGTGTTGATTTGCCGGGTCGATTGGATCTACCACTTCAATCGCAGCTATTTCTTTGTGCTTAATTACCTATTCGCAATATCTAATTGCATTTATCATGTTCTTGTAGTGTTCTCTCCTTTGCATTGCGGGGATCATCAACTGCTTGTCACAATTAGTACGACATCGTTTTATGGTGTAGCGATTGCACGACATCCTGAACTTGTTCTGGTTGATAGCTACGTCGCAAACGTCGCATTTGATCGAAGTGAGAGTTATCCCCTCACCAGAAGATCAGGCTATGAGAGAGAGCTTCATCAAGGAGTTACTACATGCGGGTATGGGAAGTCTGATGCAAGTGCAATGTGTGAGCCTTCTACAACGTGGTAGCATCCCTAGCTACCATAATAGCAAAGATCAAAGAAAAAGAGTCAGTGACTTCGATAAAAGCGGAGGCGTACAAACTCCGAAAACCTCTGTTTGGGAGAGCTCACTTAGTTACCTCCTTTTGTAGGCATGGTTTTTGCCTATGTCCTATACATACATTTATCTTTGTTGTAGGCCTCGTTCTCTAATAATATATATGCGACAAAACTTTCGCCCTTATCAAAAGCTATATGCAGATATGGTATTTTCGTATTGCCCTAAAAAAGACTAGTTCCAAATGATCCCGAATCCAACAACAATAAATTGGCATGGTGGTTTACCTCAAAAGCAGCAAGGATCAATGCACATATTAATGGTGTTGGAGATTCAACCCATGGGTGCCGATCATACCTGTTTTTATAACAAAATGTTTGGATATAATCAGAGGCAGAGCCAGGCTTGGGACAATGCTTGAGCCTTAGGGTTGGCTAAAAACTGATGAGGACTAGGGTCCCAATATTCCATTAGGTACTGGATAGGTTGATCATGGAGACTCGAAGTTGATGATCCAGAGGCTCCGATTACTAGAATGACCGAACTCCTCGCAATCACTACACCACCCCTCTGTTGGCCTCATCGAAAAAGCTGTCTCCTGCAAACGAATCGCTAACACAAGTAAGGGAGTGGAAGATTCAATCTGAATATATTGTGGTGATAAGATGAGTCTCTAGGTTCCACAAACCAAACTAGCAACGAAACTGTAATGACAGAATAATCTAAGTAAAATACAACTCTAATTCGATGATGGTTACATATTAAATAGGTTCTAGGGCCGACCTAAGACCCCTAAACACATCCCTAGTGGACTCTAATTAACATGATACACAGCTCAATAGGTTTAAAGACGATGATACAACATCCCGACAGTTCTTGGATGCTTTCTTGTTTCGGTAGTTTCCGTTGACTTATAAGTAATTTTGACGTGATACCAAATCCATTGGAAAGGTGGTCTCGTTAGCTTTCTGTACATATCTAGAACATAAAAAAGGGAGTCCGAACGAGGTCCAGGTGGCGATTTTGTTGCGGCTGCTCCTGGATGACGAGCTGGACTCGAACTTGATTTGAATTGGGTCTGTATCTTTTAGCCTCGTACATATTCAAATCAGTGATATTCTCATAAAAAACTCCATGTAAAAACTTGAGATATTGTCTAGAAATTTTGAAAATATATAATTTCTAACTAAAATTGTCAAATTCATCTTTAGAATTTTTTTCCTTTTCCTTTGCTCCATCGATGGATATAAGGATTATCTACTCGTACTTGGTACATATTGATATCTTCTTAAAGATTTTATATAAGTCTTTACAACGCACTAGCAAAATACGTATGTGGTTGCTCCTTACAAAGCCACATAAAGATTGCAGAAGCAAACAAAATTGAAGGACTTCTCTGAAGTCTGAAATGCGAAATCTTGTGAAACAATGGACTGGATATTAATTGTTACTACTACTATTGAACTCTTACGAAAAATCCCAGTAGGACACATCACACCCGTTTCCAACATGGGGCTAAAAACACGGTACTACCACTGTACGTACCTTCAAACTCCAAATCATGTGTTAGTCCAACACAAAATCTACTTTGTTATGATGGGGATAACGAGTTTCAAACACGAAGCACCTGTCACAATCAACCGAAAAACACTCCTGGTACAGCCCTAAACCCCCATTTTTAAAACGAGTTGGAGCCAAACCCACTTCCAGTAAGTACGGCTGTGTTTAGATCCAAAGTTTATCCAAACTTCAGTCCTTTTTTATCACATCAACCTGTCATATACACATAACTTTTCAGTCACATCATCTCTAATTTCAACCAAAATCCAAACTTTGCGTTGAACTAAACACAGCCGTAGCACACAACATCACACGGATGCCGCCGAGTGGAGACGTGTACTTACTACATACATCGCGAGACAACAGAGATACACTTCACTCACACGCACCCCCGTCATTGCCCCGGCGCGACAGGTGCGCCCCAGACAAGTACTACTAGTGACACTCTCACTAGTGAGTGAGTGAGAGAGAGAGAGAGAGAGAGAGAGAGAGTTTATTGCATCATCTAGCTAGCTAGTAGCTGAAGGGTACAGCAGCAGCAGCTGCTTGCAGCGGCGCGTCAAAATTAGCAGGTGTGTGTCCACAGCTTCACACTCCCCTATACTTGCTCTTAGCCTCGTCTCCTTCCCCTATTACTCCCTAAGCTTTTTCTTAAGCTCGCCAAGAACACACCCGAGAAATCCAAAAGGGAGGGAAAAGAAAGGGGGTGGCCGGCCGGTCGGTCGGCGGCCATGGATTTCGACGACCATGACGAGGGTGTCGGCGACGAGGAGATGCCTCCGATGCCTCTGAGCTCGGGCTACGACGCGCCGATGCAGCCCGGGCTTGGAGGGTGGCGGTGGCGGGGTGCCCAAGCCGGGAGGTGGGTCGGCGGCGGCGGTGGTGGTGGTGGTGGTGGTGGAGGAGGAGGGGCGAGGTATCGGGAGTGCCTCAAGAACCACGCCGTCGGCATCGGCGGGCACGCCGTGGACGGCTGCGGCGAGTTCATGGCTGCCGGCGAGGAGGGCTCCATCGACGCGCTCCGCTGCGCCGCCTGCGGCTGCCACCGTAACTTCCACCGCAAGGAGTCGGAGTCCCCACGGGCGTCGGCCGCCGAGCCCTCCGCCGTGTCCCCGCCGCCATCTCGGCTACGGCGCCTCGCCGCACCACCAGTTCTCCCCCTACTACCGCACCCCGGCAGGGTACCTCCACCACCAGCAGCACCAGATGGCGGCCGCGGCCGCGCCGCGCGCCGCGCGCAGCGGGGCTACCCGCAGCGGCCCCTCGCGCTGCCGTCCACCTCCCACTCGGACGCGACGAGGGCGACGACATGTCCGGATGGTCGGCCCCATGGTGATTGGCCCCATGGTCGGCATGTCCCTCGGCTCCGCCGGCCCCTCCGGCTCCGGCTCCGGCAAGAAGCGGTTCCGCACCAAGTTCACGCAGGAGCAGAAGGACAAGATGCTCGCCTTCGCGGAGCGGCTCGGGTGGCGCATCCAGAAGCACGACGAGGCCGCCGTGCAGCAGTTCTGCGAGGAGGTCTGCGTCAAGCGCCATGTCCTCAAGGTTTGGATGCACAACAACAAGCACACCCTGGGCAAGAAGGCGCCATAGCTAAGCAAGCCAAGCAACTAAGCTAAGCTCAGCTAAGCTCATCTCCTCCCGGTGTTAGGTACCTGCACTGCAACTGCAACTGCATGCATCACCATCTCCATCTACTTCTACTACCTCCTTACCCGCGGCTAATTAGCCTTTTTCTTGCCTCTTTTACCTCACCTGAGTAGAAGCTTAGCTAGGTTCGGAGCGAGCAAGCTGTTCTTGTTGGTTTTAGGGGAGGTGGTGGTTGCTGCTGCTGCTGCTTTTGCATCTTTCCTTGTTTCTTTTTCGTTATTTTATTCCATTGTGGTTGGGTTCTTTGGGCTTGTGGTTGCCGTCGTTGTTGTTTCCTAGTAGATGATGACGACGACGTTTGGTGTTGGGAAGGAAGAGGACATGGATGGCGATTTGCCGATCGATTTAGATCTTGGGAATGTAGTACTTTTGTGTTGCAATTGAAATTTCCTTCCTGGGGATTTGGGTTGCTGCACGGTTTGTTTGTTTCATCATTTCTTTTCCCCTATATTTCTTGTGCTTGGCACTTCATCATCAGTAGCACTTGTAGTTCGTCTAGCTAACAACTAGGGCAGATAAAGATTCAGAAAGGTCGCTGCAACTATATGAGCTGCAACACTGTTGCATTCACATCGATCTCCCTCGCTTCCAATTTCCAGACCTGGGCACCAACTTGTCCATGATCCGTCCGCTTCACCTGTCTACTCTGAAATTCCAATTTCTCTAGCTACCATGTTCGCTGCATTTTTCTTCCGAGTTCTCGATCTCACTGTATCCGCTGCATTTTACTCGTTCCACATCTCGCGAGCAGTGATGCCGCATTGCTGCCATGTTTAGGACGCAGAGCTTGCAGAAGCTATAGCAATGCCGGGGACTTTTTAGAATTTAGCCTGTGTGAATTCAATGAAGCCTCGTCCTCTCTTTTACTCTAACACTACTGCTTGTTGTCCTGCTACTCTCCTTGCTTGCTTGCAGCAATGTGCATTTCTGCTCATGCCATTTACTTCGTGCAACACCGATCCACCTTTCGCTTTTATTAAACGAGGCCGTCGCATTCATTGCGATCGAATTCGTGATACGCCATTGATGATCACGACGAGCTTTCTCCCGTCTACTAAGCTCGCAGGCTAGCATGCACATTTATGTCCTGGCCATGATCACCATGCGGTATGCTTGGCGAGAGGATAGGAATTGAGAGCATCATGGCATCCGCCAATGGCGCGGCTCGCAAGTAAAATGGTAGGCTCCACGGCCGGAAAGAAGGAGACGGCCGTGCCGGGCCGGGGCCGGAGCCAGCCTTGCAAGCTGCCGCCTCCTCTCCTTTATCTTTTGAAGGAAAGGCCGGGGAGAGAAGACGGGTCGAGAGGGAGAAAAAAAAAAACAATTCCGGTGATCTCTCTTTGGCCGTCCGTCCGGCCACTTCTTGCTTTTCACCGGCCCGCGCGCATTGCCTTCGTCGTCGTCGTCGTCGACAGCGGCGGCGGCGCGCACCGTGCGAAAGGCTGGCGTGGCGCGTGATCGAGAGCGTGGATAGGATTAGCTGCTGCGGCCTTGAGCTAGCTAGGCTGGTGCACTGCGTGCAGTGCAGCGCAGCGCAGAAGGGGTGGAGAGAAAAGCGAAGAGCCTCCCCTTTTCCCCGTCGCGCTCTCCCCTCCCCCCGTGTTGTACTTTGCCCGCCCCCGCCATTATTGAAGCCATCCTTGATGGCCACTTCGAGAGTACTGTAGACACGGCCGCGCGCGCGCGCGGCTGGTGGTGGCGAGGCGTGCGCTAGCAGAATCCGAATGGTGCAAACTTTTGTTTTCTACTGCACACCCCGACCCCGAGACGAGACGAGAGAAATGCTGGTGTTGCGCGGCATGGTGGTAGCTAGTGGGCGCTGCAAGCGTAGTCGTCGTCCGCACTGCACGAGCTAGGTAGATCGGCGTACGTGGACCACGGCGCGTGCCGCGCGCCGGCCGCGGGTCCCCGTGCGACCCGGCCGGTGCCGCGCGGCGCGCGAACGTCGCGGTCTCGCCGAGCTGGCCGACGGCGCGGTGTATGGCTAGCTAAGCTACTTGGGCTATAGCTGCTGGCATTAATGGAATCCAACATCCTGGTCCGGTACGACGCGTGGGTCAGGCTCTCGATCGATCGATCGATCGGTCGTGTAGAGCGATCGAGTAGAGGAGGGATGGGGGATTTAATTGGGAAGAAATCTGGTTGGGTTTCGGATGGCGGTTGGAGTTGGAAGTTTGCTGTCTGAGCGCGGCCGCTCTCACATGTCCACTGGTTGCGCCACTGGGTTCGACGCCTGAACTGTGTGCATGCATATGTTAATCCTTAGCTACATGGCGAAAGGGAAGTTGTGTCTACAGTTGACCTGTACTAAAAGTTTTAGGCTATATTTCAGTTTCATGGTAGGGAAATTTGAACAGATTAGGGTCAAGAGGATATCGGCGGAGCAGGACATGCCCAGTTGGCATTGTTCTGTCCCATTGGATTGTTACGTGCACAGGAGTTGATTTTAAACTCTCTAGGGGACGTCTTTTCGTTGCTTGCATGTCACTCAAATTGTTATGAAAAATTTTAAAAAAATTGAGAAATGTATTAACATGTGATATATATATAAATCACTTTGCAAACATGCAACTTAAAATTTAATTTCTACATGTTGCAACAAAAAAAAATAAATTTGACTGTCAATATACGTTAACTAGCTATAGTTTAATTTGTTTTTTTGTTGCGAAATGTAAAGTTAAAGTTAAAGTTGTATGTTTATGCGGTGATATATATCACATGCTAATACATCTTAAATTTTTTTCATAACTATTTGAGGGGGCATCCCCTCGAGAGTTCAGGATAGTTTCCCTATTATGCACTACCTTAGTCTAAAAAAGAAACTTTGGTTTTTGGCTATGCACATGGATAATTCTTTTTGAGTTGGAGGGTATATTGCTTGGGGGATTATGTGCGTTGGCGGTGGGTGTTAATCTCCCGAATGATCTAAATATTTGAGTCTCGTGAACATATATACGTTCTGAGTTCTTTATGGCCTTTGGGGAGGAATCAAGATGTATATATAGCTCGTAGCACTAATCAGGATGGGAAAAGTATTATACATGCAGGAATTACACATGCAATTATATATGTGGTCTAGAAGTCGGACAGATTTTTGGTGTTCGTTAATTAGGAGAGGGGCATATTTTCCGCTCCCATTATGTTTTGTACTCCAGTTCAATTGAAGGAAAAACAAAAGGTCAATATGTTTTTTCCTCGGTTCTTGAAAATATTGAGGGACCGGAGAAAAACTTCCTGGTTGTACAACAATCTTCATTTTGTTCATTTCATGATATTTTCTAAAATGATGATGCATCCACTTACAAAATCGGTAGAATCCATTTATGGACCTTGAAGTTTATTCGAAGTTCATCTTTTATCTTAACTACAACCTGATTATTTTCATTATGAACTCTTCAAAAGATGACTAATGTTGCAAACCGAAGTACATCCTGGAACTTACTAGTACCTTTTATTTGTTTTGTTTTAAATGTAAGTTGTTTTTCTAGCTAGTTCGTACTTTTATTATGTAAGCATTCGTATGTTCATATTAGTGAAAAACCATTTACCTGACTTTTTTGGGTTTGTGGGTGAAAAACAAACGGTTTTGTAGTTTGGTTTTGGGTGAGATAGAAATGGACTTTGGGCAAATTCCATGAGTTAAAGTTGGACTTAACCCTTGACAAAATTTTCAAATGTAATACAGCTGTGACCCTTTGGGGGAATTTTTCGAATTGTACCAGGAATGATCACGAGCTGGAGCAGTAGTAATCTTGTACTCGGTGTATAGTTAGCAATTACTCATGTACTGGCAAGCAGGTCGCAAGCTAGGTGACCGTGCCAACACTCTAGTGAAAATGTGAAATGCTAGATTGCCAGGCATGTCCTTGCACCGTCGTGTGCTGTAACCCTGTAAGGCTAACGTCGGCATGTTGACGCTGAATGCTTCCGGGCATCCGGCCGGCCGGTCCGGTCACGTCCGTCGAGGCCAATTAACCATGAGCCCATTCATCAACACGGCGTACAGATGCCGTATAACATCATGTGATCCTCAATGCTGCAATACATGTGATCCTCAATGCTGCAACTTTAGTACTGTACATTCAGTGGAAGCAAGCGATCATCAACTTGTTCAATTGGTACCGTACCTGACCGAGACGAGATTCGCTGGCTCTAAAGAGTGTGAGGAGGCGTTAAGATACGGTCATTCCCAGTTATTGCCCCACGGTCATTTTCGGGCACATATTCCCATATGCATATCTAGCTAGAGTTATCCCATTTTTTGCTACTAATTTATTTTCATGGTTTTGTAGCTACGTGTCTTATAGGGTTTATTAACTTCTTTGCCAAAAAAGACCTTATCAACTATTGGTAATATATGCGAAATGTTATCATTATCACATTTTAGCATGATAAGGTAAGGTTTGGTTTGAAGCCTTTTCAACTCTAGGTAGAAGTTTGAGAGTAGAAAGTTTTGGAATTATCAAGTTTTGGTAGAGTTGGGTTGGTAATATTATGTTTAGATTGTTATCTTATCAAATTTTGGTAACAAAATGTTTAAAATGAACAAACCCATAGAATTTTGGTTAGAATTTGGATTTTTTGGGGAGAATACTATCTGAAGCTGCTAAGGCTCCCCTGATCAGTAGGGATTGTTGCACTGATAGCTGGTTGCAGACTTGCAATGGTGCTCAAAACCAAGTTGCCCAATTAATCTGGAACAATAATCCAAATTTCCATTCCTGTACTTTGGGTTAACAGCAGAACACAGTAATGAGGTGCAGTTTTTTTTCCCTTCATTGCTATAGTACACAACTACACATACAAAGCTGGAGAGCAGGATAAGCACAGCCTTCAGCCTTGTTGTCGTAGTTCTCGGGAGAGGCGATCGAGGGAGAGCCTTTACTTCACTTGGATGCGACAAAATGCAGAGCCAGCCCTTTCACCAGCGGCAAAAGAGCATGGACCCAACTTGTGGTTTCTGGGCCGAACCGGCGGTCCGTCCGGAGCCAGCAAAGCCGCAGCAGCAGCGCCGATCGATCGCCTATCGCAACTCCTCAAAGCATGTACTCCCTCCATCCTTAAAAAAAAAAAATACAGCAACATATATAGTATGAAATAAAACATAGTTTTTGTTACTATGAAATTGATCAAGTTTGTAGAATTAGCACGTGTGTAATCACGTACTAAGATTACTATATTTTGAAACGGAAGAGAGCAGCAGTCGACATGGGCGTAGGGGTTGCACATGTTCGGTCCGGTTCGACGACTTGATGGAAAGCGAGCAAAGTGTAGGAGGAAGAAGAGTCGACCCCCAAAAGGTGTAGTAGTAGCTAGCTAGCTAGCCATGCGTCAAGCGCCATGTCCTCAAGGTTTGGATGCACAACAACAAGCACACCCTGGGCAAGAAGGCGCCATAGCTAAGCTAAGCCAAGCAAGCTAAGCTAAGCTCAGCTAAGCTCATCTCCTCCCGGTGCTAGGTACCTGCACTGCAACTGCAACTGCATGCATCACCATCTCCATCTACTTCTACTACCTCCTTACCCGCGGCTAATTAGCCTTTTTCTTTGCCTTCTTTTACCTCACCTGAGTAGAAGCTTAGCTAGGTTCGTAGCGAGCAAGCTGTTCTTGTTGGTTTTAGGGGAGGTGGTGGTTGCTGCTGCTGCTGCTTTTGCATCTTTCCTTGTTTCTTTTTCGTTATTTTATTCCATTGTGGTTGGGTTCTTTGGGCTTGTGGTTGCCGTCGTTGTTGTTTCCTAGTAGATGATGACGACGACGTTTGGTGTTGGGAAGAAAGAGGACATGGATGGCGATTTGCCGATCGATTTAGATCTTGGGAATGTAGTACTTTTGTGTTGCAATTGAAATTTCCTTCCTGGGGATTTGGGTTGCTGCACGGTTTGTTTGTTTCATCATTTCTTTTCCCCTATATTTCTTGTGCTTGGCACTTCATCATCAGTAGCACTTGTAGTTCGTCTAGCTAACAACTAGGGCAGATAAAGATTCAGAAAGGTCGGCTGCAACACTGTTGCATTCACATCGATCTCCCTCGCTTCCAATTTCCAGACCTGGGCACCAACTTGTCCATGATCCGTCCGCTTCACCTGTCTACTCTGAAATTCCAATTTCTCTAGCTACCATGTTCGCTGCATTTTTCTTCCGAGTTCTCGATCTCACTGTATCCGCTGCATTTACTCGTCTTCCACATCTCGCGAGCAGTGATGCCGCATTGCTGCCCATGTGTTAGGACGCAGAGCTTGCAGAAGCTATAGCAATGGCCGGGGACTTTTTAGAATTTAGCCTATGTGAATTCAATGAAGCATCGTCCTCTCTTTTACTCTACACTACTGCTTGTTGTCCTGCTACTCTCCTTGCTTGCTTGCAGCAATGTGCATTTCTGCTCATGCCATTTACTTCGTGGCAACACCGATCCACCTTTCTGCTTTTATTAAACGAGGCCGTCGCATTCATTGCGATCGAATTCGTGATACGCCATTGATGATCACGACGAGCTCCTCCCGTCTACTAGCTCGCAGGCTAGCATGCACATTTATGTCCTGGCCATGATCACCATGCGGTATGCTTGGCGAGAGGGATAGGAATTGAGAGCATCATGGCATCCGCCAATGGCGCGGCTCGCAAGGTAAAATGGTAGGCTCCACGGCCGGAAAGGAAGGAGACGGCCGTGCCGGGCCGGGCCGGGAGCCAGCTTGCAAGCTGCCGCCTCCTCTCCTTTATCTTTTGAAGGAAAACCGGGAGAGAAAGACGGGATCGAGAGGGAAAAAAAAAAACAATTCCGGTGATCTCTCTTTTGGCCGTCCGTCCGGCCATTTCTTGCTTTCACCGGCCCGCGCGCATTGCCTTCGTCGTCGTCGTCGTCGACAGCGGCGGCGGCGCGCCCGTGCAAAGGCTGGCGTGGCGCGTGATCGAGAGCGTGGATAGGATTAGCCTGCGGCCTTGAGCTAGCTAGGCTGGTGCACTGCGTGCAGTGGCAGCGCAGCGCAGAAGGGGTGGAGAGAAAAGCGAAGAGCCTCCCCTTTTCCCCGTCGCGCTCTCCCCTCCCCCCGTGTTGTACTTTTGCCCGCCCCCGCCATATATGAAGCCATCCTTGATGGCCACTTCGAGAGTACTGTAGACACGGCCGCGCGCGCGCGCGGCCTGGTGTGGCGAGGCGTGCGCTAGCAGAATCCGAATGGTGCAAACTTTTGTTTTCTACTGCCACACCCGACCCCGAGACGAGACGAGAGAAATGCTGGTGTTGCGCGGCATGGTGGTAGCGTAGGGCGCTGCAAGCGTAGTCGTCGTCCGCACTGCACGAGCTAGTAGATCGGCGTACGTGGACCACGCGCCGTGCCGCGCGCCCGCGGGTCCCGTCGCGACCCGGCCGGTGCCGCGCGGCGCGCGAACGTCGCGGTCTCGCCGAGCTGGCCGACGGCGCGGTGTATGGCTAGCTAAGCTACTTGGGCTATAGCTGCTGGCATTAATGGAATCCAACATCCTGGTCCGGTACGACGCGTGGGTCAGGCTCTCGATCGATCGGTCGTGTAGAGCGATCGAGTAGAGGAGGGATGGGGGATTTAATTGGGAAGAAATCTGGTTGGGTTTCGGATGGCGGTTGGAGTTGGAAGTTTGCTGTCTGAGCGCGGCCGCTCTCACATGTCCACTGGTTGCGCCACTGGGTTCGACGCCTGAACTGTGTGCATGCATATGTTAATCCTTAGCTATCATGGCGAAAGGGAAGTTGTGTCTACAGTTGACCTGTACTAAAAGTTTTAGGCTATATTTCAGTTTCATGGTAGGGAAATTTGAACAGATTAGGGTCAAGAGGATATCGGCGGAGCAGGACATGCCCAGTTGGCATTGTTCTGTCCCATTGGATTGTTACGTGCACAGGAGTTGATTTTAAACTCTCTAGGGGACGTCTTTTCGTTGCTTGCATGTCACTCAAATTGTTATGAAAAATTTTAAAAAAATTGAGAAATGTATTAACATGTGATATATATATAAATCACTTTGCAAACATGCAACTTAAAATTTAATTTCTACATGTTGCAACAAAAAAAAATAAATTTGACTGTCAATATACGTTAACTAGCTATAGTTTAATTTGTTTTTTTGTTGCGAAATGTAAAGTTAAAGTTAAAGTTGTATGTTTATGCGGTGATATATATCACATGCTAATACATCTTAATTTTTTTATAACTATTTGAGGGGGCATCCCCTCGAGAGTTTAGGATAGTTTCCCTATTATGCACTACCTTAGTCTAAAAAAGAAACTTTGGTTTTTGGCTATGCACATGTATAATTCTTTTTGAGTTGGAGGGTATATTGCTTGGGGGATTATGTGCGTTGGCGGTGGGTGTTAATCTCCCGAATGATCTAAATATTTGAGTCTCGTGAACATATATACGTTCTGAGTTCTTTATGGCCTTTGGGGAGGAATCAAGATGTATATATAGCTCGTAGCACTAATCAGGATGGGAAAAGTATTATACATGCAGGAATTACACATGCAATTATATATGTGGTCTAGAAGTCGGACAGATTTTTGGTGTTCGTTAATTAGGAGAGGGGCATATTTTCCGCTCCCATTATGTTTTGTACTCCAGTTCAATTGAAGGAAAAACAAAAGGTCAATATGTTTTTTCCTCGGTTCTTGAAAATATTGAGGGACCGGAGAAAAACTTCCTGGTTGTACAACAATCTTCATTTTGTTCATTTCATGATATTTTCTAAAATGATGATGCATCCACTTACAAAATCGGTAGAATCCATTTATGGACCTTGAAGTTTATTCGAAGTTCATCTTTTATCTTAACTACAACCTGATTATTTTCATTATGAACTCTTCAAAAGATGACTAATGTTGCAAACCGAAGTACATCCTGGAACTTACTCGTACTTTTTATTTGTTTTGTTTTAAATGTAAGTTGTTTTTCTAGCTAGTTCGTACTTTTATTATGTAAGCATTCGTATGTTCATATTAGTGAAAAACCATTTACCTGACTTTTTTGGGTTTGTGGGTGAAAAACAAACGGTTTTGTAGTTTGGTTTTGGGTGAGATAGAAATGTACTTTGGGCAAATTCCATGAGTTAAAGTTGGACTTAACCTTGACAAAATTTTCAAATGTAATACAGCTGTGACCCTTTGGGGGAATTTTTCGAATTGTACCAGGAATGATCACGAGCTGGAGCAGTAGTAATCTTGTACTCGGTGTATAGTTAGCAATTACTCATGTACTGGCAAGCAGGTCCCAAGCTAGGTGACCGTGCCAACACTCTAGTGAAAATGTGAAATGCTAGATTGCCAGGCATGTCCTTGCACCGTCGTGTGCTGTAACCCTGTAAGGCTAACGTCGGCATGTTGACGCTGAATGCTTCCGGGCATCCGGCCGGCCGGTCCGGTCACGTCCGTCGAGGCCAATTAACCATGAGCCCATTCATCAACACGGCGTACAGATGCCGTATAACATCATGTGATCCTCAATGCTGCAATACATGTGATCCTCAATGCTGCAACTTTAGTACTGTACATTCAGTGGAAGCAAGCGATCATCAACTTGTTCAATTTGTACCGTACCTGACCGAGACGAGATTCGCTGGCTCTAAAGAGTGTGAGGAGGCGTTAAGATACGGTCATTCCCAGTTATTGCCCCACGGTCATTTTCGGGCACATATTCCCATATGCATATCTAGCTAGAGTTATCCCATTTTTTGCTACTAATTTATTTTCATGGTTTTGTAGCTACGTGTCTTATAGGGTTTATTAACTTCTTTGCCAAAAAAGACCTTATCAACTATTGGTAATATATGCGAAATGTTATCATTATCACATTTTAGCATGATAAGGTAAGGTTTGGTTTGAAGCCTTTTCAACTCTAGGTAGAAGTTTGAGAGTAGAAAGTTTTGGAATTATCAAGTTTTGGTAGAGTTGGGTTGGTAATATTATGTTTAGATTGTTATCTTATCAAATTTTGGTAACAAAATGTTTAAAATGAACAAACCCATAGAATTTTGGTTAGAATTTGGATTTTTTGGGGAGATTACTATCTGAAGCTGCTAAGGCTCCCCTGATCAGTAGGGATTGTTGCACTGATAGCTGGTTGCAAACTTGCAATGGTGCTCAAAACCAAGCCGCCCATATAATCTGGAACGATAATCCAAATTTCCATTCCTGTACTTTGGGTTAACAGCAGAACACAGTAATGAGGTGCAGTTTTTTTTCCCTTCATTGCTATAGTACACAACTACACATACAAAGCTGGAGAGCAGGATAAGCACAGCCTTCAGCCTTGTTGTCGTAGTTCTCGGGAGAGGCGATCGAGGGAGAGCCTTTACTTCACTTGGATGCGACAAAATGCAGAGCCAGCCCTTTCACCAGCGGCAAAAGAGCATGGACCCAACTTGTGGTTTCTGGGCCGAACCGGCGGTCCGTCCGGAGCCAGCAAAGCCGCAGCAGCAGCGCCGATCGATCGCCTACCGCAACACCGCAAAGCATGTACTCCCTCCATCCTTAAAAAAAAAAAATACAGCAACATATATAGTATGAAATAAAACATAGTTTTTGTTACTATGAAATTGATCAAGTTTGTAGAATTAGCACGTGTGTAATCACGTACTAAGATTACTATATTTTGAAACGGAAGAGAGCAGCAGTCGACATGGGAGTAGGGGTTGCACATGTTCGGTCCGGTTCGACGACTTGATGGAAAGCGAGCAAAGTGTAGGAGGAAGAAGAGTCGACCCCCAAAAGGTGTAGTAGTAGCTAGCTAGCTAGCCAAGCTTAAAGCCCTAGCTAAAGAGACACCACCACGACATCAACTTGATCCATCATCCATGGGCATGCAGCTCACTCGCTGTCTCGCTGACCGCAGCGCGCGGCAGTAAGGTTCCAAAAGCCTCGGCTGTCTGCATGCACGCACTTGTGCTGTGGACCGGTTGTTGCTAAAGATATGATCCCCATTGCACAACCTTTTCCTCCTACTCTCTCTCTCAGTGCATGGCAAGCCGGTGATCATATGCAGCTGCTCCTTTACTTGGTGGACATGCATGGGATCAGATGCTGTGTATCACCTGCAGGTAGGTCCACCACACCTGACACAGACAGCGGCATGGCCGAGCTCGTAGTCAAACGTTGGAGCAGCAGCTCCAGCAAAAGATCGAGCTATCCATGATCCATCCATCCATCGATCTATCTATCCGTAAAAACTGACGAGAGTTTCGCAGGCCTCACGCTTACTCGAGGACCTAGCTAGCTCTCTCGCGCTTTAAAGCCGTCTTGGACGTATCGTCGCAGGGGGGTTGTGTGTAAACGTACGTAGTACTACGCGTGAAAGGGACAAAACGAGGACGGCCTTTAGCTAAGCCTAACATGCACGCTGATCGCCGGCCGCGCGCTAGCTCGTCGTCGTCGAAGACGCCGCTCACGGCTCACGCCCCGGCGCCGCGACACTGTGCAGCGCGTCGCAGCGATGCGTGTGTCAGGGGGTTGGGGTGATGCCTGCCCTCCTAGAGATCTCATGCCGTGTCGCCGGATTTATGCGTGCAGGATAGCCTGCGCCCCCCTGAGCCTGGCTGGATGGCTGACCGATGCCAAATTAGGGTATCTGCAGTACAGCAGCAGCAGCAGGAACAGTATTATTTGCACTGCACACAACATCGTGCACGTAAGTACAGTACGCTGTAAAACAGCTTGTCGATCGGGGTGGGGGTGTAGATCCATTTGAAATAGTAAATGGCAAATGGTAAAAGTTTTGGTGGCAAAAGTTTTGGCATAGCAAAAGTACTAGTTGGTGTTTAGATGCATCCTAAACTTTTGCCATTCTAGCACTAAAGAGAGAGAGAAAGAGAGAGGGAGTGGTCCCAAAGCACTTTTTGGCACAATTTGCTACTATAGACTAGCAAATGCCAAATGCCAAATTGCCAAGTTTTACTACTAGTGTTTAGATCCAAAATAGCAAAAAGTGCTTTAAAATGACAAAACTTTTGCCATTTTGAAGGATCTAAACAGGGCCCAACTGTCTTCTACTACTGCTAGTACTAGCGGGCACGAATCCACGAGCAAAATCAAAGCTGGGTGCAGCGTGCATACGTGAGCACAGTGGCGCTACACTGCTATCCGACGTAGGAGTACGATGCTCGCGCCCTGTTCAGTTTGATTCGAGATATGGTGGACACAGTGGCTAGCTATACGTGTGCACGCTGGTAGTATAAAGGAGCGGATGTACGTGTGTCCCGGGAGTATGTTGCTGTGTCATGTACTCCTTCCGTTTACATTTTGACTTTGGTCAAAATCAAACTACTTTAAATTTGATCAACTTTATAAAAAAAAGCAATATTTACAACACCACCATAGTTTCATTAAATCTGTAATTGAATAAATCTTCATAATATATATCTTGGGTTAAAAATATTACTATTTTTTCTATAAAATTAGTGAAACTTAAAGTAGTTTGATTTTAATCAAAGTCAAAACGTCTCGTAACCCGAAACGGAGGGAGCACGTATATACGGTCCTCACTCCTCGCTTTGCCAAGCTAGCTGCCACGAATTGTTGCTGCGTCAGTCCTTACTGTAGCTCTCTGCCTTCTCTCCCACTAGGCCTTACTGGCCACTGGATGGCCATGGTTTTTCTGGACTTCCAGTCGATGTGGGCTTGTGGGCTTAAGGCCCATATAAGCCTAGGTGGGCGTCGTGTAACGCGTACGGCGTATCGCCTGTCTGTTTTTATGGCCCAAGACATGTTTGGTCCAGGGCTCGTATAGCGCGAGCCGACCTGTGATTTGGCCCATGCATATTGCCAACCGCGCCGTCGCGCGCAGGCGCACGGACTCCGCGCGCGTGCGCGCGTGCTTTGCTTGGCAGAGGAACGCGAAGCTGTGCGCCTGTGCCGCTCTGCAACGCGAGCTCTGCCATTGCAGCCGTGCGCCAGCCTTGCTGGCTGGGGATGTTTGGTCTCAGGCGAACACACACACAACACAGGCTAGCTGCCCTGCACGTCCCTGGGCCCCATGCAGAGGCATGGTGACAAATGCTTGTTGTAAAAACCTTGTCACCCGTAAGATCCAACAGGGTTTTGTTGTTGTGTTGCTGTGAAAGAGATCAGCTGATAGCGTGTGATTTTGTTCTGTTGTGAATGTTGGGGCTCACGTTGTCACACGCTCGTAGTACTATAAACGAACGGTTAGCTTTGGCACGGCTTTTGCTCTCTCTTTCTTTCCAGCGAAAACACACCGTTCTGTCTCTCGCTAGTGCTCTAGCTGCTCCAAGCCTCCAAGAATGGAGTATATAGGATAGGTAGCTACTGCTACTACAAGAGTAATAAGCGCACCACCACTATGTGCACCTTGCTGTGTGTGGTGAGTGGTGCAATGATGCATCCCCATGCAGTATATTTCGGTTGGTCCCCTTGAACAAAACCGAGCATCCAATGTGGCACGCACCCTGACACCACGATAGCCACACACACATACTCTCCCCGTCTCGGTCTCTCCACGCACGAGAGAGAGAGAGAGAGAGAGAGAGGCGAAAGTCTCCACGGGCGCGCGTGCACGCGTTGCTCGAATCTTTCCGGCACTAGCTGGTATAGCTTACTACCTCCATGCCCAATCTTTTTGGCTGGGCTAGGAGATCTGGTCCACCGGTAAAATCATCTCGCCAACGAGCTCGCAAAGCCGTGGAAATCGATCGATCGATCGGGATGATCATTGCACGGCACGACCCTGGCCGTGTGTGTTTGTTGGCCTTGGCCATGGCGGTGTCCCGGCGAAAGGCAGGAACCGATCGCTTCAACCGGCGTACGTTCGCCTCGTCAGGGACGCCCCGCAATTCTCGATGCCCTCGAGAGCCGGCCCCCGTGCGAAAATTCTGTGTGTTTTTGTATCTTCCTTTTTTGCAGGCCGTCATGATGGCTCGGGCAAGTTCCTTCGATTGGCCGGACCGAGTTTGCAGAGCAGAACGCTCGATGAGCTCTGCTGCAGCTTTGCTTTACCCACTTGTGCAGCCAATTATGAGGTAATTAACGTATGTTAATAATTCCCTACACAACAATTTCAACGGGTATTTTTTACAACTGATTTGCTAGAAAACTTACTCTTCGAAGCATTTGTTACACGTGGACAACACAATACGCAATCTATTAAAAGACTGTCAAAAAATCACCGGGATATGTAACTCGATTAAATGCAACATGAGGTTTTTTTGATAAAGTTTAATCCAACCGTCCAAACTAGGTCTGGACTTACTACTATATTAGTCTCCTCTATATCATCAACCCAACACATATTGTTTCGCCCTCTTGATCTAGCTAGTATTGTACCGTTGCCTCCCATTTCCCTTCCTAACACGTCATATATATCCCTCTGCCTCGCTGGTGTCGCCTTTGATGTTGAGAAAGCCCACTGGACCACCCCATCCTTGTTGACCTCCTCTCTACCATGTCCATTGCCATCAAACTTGCCTTCGGTGCCCTAGTGTTACCTTCTTCCTTGCCTTCGACAGATGTTGTCGCTGATCTATTTATGCACCCTCTGTCTCCTAATGTATCGCTGTGCGTTTGCTCTCGCTACAGATTCAACCCACCACTCTATCCTGACCCTGGCTTCAGTTGCGGCGGCGGCGGCTCAATGGCCCCCTTTCCAAAGTCCCACTACTGGTCTACCATCTGCCCGAGCACCATCTTACATATCAATTTACAAGACGTTAAATTAAGTGGTATCTAATTGTGATCACAATACTCCATTATTAAGGATCGATTTACACAAAATGTTTTTCTAGGTCCCATTATAAAAATTATTTTCAAAATACGTCAAACCGGCAAAACTAATTTATTTCAACACCGAGGCCCTCTTCTTTATTACCTTTTTTATTACAACATTGGACATTACATTTCATTATCTGTTTTATTCAAAAGTTTAGTTTGTTTTATTCAAAGTTTAGTGTAAATATGAAAAAAAAATGTAAGTCATACTTAAACTAACTTTAATGATAAAACAAGCCACAACAAACTAATGGCTCAAGACACACCCAATTTTTGATTTAGAAATAAACTATGATACTACTTGTACATTAAAACAGAATTTTGAAAAGAAACATTGTTCTCAATATGTTTTTGCCATTACTTTTTTTCTCACATATTAATTTCTACATTCCAACCGATAGACGAGCCATTTGGCTCCACACCTATTTTTTTCTACCTTCCAAAAGCTAAGAGGTTAATTGGGACGTATGACAGATTCACTGTTCACCACTTACTTTTTTATAGCGTTACTAGCAAGAATGCCCGTCCGTTGTAACGGGTGAAGGTAAACATATTAAACTACATGTTATCTCAAGTTTTTTTTAACAATAATGGCAATCATATTAGGTAGCTTATCATTGTAAAGATACAACATCGATAAGATAGGAAACCGCCGTTGGACCTCCCCTCCATGCTCTAGCTGCTCCAAGCCTCCAAGAATGGAGTATATAGGATAGGTAGCTACTGCTACTACAAGAGTAATAAGCGCACCACCACTATGTGCACCTTGCTGTGTGTGGTGAGTGGTGCAATGATGCATCCCCATGCAGTATATTTCGGTTGGTCCCCTTGAACAAAACCGAGCATCCAATGTGGCACGCACCCTGACACCACGATAGCCACACACACATACTCTCCCCGTCTCGGTCTCTCCACGCACGAGAGAGAGAGAGAGAGAGAGAGAGGCGAAAGTCTCCACGGGCGCGCGTGCACGCGTTGCTCGAATCTTTCCGGCACTAGCTGGTATAGCTTACTACCTCCATGCCCAATCTTTTTGGCTGGGCTAGGAGATCTGGTCCACCGGTAAAATCATCTCGCCAACGAGCTCGCAAAGCCGTGGAAATCGATCGATCGATCGGGATGATCATTGCACGGCACGACCCTGGCCGTGTGTGTTTGTTGGCCTTGGCCATGGCGGTGTCCCGGCGAAAGGCAGGAACCGATCGCTTCAACCGGCGTACGTTCGCCTCGTCAGGGACGCCCCGCAATTCTCGATGCCCTCGAGAGCCGGCCCCCGTGCGAAAATTCTGTGTGTTTTTGTATCTTCCTTTTTTGCAGGCCGTCATGATGGCTCGGGCAAGTTCCTTCGATTGGCCGGACCGAGTTTGCAGAGCAGAAAGCTCGATGAGCTCTGCTGCAGCTTTGCTTTACCCACTTGTGCAGCCAATTATGGGGTAATTAACGTATGTTAATAATTCCCTACACAACAATTTCAACGGGTATTTTTTACAACTGATTTGCTAGAAAACTTACTCTTCGAAGCATTTGTTACACGTGGACAACACAATACGCAATCTATTAAAAGACTGTCAAAAAATCACCGGGATATGTAACTCGATTAAATGCAACATGAGGTTTTTTTTGATAAAGTTTAATCCAACCGTCCAAACTAGGTCTGGACTTACTACTATATTAGTCTCCTCTATATCGTCAACCCAACACATATTGTTTCGCCCTCTTGATCTAGCTAGTATTGTACCGTTGCCTCCCATTTCCCTTCCTAACACGTTATATATATCCCTCTGCCTCGCTGGTGTCGCCTTTGATGTTGAGAAAGCCCACTGGACTACCCCGCCCTTGTTGACCTTCTCTCTGCCATGTCCATTGCCATCGAACTTGCCTTCGGTGCCCCAGTGTTACCTTCTTCCTTGTCTTCGACGGATGTTGCCGCTGATCTATTTATGCACCCTCTGTCTCCTAATGTATTGTTGTGCGTTTGCTCTCGCTACAGATTCAACCCACCACTCTATCCTGACCTTGGCTTCAGTTGCGGTGGCGGCGTCTCAATGGCCCCCTTCTCCACGTCCCACTACTGGTCTGCCATCTGCCCAAGCACCATTGTACGTATCAATTTACAAGATGTTAAATTAATTGGTATCTAACTGTGATCACAATACTCCATTATTAATGATCGATTTACACAAAATGTTTTTGCTAGGTCCCATTATAAAAATTATTTCCAAAATACGTCAAACCGGCAAAACTAATTTATTTCAACACCGAGGCCCTCTTCTTTATCACCTTTTTTATTACAACTTTGGACATTACATTTCATTATATGTTTTATTCAAAATTTTAGTGTAAATATGAAAAAAATTATAAGTCATCCTTAAACTAACTTTAATGATAAAACAAGCTACAACAAACTAATGGCTCAAGACACACCCAATTTTCGATTTAGAGATAAACTATCATACTACTTGTACGTTAAAACGGAATTTTGAAAAGAAACATTGTTCTCAATATGTTTTCGCCATTACTTTTTTTTCTCACATATTAATTTCTACATTCCAACCGATAGACGAGCCATTTGGCTCCACACCTATTATTTTTCTACCTTCCAAAAGCTAAGAGGTTAATTGGGACGTACGACAGATTCACTGTCCACCACTTACTTTTTTTTTATAGCGTTACTAGCAAGAATGCCCGTCCGTTGTAATGGGTGAAGGCAAACATATTAAACTACATGTTATCTCAAGTTTTTTTAACAATAATGGCAATCATATTAGGTAGCTTATCATTGTAAAGATACAACATCGATAAGATAGGAAACCGCCGTTGGACCTCCCCTCCACCGCCTCCTCACAAAGCAGCCAACGCCGACCAAAAGCTCTCTTGCCGCCATACGTTGCTGCACCTCGGCCATGTGACGCACCCCTGCTCGTTGCGTCCAAATCACCTCAGCCTAAGAAATCAACCGATCAATCTCTTCCTTTTTCTTTTTCTCCATGTTCAACATGGCTTCCTTCCTGCTCATCAACTTCGACTCCGACTCGAGATGCGGGGGTGGAGACGGAAGGTTGAGGGGCAACTGAGGAGTAGGGATATGGCCGTTGGATCTATCCTACTCATCAACTCTGACTCCGACTCGAAAGCGAGGGCGGATTTTTTGGGACAATAGCTACAGTAATCGACCCCTCAAGAACATCCCCGATCGGGGGGATTACCGCCTTAACCCTAGTGCCAGTTCCCTCTATGTGCAGTGGCTATAAATAGAGATCAATACCTAAGAGTTAAACCCTAAGTAAAATTTCTCTAACTACCCGATCAAGCAAGCCACTGAAACACAGGGAAGAACCGAGACACAATCCTCTCTGTGCTTCCAAACGAGAGGAAAAGAAAGAAGAACAAACAACAGAGAAATGGGAACTCCGGGAGATCAAGGTATGATTCAATCCCATTCCAATTTGTAGTTCCATTTTGTGCCAAACCGATCCAAAGAATATCCAACAGTCCCAACTCACAAGATTCACCATCCTGCGTGCACATTTTGCCCAAACATGTAAGTATGTAACACGACACCAGTCTGACCACGCAGTCGATCGACCGCCTCGCATCGTGAGCTCCACAAACTCCGTAGCTAGATAGTCAGCACCGTGCCTGGAACGCACACGCGATGAGCTGCTTCGCCTCGCCTCCACACCCGCTCGCTTGTCTCGACCCGCGATTCCATCCATCTCTGCCGCCCGCGCGCGTCGCTGCACGTTCATCATCGCCCCAGCGATATACCAAGATATGGTTAACTATGCTCCTCAGGGAGAGGAGATTAGTTACGGTTGGTTTGATGCAGCGCTGCTGTGCACGGCGCCGTCGGCGAAAAACTAGTAAAAAAGACGGCGTCTTTAGCGGGTGGTGCACGCGCCTGTTAAAAGTTAATAATCTCAGCGATCGGTGATCAGCTGGTCTTTTGCACGTACCGTTCCAGCTTTTGCCGCGCGCTGCGAGTGACAGCCACTGCGACTGCGAGCGTTACCAGTTACTTCCAGGCTTTCCCTTTGTACGTACGCGCCTGCTGCCTCTTGCTGTGCCACTGGTCGATTCCTCGAAACGTGATGAGTTTAATAAACTTTACTTAAAACATCGAAGAGCTCACGTCTCGGGTGATAATTTAACGGTGGTGTGGCATACGCAAATTTAATCAAATGGAATTCTTGTTCTTAACCTTTCTGCGTGCCAAGAGACGTTGTGTACACTGACGGGTATATGTAGATTTATACTCGAGCGAAATGTTAGGTAATGTGCAGAGATCAAGATCACATATAGAACGGCCATGAAAGGAGCCAAGGATTATAAATTTGTACTAGATATGATGGAGACTCTCGCTTAGGATAATCTCCGTAGACACCTAAACATTTAGGTTAACCCTGTGGTCCAATGCCCTAATACACATCATAACATCACTGCTACTAATGATAGGATTTGCGTAGACAATGTACTAGATCTCTGCCCAAGAGCTTGACGAGATCCATTTTTCCCTTGAAATGCTGCCGGAGAAATGGGCCAAATGGCATGATGATTACATAGAGATAGTCCCTACTCACTAGCACAAACTTTCATATGGTAAACTTTTCCTAATTTCAAGTGCCAACAACTGAATTATAGACAATCATTTTTTTCCCGAGATACTAATACCTGATGCCAGTATGTCACTCATTGGTGACAATGCACTTGTATGAACATCGATCTGGCATTATATACACTTTGTGAGAATGCAAATGTACCGTTTTAAAATGTAAGGAATTTCACATGTGGTAGATTATAAGAGATTGTGTAAGGATAGATTTAAAGTGACTAGTTTACAATATCATTCCAATTTTCTAAGTCTCCAAGTTTGAATTTTAGTTTTAGATAATGGAAATGGTTTACAAGTTTACATCTTCAGCCTCCACTGTTGGGCACAAAGCCAAAAAGTCTTAGGTCTTCAAGTTTGAATGAGCACTGAAATTTCATCACTGCAATTTGCAGCCAAAAATAAAAACTAAGGGCTCTTTCTCATTTTTGTGGGGAATGAATTGCTGCTTATAAAGTGCTAGTGCTAGAATTTTCTTTATAAATTGAGCTATAGTCCATTCTCATATTCCCTCCATCCCATATTATAAGGTTCCAGTAATTTTAAGATAAATCAACACTTGTAGTCTTTAACTAGCAATTCAGTAACAAGTGGGATGTTTGGCTGCGTCACAGTCATGCCAAGCGGCAGCTGACTGCATGCAATGCAACATTATTTTTGCAGTGCAGTCGAACAACCCCAATAAATATATTTTTATTGTTATGCATATTGTATCATTATATTCACATTTAGAAGTATTTTCATATGATATTAATTTTGTATTTGTTAATAATATATTATAAAAGATTAATGACAGTGTAATGTTAGAGACTCTATAAAAATCTTATAACGGACCATGCTTTAGGTTGGAGGGAGTAATATTTGAGAACTTTTACACTACAATATACTAGTAGTGTATACTTATAGTATAAGTGATTTAAAGGTTTAGATTAATGTGTTATGTGTCCTCTCTCTTAAATATATTATAGTATGGAGTTAAAAGTCTTGTTGATCTACGGTGGTTTTTAGCTGGCGTTGCCGCTTTTGGGGACATGTTGGGAGAGTAGCGTGGCTTGGCCCCTTCCCGCTGCTTGGAATTTGTACTTAGCCGCCGTAGTTTCTCTAGCTTCAGTTTTTTGTTTTGCTTTTTCTCCCTTCCCCTAGCATAAGACGGTCTGGCTGATTGTGTGGTGTAACTAAAACTCTTTTCGTCTAATATATTGACATGCAATCTTTTTGCGCGTTCGCGAAAAAAAAGTATAGAGTTAAAAGGATTAAAACTGTCTTTTTATACTACCGGGTGTTGGTAATTCTATGAATTCGTACTACCTCCGTTTCATATTATAAGATTTTATAGCATTGCCCATATTCATTTAGATGTTAATGAATCTAGGCACACATATATGTATAGATTCATTAACATATATATGAATGTGGACAATGCTAGAAAGTCTTATAATAACCTAAAACAGAGGAAGTAGCATACAGTGAGACAATGCGTTTTCCTTGCTCAATCACATTCCGCATTACCGCAAGTCCTCGAGCGCCGCCGCCAATCACCCTCGATGACTAGAGAACAAAATTGCTGAAATATTATTTTCAAATTTGAAGAAAAAAAATCTAAGCTGTCCTATTTTCATCTCCCTCGATGGATTCTTTTTTACGTAACAAATTGGACCTCTTTATGATAGGATCCAACCCAACTCGGCGTGGGACCATTCATACTCTTGACAGCCCTTCTGTAACTGTTCTTTTTAGATGATTGAGCATTTAGCCCTTAAGTTAAGGAGTAAAATACTAACAGAAGCACCTACTAATTCGAACAAAGAGACAGATGCTCAACGCTGCAATCGCATGGTATTGTTAAGTTTGTCTTCCCAAGGTTCGTGCTGACAGGTCACAAGGTCCCCTTCTTTTATTTCCTAGGGAATGCGGTGCTCTTGGTCTTAAAGCAGACAAGCAGTCAAACAATATAGAGATAGGCAGGCAGAGCAATATACTGAAAGAAAATTAAAAAGAAACTGAAAGAAACCCATTTCCTCTTTTTCTGGGTCTTGTTAATTTTCTTTTCTGGTTACACCATGCTATTTTATTCATGTGGATGATCATCATTGCTGATCACAAAAAGGAGTGCTGCCGCCTCTAATTTTCTCCTTACAAATGAAATGGAAAAAAGAAAACAATACTGCAACTAATGCAACTAGAGCTAGTGAACAAAAGAATACTACACAGCCAGGTCAGTGCATGCCTAGTTCTTGGACTTGTTGCCTAAAGCCCCTCACCATCCTTTGTCTTGATCATCTCATGAAGCTTTTATGTTTTTTTTTCTTTTTTTGAAACTCATCAAGCTTTTATGTTGCTACAAAGCTTTTCTTTGTTCTTTGGGGGCACCTCTCATCACCATGGCTTGCAAAAGCTCAGAAATTAGGTGTTGTCAACCTCACCTCTTTATTCATCAGCAACTTCTTGCTAGCTAGCTCTCTCTCGTCATGTCAAAATTCCCTCCCTTTTGGCCCCCTTCCAGTGTTCTTTCTTTCTAACAGTCGTTGCAATCGAAACCAATTGACTTTGCCTTTGTCGAGATGAGTGGTGTACAGACTACAGAGAGAGTGATCTATCATTGGGCACTTTGGTCAGTCACCTGCTAAGCTTCCTCCTCTTCTTGCTAGTGACCGGGGAGCTATCAAAGCAACTCTTCCTTCTTCCTCCTCCATGTGAGGCAATAGTTGCTGCATCAGTATCATCACTTTTGTAGCTGAGGCAGCCAGCATCCAGCACCGCAACAGGGCTCTCAGGCACAGAGGAGGAGGCTGAGCCTGAGCCTCTCCTGGTGCTTGCAGGTTTAGGTTGCACAGTGTTAATGGTGGCCATGGAGTAGTGATGATCCTGAATCGCTTCCTGGCATTGCAACACCCTCTCCTGCAGACACACAGCGGCAAAAGCCGAACAGCACATTAACTCCCCGAGCTCACACGCCCATAAATGCGTTTCACGCATTCTGAACCGGTACTGTGTTCTACGAAAGTACCGGTTGCAAATTATGAGTTTTATAATTCAGTTATGAATGTGATGGATCCAAATTGGTAGTACACATGAGTTATTCAGAATTAAACGAGCTAGTAAGAGTCTATGAGGATGAGTTTACGTGAGGGTTTGCTTCACTGTCTGTACCTTATCTACATGGGTGCAAGCCTCTGCGATGTCTTCTTCTACCACGCCGGTGGCTTCTCCGGCCACTGTGGCAGCCACCGCCGCAGCGATCTCCGAGGGTCTAAACTCTAGGAATCCAGTTCCTGACAAGTTTAACATGCATCATCAGACTATGCCGAGAATGCTGAATTATGGCCTGATCTACAGAATGTCACTGAATGAAACCATGTTCAGCAGCTTCCTATCGTGGCACACCTGCTACTATGCGCAAGATGAGCTCCGACGACCTCAGGAGCCAGCTTCTCGGCGTGGCATTGCCGCCGTTGAGCTTTCGTAGGAAGTAGTCGATGTAGGAGAATGGAGTCACGGCTTGCATCCTCCAATTGAGGTTGGTGAGAACAAGAAGCTCCATTCTATGGATCGTCTCCACCTCGAACAATAACCGTGATTCCCCAATCTGATCAACAACAAGAACAACGCTTAGAATAATATCAAACAAAAACGCAACGCATTGCGAAATCTGAGATGCTTGTCACGGTTTGATGCTGACCTGAAGATCCAAACATTGCGGGACGACGGTCTCCTCCATCTTGGCGGCGAGAGACAAGCACGCAACCGAGAGCAACTGTGTCATCCAATCCCTGCCTTCCTGTATTTGCAAGCATGAATCTTAGCTCATCATCTAGTACTCGTATGAACATGGACAGCATTGGGCACATCTTGAGATGATTATAAACACAAAACAATCTTTTTTATTCTTACCGGCAGCTGGTAGTGAGACAGGAAACGGTCCAGGTAGTTTACAGCCAGATAGGCAGTGACAGAGCTGAAGTTGTAGTAAGTGTAAACCTGTAGAAAGATCAAAAAGTGAGATCACATGGTAAAAGAAACGAAATTTTCAGGACAAGAACTCCACAGCAATTATCTTCTATGTTTTTATCAGAAGTTTTTTTTTTTTGCTCCGAGAAAATGCCGCCCCATCATTGCAAACGTTGTAGTAGTAGGAGTACAAACTAGAATCAGACAATGCACATCGACATCTCGTGAGTAAGCGAACAGAGGAAAGGCCAGCTTCGTCCGAGATGTATGGTCCCAAAATTTAACCCCGATTTGTTTTTGTCATCGTCACATTTATCGCGCTACGACAAACAATGTTTATTACTCGAAGCACAGTGAAAAAAAAAACTCTTCAGTGCATAATATGCATTGCATTTACGCCCGTGGACGAACGATAGCTGCAGATTAGTGAAAACTGGCCGAGTAAACAAGTTTTGCAGGAATGGTTTTGAATCCATCCAGAAACGAAGTAAAAAAGACACGTTTTTTCCCCCCTAAATGAACGGAGCTAATCATGGCAGATCTATTGCATTTACTCAGAAAGACCAAAGAAAACGGCGCAAAAATCATTCCTTTTTTTTCTCTTTCTTTCAGGCAATGGCGCATCCTGTGCCAGATCGATCAAAGAACGCACCTCCCAAATCCAGCCGATGGCCTCGCTGCGGACGCGGAGATCCACGTCGCCGCCGCCGCCGCGGAGCCGCTCGCCGTAGTCCGCCCTCGGCATGTGCGCCTGCTCCCTCTCCACCAAGCTCGCCACGCACTCCTCCGACTGCGGCGGGAACATGTCCTCCTCCTCCTCCACCTCCACTCCGCCCCCGCCGCCGCAGCCGCCGCCGGCGGCGAGGTCCCCGACCATCGACCGGCAACCGCCGCTCCTCCTCTCCCCCACCTCCCCCTCCTCCTCATCCTCCAGCCACAGGATGCTGCTGTTGTCCTCGGCGCAGAGCAGCATCGACGCGGCCGCGTCGTGGCAGGACGACGAGCTCGGAGCCATCTCTCCGCCTCCCCTCCCCCTCCCCTCTCCTCTCCGGTTGGTCTTCTTCTTTGGGCTAGCGAGTCAAGGACGGACAGTGACAAGGACAGAGATAGACAGCGAGAGCGAGAGAGAGAGAGAGACGCTGCGCGCTGTGCCGCTGCTGCCGCTGATCCCGCCGAGGCCGCGCTTTGTATTGGGGAGGGAGACAGGAGGGAGAGGGGCAGTTTGGGAAAGCGCGGCGCGACGCGACGCGACGGTACGCCGAAATTGGGAGGGGGGCGCAGGAAGAGGGCACGGTCACGGTAGTGGAGGCCGTCCGATCGGATGGATGGGCGGCTGAGATTGGAGGCTGGGAGGACACGGGACAAGCCCCTTGCGGCTCTCGCGCGAAGGGTTGCCCAAAAGGCTCGGCCGTGTAAACACGTTCGGTGTGGATGTGCTCCTGTGACGTAACTTTCCAATGGGCTGGTGGCTGACATGTGGGCCCGAGAGTGGTGGAGGCCACGTATCAGTCACGGTGAAGGGTAACATCAGAGGATCATCTTCCGTTCGGTGTTTGGGATTTTGGACATGGTTGTAAAATACTTTTAGCGAGTTATACCTAGGTAGTACTACATGCTAAATTTAGTCAATTTTTATGGTATTTGTAACGTTACATGAAGCTTCGTCCGATATGTTTATAGGGTGGGCGTTTAATCCGACCGAAAAATTCAGTCTCGATCTGTCATTTAGAAGTTTTGGTCATTTAAAATTAGAGACCGATCCGTCTTGGACACCAAGAAATTCGGTCTTTGTCTAAATCATGACCGAAATTTCAGAAGGTCCAAAATAATCAAGCGAAGTTTTAATTTCTAGATAAAAAAATATAAACACAAAATAGACTCTCTTGACTATCATGGATCAAATCAAAGCATACTGAAGGCTAAAATTGGGTCAAAATTCGGTTTAATTGGGTTGTTGATCAAGTACTAATCGAATTGACCGAACAAAATTCAATCTTTCAACACCTGACTGGACTAGTGATTGAATTTTTCGGTTCGGTCTTTTTCTGCCCACCTCTATATGTTCAACAGTTTAAAAAATTAAAAGGTAAATTGGCGAAACCCTTGCTAAATTTACCTTTGGCTATGATGGTTGAACTACAAATAAGTCGAAAAAAAAGCAACCAAAAACAATTTTTTTCCGGTTAAACCTTGGTGGTTACAGTAGAAAAATGGCAAGGCTAGAAAATAGACTACAATATAAAAAGACTCAAAATCAACTTAATAAAATTAAATTTGAGTTGGAATTGATAAGCTAACAAGCAAATAACGAGAGACAAAATAAGTCGGTGCTTTTATAACAGGATTGACACATACCCCTCAAAAAAAAATCCTGGGTTTGAATTTGGACATACATATTCAAACGTAGGATTGGGTTTTTATACCTAGATTGTACTCCCTTCGTCCCAAAAAGAACCAATTCCTAGCTATGATCTTGTCCAGATTCATAGCGAGGAATTGGTTGGTATATGAGAAACCTCGAGATCGTATATGGTTGGTTGGGAAAGGGCTCATCTAAAGTACTGCCCTCTAACGTGGTCACTGACATGTGGGCCCACATATCAGTCCCTCAAAGTTAGACAATAGTAAGTTAGAGGGCTATGTAGCTTAAGTATATTTTATAACATAGGAGATGACTATGTAGCTCAAGTATATAATTAGTGTGTGGTGTTCTTTTTAATAAGGCCTTGACGTTTTTCTAAATGGAATTCATATACATATTTTATTTTACGAGGATAATACTTTAACAAACAATTTCTCTATTACGCTATTTTAATAGAAAAGATTCTTATTAAAAAAATGCTTACTAATTATGCTTCCATGTCACATAACTAATTATTAATAAAGCGAATGATAGCTAAAATCTTATCCTAATGAAACAAAATGTCTTATAATAAAAAAAAACAGGTGATATTGTCTAATTGAGCGATGATGATTGTCCAATTAAATAACCCGGTGATTATCTTACGAGCACATATAGCTGAACTAGATCACAGAGCAACCAAGGTTAGTTATGACACACAGATAAACGGAATCGGCGAAGTGTACATGATAGCTGATGATCCAATAAAAGGGGCTAACAAGTAACAAATTCTATTGTCAGTACACATGCAGTACGCATTCGCTACTAGCAGTCCAATTAACCACACGAATGCCCCATAAATAGTCATTTGAAGTGTAGATGTACATCAAAGACAAGCACAAAACTCCACCTAAAATCATTCACTGCTGAACATGTACTGTACAGAACGTTGTTTGATCATCTCTAGCGCCAAAATGAAAAGAAAAAAAAAAGATACTACTGTACTCTGCTAATTAGGGCGTTTTGGCTGACGAGCAGCTACTCTCTGTTTGTATCTAGTTGTGTGTACAACACGTACTGTCTGAAGACTCATGGTACTAACGAACTCGAGTAGAGATCAGATCCGAAATTCGTGCTGCTGAGATTACTGTGTGGTAAGTAAATGACAGGAGTACACTCTGTACACTATAGTTCAGCGTAACCAAGAAATCAAACAGAGTAGCAATGCATGCAAACTGAAAACGATGGCTTTCCATGTTTGGGTCTACACTACAAGTACTCCCTCCGTACTAAAATATAAAAGATTTTAAATGTATGAGACATTTCCTAGTACTATGAATTTGGACTGGCTCTATGTTCAAATTCATTGTATTAAAAAGTGTCATATGCATCTAAAATCCCTTATATTTTGGGACGAAGGGAGAACTGAAGTTACGGAATTTCCAGAAATTTCCCTTATGTTTTTGGAGTTATATATATATATATATAGATAGATAGATAGATAGATAGATAGATAGATAGACAGACACACACACATATGTGGGAGCGCTCTCGCTCCCAGAGTTTTGCTCGTGATATCGTGTAAGGAAGGGCGCACAACCACATAGGAGGAGTGAGAAACTATGTTTTTCAAGTAGCCACCTTTTTATTTAGGAAGTTAATGCTCAAATTCTCTTTAGAGCAAGTTCAATAGTATAGCCCACTACTAGCTCCAATTCATCTATAACCAATCTAATAGCCAATTTATACAATAATTGCTTACTATACTAGTAGTATATGGTCCCATCTGTCATACACACACTGCGTCTTGGAGTCCGTGCTGCAGCTGGCTACAGATCTGTAGCCCGCTGCTCTTCTCTATCATCTTTTATCTTATTAAAATATGTTTATAACTGGCTAATAGCATTAGCCTGCTATTGTACCTGCTCTTAGAGATTCTCAAAGGGAGGAGTGTTGGATATCTGTTGGTGACGCTCTTAAATGCAAAATGAGAGGTTTTAGATATTCCTATGAGGACCTCACAAGTCACAAACAATTCTACAAGATTGTAAAATTATGCTACTACATTTATTCTAAAATATAGCAAGTAACTATAGTATATGTGGTGTCACCAATCACATCACAAATTTAATTTCAAGCCTAATTTTGATCAATACATCAGGATACAATTTATGCTGAAAAAAATGTACATGTACTTCAAGCAACAAGGACAAGACTTTTGTACAATATAATCTAGGAGTACTCTGTTTTGGTAAAGACTTGTACAATATAATCTAGGAGAGTACTCTGTTTTGGTAAAGACATGTACATCAAAATCCAGCAGTATTCTGTTTTGGTAAAGACTTGTGTAAAATATAGACATGTATGAAATGCCTGGCCCCGTGCAGTTGTGAAACTGTGAGAGGAGCTCAATCTGCTAGTTAGTACTCCGTCCATCCCAAAATGTTTGACACCGTTGATTTTTTTAAAAATGTTTGACCATTCTTCTTATTCAAAAAATTTAAGTAATTATTAATTTTTTTCCTATCATTTGATTTATTGTTAAATATACTTTTATATATACATATAGTTTTACACATTTTACAAAAGTTTT
>CM020183.1:36263874-36292280 GCA_009805545.1 Oryza longistaminata
CCCCCTTTGTGAGTTCGGCCGGGGGAAAGGGCGCGTTGATCAAGAACGTGTATCCGCCTAGAGTCTTCCGAAACCGCGCGTGAGAGCTAGGATTACAGGTTCGGGCCGCTATGGAGCGTAATACCCTACTCATGTGCGTGGGATAAGGTTGAGTGCTACAAAGGTTCCCAAACTCCAGGGAGCACTCTCACTCTTCTTCCCCTCGGGTTATGGCTAACTGAGAGTCGTCCCTTTTTTCAGTGGGTAAGGTCCTCCTTTTATAGTTCAAGGGGATACCACATGAACCGCCTCTACCTACTCTCACGGGAGGGGGACCCACTCCGCTTGGATCGGACCACCATTCGTGCCTTCGCTCGGAAGCTAAGCAGCCGTCCGTCCTCGAGTGGGGCCCAGCACCACCCCCGCCTGACACGGGGGACACCCTTGTCATTCCCCTTTATATGAATGAGGACTTTTGGCGGTCCATCTCACGTGGAGCGGGCTCCAGATGATGCTTTGATGGGATGGGGCACACCTGCCCCCACTCGCCCGAGCACAGGGCGGAACGTGGGAGCACCGCTGCCCGTCCGATCAGTCGTGACCGGCGACAGGGCGGTCACAATCTGGTCACGCCCGATTGACGTGGGTCAATCGGGCAGCGCCGTACATCCGCCCTCACCGCATTAAATGCGGTGAGGGACAGTTGGGGCGCTGCGCATTGATGGCGGTTCAACCTGGGTGTTCCCCACTCACTCCCCCCGCACACGTGGCGGTCGGCGAGGGCCTCGGGGCGAGGCGCGCGAGGGCCCGAGGGGCGTGACGTGGCACCCCGAGGCCCCCTGGCTGCCTCTGCGTCGTCCGAGGTGTGGGGAGAGCCAGGCTGTAGGGCCGCGTGGCTGGACGGAAGGAGACTTCCCCACACTTCGCATACCCCCCGGCCCATATCACCGACACACTTATCCTCTATTTATCTACTTCTAATACATTTATCTCCTACTTTTATAAACGCTAAATTGCTTAAAAATAAGAAAAGACAAAGATAAACTTATTTTAAAACGAATGGAGTATATTTTAGGACTGAGATCGTACGATCCAAAGGAGTCACTAAGCGTACTCCATCCGTTCCATAAAAAACCAATCAAGAAGTAGACATGATACTACCTAATATAATGATATATCATATTTTGTTATACTAAGTGTAACTGTAGGGTACGAGAAAATAACAGTACTCCAACAACAGTGCAGCTTTGTTGAGACAATAATCGCCGCCGCCGGCCGGACAGGGGCGTAAAGGATGGTACCAGACAGGCACAGATTTTGTTGACAAGGACGTCGATACGAATCGGCAAAACCCTTAACTCCGGCTGTCTCTCGCCGTGGCTTAAACAACGCACGGCCTGTGTAACTATTCTCTCAAGGTGCCATTGGGACCCAATTGCTTTAATTTAATTTGCAGGTACAAGTGAAAGTAGAAAACCTACTCCCTCTATCCCATAAATAAGTGATTTTGAGTTTTTGCATTGTAACATTTGACCACTCGTCTTATTCAAAAAAAATTAAAATTATATTTATTTTATTTGTGACTTACTTTATTATTTACAGTAAGTACATTTTTCGTTTTTCATATTTAAAAAAAAATTAAATAAGACGAGTGATCAAACGTTAAAAAAAAACTCAAAATCCTTTATACCGTGGGAACAGAGGGAGTACTACTCCTAGGAGCTTACATTAATTCACTTGCGTGTAGTACATTAAAATTTGCAAGAGAGATAGCAGTATATGTGCAGTAGCATGCAGGTATGTTTAATTATTAACTGCAGTAGTATTATGATTATGAGAGAGTAGCTATAGTAGATCGGATTCATTGCCTTGTCGAGGTAAGGTGCAAAACTCTGGCCCGTAGGATCGGAGGGAGGGCACGAGATCGTATCGTATCCTGCAGTGTGTCCCGCGTACGTGCATCTTATCAGTTCATGGATATTTATGGCTGAGCTGGCCTCTGTATCGGCGTGTAATCTGATCCCCACTCTGTCCTGGTAGTGCTTAATTACATTATTTGTTTTATTTTTCTTTGCAAATTTGCTAACTACCTTTGGATAGACATTTGAGGAACAAATCTCATAGTTTTAAACCATTAGATTAACCTCAAGACTTGTGCGCCCGACCTTTTTTTCTCTTACTCCTACAACGAGAACGTGGCATAGCTCACCGGGTTAGGGTTTTGGGGTCGGAGGATTGGTTCAGAGGAGGGTTGGTTTAGAGCGAGTCTAGAAGACGATGAATGGTGAGCAATAGAAGGAGGATTAGATGGGGTACCGCTAAAGCTGTGAGAGTGAAGGATGGTGATGGGAGGTGAACGGTTGGGTGGAGATGTAGGGGAGTCAAGACGGTACTTATTAGAGATGACGGATAGCGATGGCAGATCCAATGGCAAGAAACCACAAGAAGTGGAGGAAGACAGCTCAGGAGCACCGACAATGAGAAACATGATGGGGAGGAGAGAAAATGAAGTGATGGAGAAGATCTGTGATGTTGTTGGGACTAGCCGGAGGTTCTCGCTAAAATCAGAGGTGAAGTCGGATGAGACGAACGGATGACAGTGCGTGAGGCGGCAGAAAGGTGTGTACGTGATGATGGTAGGAAAGTCGATGCGAGTGCGTCGCTCAAGTCCTAATCATGAGATTAGGGGACGATGTGTTGGAGACATGAACACAGATATGAGGGTGATGTGTGATATATCTGATTTTAATTAATCAAATAATCAGAAAATGGTAATATTATGTTGGGGAATTTCTCGCTGATGCTTATAGGTAATCTTTTTCCCCGTAAGGCTTGCAGTAAAATTAGCATACTAGTAAACATAATACATGTACCTAATATAATTAGAGATATTGATGGTAAAGAATTTAATTAATAAAAAATTTAGTGAAGATGAAGTGTCAGTTAATTGTATGCATGCATGCATGCACGTCTTACGTAATGAAACATCTGGAAAAAAAATAATTGTATGAAATGAAGCACAACTAAAAAAAAAGATAAAAGGCATTAGGTATATTATAGTAGTTTCATCCTACTCTTGATCTACTCTTGATGAGTAAACTCTGGCTCTGCCAGATTCACGATGGAATTATTGACGGTGCCTGATATCGCCATTACGCACTAGGCGCGCAGCACAAGATGATCATCTCGCTGCACCTAACCAAACTCCTCCGTGTGCCCGTGTGGCTTACCTCACATGTACACTTCGTGCGGTTTCCACCAAAACCGAGCTCCCGTACATTGTACTACGTGCACTAATTTTGCCGGGGGCGCGCGCGGTAACGGAGCCCCCCCCAAAAAAAAAAACGAAACTGTAGAGTGCACGGTACACGTCTCCGTGGTCCACGTGCTATACGCAAACGCAACGCACAACGTCAATAAATCCCGTGGTCCACGTAGCTTGCTAGCTACACACGAGTTAGCTTAGCTACTAGCTAGGTAGTACGTACGTACGTAATCGTATACGTAGATTGTCACTGTACAACACAGTGCCCGTATTGATCTCTGACGCCAGTACGTATGCTTCGTTAATTACCTCCATCTATTTTTATAGTCATATTTCTAAATCTAAAAAAATTATTTTTGATAGACATATTTCAATTCAACAACCTACTGTATTACTTAATCATTTTCTCGGATTTAATGCATGACCTCCATCTTCCACGCAAGATTAGCTACATGGACACCGAGAAATGTAAATATTAATGAATTGCTTCTTTACGAGGAATGACAAGTAGCATATTTAAGTAGATGATAAGTAGAATTATTTATTCTTGATCTGTGTGCCAAGATGAAATATAACTATCAAAAGTAGATGGAGGGAGTAGTATATACATGTTGGCTGTGAGTGCCGGGTACGTAGTGCGAGATGCGCGTACGTATGTAGGGCGAGTACTATACAGTATGTGTTCTTCTTTTGGATGTATATATGTGTGTATTTGTGAGCCTCTGCAATCGATCGGAATCGGAGGAGCAGAGGATCGAGGGCAGAGTCCGTCCGGTAGATTTCTCTCCTGTCTCCAGATTCGTGATCACGTAGCTTAATTTGTCTCGGGCGGTTTAAAGAGAGTAAAACATACACGTAGTAAAAAGAACTGCCATGGGAGCGTTTGCCCTCTACTTATAAAAAAATAGAATGCAGTTAATTACGAGGAAATTACCAGTTGTGGGGAGAATCGGATAAAATGTCATACTCGCGTCTGAGTAGCCTACTTTAAGTGGGTACAATTTGTCATACAAAATGCTTCGTTCTATAAAGCGCGCTGTACGAATAGAATTTGATGAATGCATCACACAAGAAAATTCTTTCCTTTTTACCTTTTTACTTTGAATGAAAAGTATCCTACACATGACTTCTTTGATAGAACCACATGCACTAGCAACGTTATATGGTACACTACTAGGACCTAAGGTTAAAAAAAAGATAGATCGGATCTACTTCAAATCATCCAAAATGGAATATGGTATGACTGTATTTGTAGAAATCTGGTAGATATATACGTGCATTCAGATGCAGATGTGGTGTTCCTAATATTCTGATTGGATACTACGAAATTTTTATGGATTATCCGATGATAAATTGTATGTTGGATAATCCAAAAATTTTAACCCATGTAATCACTCCATTGTTTCCGTAGAATATAAGGGCCCATGCATCAATTCAGCAGATAACATAGACTCCTCTATCGCAAGCTCACACTGTAACACCTCACACCTATGTAGCCGCCACCACTCACCAACGCAGTGCAGGATGTAACGAGCGGCAAGAGACGCCCTTCCGGCCATCCTAATCTCCTCTCCGACTCCAGCTATAGAGCCTATGGGGTTGAGCTCAGCAACAGTTTCAGCTCCACCTAAAATGGAGCGAAACTGGGTGGAAGCTCTCTCACAAAATGAACTAGAGAGGTGGAGCTAGATTTAGGCAGCTCCCAAACTCCACTCCAGACCCAACTCCTGAAACTAAATTTAGAGTTGGAGTTCAGCAAACAGGCTCGTAGCCTCATGATAATGTGTTTCCACCACGGCGATGGTGTGGCCTACAACATGATGGCAGACGGCAGCAAGCGATGCCTCTCCGACTCTCGTCTCTTGATAGCTTGACTGATTATTGTCCTTAATTGAGAGTATAAACATGTTCAGAAACATATGCTCTATTGTTATTATATTGTTGCCTGTTGCATTGTTACTCAATTATTAATAACTGATTATATATACGTGGAACCTCCAATAATTTAATCCATTTTTAAAACTGAGCTTGCATCGACTCTAATTTATTTTCGGTATCCGAAATAGTCCGCCCACATCCACACTCACTCAAATCTACTTAAAATAAGTATGGATGACAACTATCGCATCTAAATACACTCATTATATTTCAACCCGAGGCTCGGCGGCGGCGGCGACGGGTCCGGCTAGGGTTAGGGTTTGTTCGTCTTGTTCGCACGGGGAGAGCACGGGAGATAGCAGGAGAGGGGAATATAGCTGAAAATACTTCAAGGGCAAATTAGTCATTTTCATACATGGATCCCACATGTTAGAGCTATGGAACCGTTAAGTTCTAATAGAAGGTGGACGGAATGGCACACGGGTCAACGAAAGTTTTTCTCATAGCATACATGTGACTTCAAACTTTTTTGTGGCACACATGTAAGCAGTAACTTTCTTAATGGCATAAGGGTAAAAGACTCGGTTGGATGGTACGAGGGGTAAAATAGTATTTTCGCAGGGTCGGGGTGTTACTTGTGAGACATGCTGGCTGCTGAGTTTGCTTCGCGGCGGCGCCATCTCTCCTGACCTGTAAACAAGACCAGTCTTTGCTTTAGTAGTATAATTAAATTAATATTTTTTGGGGTGATTACTGTATTAAGTGACCAAATAATGACACGGCAGCGGCTGGGCCCACACGCCAGTCACTGTCAGTGGTATAAAACCGGTGTTTAATTTTGGCTCGGGGCCGTGGGATTAATCTAATCTGATGGGCGAGGTGGGCCCCACAGGGCGATGTGATATGGTCTCGTGCAAATGGAACGGTGGTTGGTTGGGCCCACGGCCAGCTCGGTCAGGGGTCAAGTGGCACATCCGTCGCCGTCTGCTTCCCACCACGGAATGGTGACAAGAGCTCTGTATTCTTTGCATGTGAGGTGAGCCATCCTGCCATCTCTCTCCCGCTGGCGAGCGGGCCCTACTAAAATTCATATTCTCTCCACCTCAGCATATTGCAACGTATTTCCTCCGTCCTAAAATAAATCAACCTATAACGACATCTGATACAATGTTAGTTGTTCAAACATAGGGAGTACGATAATATTTGATCATCTTAGAACAATAAAACTAAACTAACCTATTAAGTTTTACTCATATTTTAGGACGGAGACAATACTACTAGTTTTCTCCTCGAATTTCTTTGAAAAGTAAAAGGATTCCTCCTCGAATTATGGTTTGTGTATATTCTTCAGTCTTCACAGGAAAGCGCGTGGCTAATTACGTGTTGAAAGATAATTCGTGGGATTTTATCCCCAAAACGGATGCTCTCCATTTGCTTATAGATCCTTGTCAACTAAAAATAAGTAAGGTCGTGTTCTGCCTATTCCTGTGTAAAACAGGCGAATTCATTCTTGTGAAATTTCTTTGAACGTCCATGAAATTGTTTATTACGATACGTGTGTCATACTGTCATTATGTGACTCGTATAAGTAGTTTATTACGATGAAGTGGAAATTGAAAAACAAGAAGCAACGAGTTTAGCATAGTGAGATAAATGCCATGGTTAGTACCGTCTCACTATAGACAGATGATCCGTATTTGTAAGCACTTCATTGCAACGCTTCAATACGAGCAATATGGCATGTACCATCAGCATACGGGTTTAGTAATTGATTGTACTGGAGAAATTAATGTTGTTACTACAACATAGGATCCCACCTATATGATGTTTTTTTTCCCTCTCTACAAGTTTGGTTCTTACATTACATAACTGGAAGTTGTGCCGGAGGGAGATACAGTTAGACCCAGTTTAAAACAGAGCAATGGATTAGTGTGTGATTAATTAATTATTAACTTAAAAAAACTTTAGAAATGGATTAATATGATTTTTTCAAAGCAACTTTTTTTAGGAAATATTTTATAAAACATACACTGTTTAGTAGTTTTGGGAAGCGTACGCACGGTAAACGAAAGAGTGAGGTTGGGAACTTTGACTTAAGAATGCAGCCTTAACATAGACATATAGTGTGATGTGTGTGAATAAAATTTGAATATATACTTTTATTTTTAATGTTTTGCTTTTATATACATGCATGCGAAAATATACCTCTACCGCAGAATGGAGATGCGGGATCAAGACAGTGCCGCTCGCTCTCGCACAGCGTCCGCACGGTACCGTCGCTCCCGCGGAACGTCCGCGCGGAACCGGCGTTCCCGCACGCAATGCCTCGCTCCCGCGCGCCACGTACGCGCGACCGGCGCGGTCCCGCGCTGCGGGGACGCGCGGCCAGCGCTGTCCCGCGCGCTGATGACGCGCGACCGGCGCGGCAAACAAGCACATATGCATGGATGTGCATATGTTGAATGCATGCAAGCATTCACGTTGCATGCAGCGATGACGGCGCGGCGGTTCCGCGTTTCCAGGCTGCGGGATCGATCGGTCCCGCAGTGCTGTTCTGCGGGACCACCGGTTCCGCGGAATGGTGGTGCGGGACCGAGACGGTTCCACACAACCCTCATGCGGTAGAGGTATATTTGTGCAAAATTTCATCGTATTGGTATATAAACGCAAAATAACGAAGAAAAAGATATATTTTGAAATTTTTTTCGCCCGCGTACGTGCATCTTATCAGTGCATGGTATATTATGGCTGAGCTGGCCTCTGGTATCGGCGTGTAATCTGATCCCCACTCTGTCCTGGTAGTGCTTACATTATTTGTTTTATTTTTCTTTGCAAATTTGCTAACTACCTTTAGAGTTTGGACAGATTTGAGAAACAAATCTCATAGTTTTAAACCATTAGATTAATCTCAAGACTCGTGTGCCCGACCTCTTTCTTCTCTTGCTCCGACAACGAGGATGTGGCGATAATCTCACCAGGTTAGGTTTTTGGGGTCGGAGGATTGGTTCAGAGGGTTGGGTTTAGAGTGAGTCTAGAAGACCGATGAACGGTAAGCAATAGGAGGATGATGAGATGGTGGGCACCACTAAGGCCGTGAGAGTGAAGGAGGGTGATGGGAGGTGAACGGTTTGGTTGGAGATAGTAGGGGAGTCAAGACGGTACGTATTAGAGATGACGGATATTGATGACAGATCCAACGGCATAAACCACAAGAAGTAGAGGAAGACAGCTCAGGAGCACGACAATGAGAAACATGATGGGGGAGAGAGAAAAATGAAGTGGAGGGAGAATATCTGTAGTGTTGTTCTCGGCTTCTCGCTAACATCAGAGGTGAAGTCGGAGAGACGAAAGGATGACAGCGCGTGGGGCAGGGAGAAAGGTGTGTATGTGATGATAGCAGGAAAGTCGATGCGAGTGCGTCGCTCAAATCCTAGTCGATGGGATTAGGGGGTGTTGGAGACAGATGAACACAGGTATCGAGGGTGATGTGTGATACATTTGATTTTAATTAATCAAATGATTAGAAAATCATAACATTACATTGGGGAATTTCTCAATGATGTCTTATAGGTAGCCTTTTTTCCCGTAAGGCTTACGATAGAATTGGCACACTAGTAAATATAATATATGCATCCAATATAATTAGAGATATTGAGGGTAAAGAATTTAATTAATAACAATTAAGTAAAGATGAGGTGTTAATTAATTGTACGTAATGAAACATCTGGAAAAGAAATAATTGTATGAAATGAAGCACAACTTAAAAAAAAAGGATAAAAGGCATTAGGGTAGATTATAGTAGTTTCATCCTACTCTTGATGAGTAAACTCTGGCTCCGCCAGATTTACGATGGAATTATTGACGGTGCCTGATATCGCCATTACGCACTAGGCGCGCAGCACAGGATATGGCCTCAGCACAAGATTGGCCGTTGACGGCTTGACGCGCATCGATCATCTCGCTGCACCCAACCAAACTCCTCCGTGTGCCCGTGTGGCTTACCTCACACACACTTCGTGCGGTTTCCACCAAACCGAGCTCCCGTACATTGTACGTACGTTAATTTTGCCGGGGGCGCGCGCGGTAACGGAGCCCAAAAAAAAAAAAAAGTTGAAAGCGTAGATGTGCACGGTACACATATCCGTGGTCCACGTGCTATACGTACGCAAACGCAACGCACAACGTCAATAAATCCCGTGGTCCACGTAGCTTGCTAGCTAGTACACACGAGTTAGCTAGCTAGCTAGGTAGTACGTAATCGTATACGTAGATTGTCACTTGTACAACACAGTCCCCGTACGTGATCTCTGACGCACGTACGTACGTACTCTTTGTTAATTAGTATGCATACATATTGGCTGTGGGTGCCGGGTACGTAGTGCGAGATGCGCGCGTACGTATGTAGGGCGAGTACTATACAGTATGTGTGTCTCTCTTTTGGATGTATATATGTGTGTATTTGTGAGCCTCTGCAATCGATCGGAATCGGAGGGAGCAGAGGATCGAGGGCTTTAAAATTATTATTTATTTTATTTGTGACTTACTTTATTATTTACAGTAAGTACAATTTTTCGTTTTTCATATTTGAAAAAAAATTTAAATAAGACGAGTGATCAAACGTTGAAAAAAAACTCAAAATCCCTTATACCGTGGGACACAGAGGGAGTACTACTCCTAGGAGCTTACATTAATTCACTTGCGTGTAGTACATTAAAATTTGCAAGAGAGATAGCAGTATATGTGCAGTAGCATGCAGGTATGTTTAATTATTAACTGCAGTAGTATTATGATTTATGAGAGAGTAGCTATAGTAGATCGGATTCATTGCCTTGTCGAGGATAAGGTGCAAAACTCTGGCCCGTAGGATCGGAGGGAGGGTCACGAGATCGTATCGTATCCTGCAGGTGTGCCCGCGTACGTGCATCTTATCAGTTCATGGTATATTATGGCTGAGCTGGCCTCTGGTATCGGCGTGTAATCTGATCCCCACTCTGTCCTGGTAGTGCTTAATTACATTATTTGTTTTATTTTTCTTTGCAAATTTGCTAACTACCTTTGGATAGACATTTGAGGAACAAATCTCATAGTTTTAAACCATTAGATTAACCTCAAGACTTGTGCGCCCGACCTCTTTTTTCTCTTACTCCTACAACGAGAACGTGGCGATACGCTCACCGGGTTAGGGTTTTGGGGTCGGAGGATTGGTTCAGAGGAGGGTTGGGTTTAGAGCGAGTCTAGAAGACCGATGAATGGTGAGCAATAGAAGGAGGATGAGATGGTGGGGGTACCGCTAAAGCTGTGAGAGTGAAGGATGGTGATGGGAGGTGAACGGTTGGGTTGGAGATGGTAGGGGAGTCAAGACGGTACTTATTAGAGATGACGGATAGCGATGGCAGATCCAATGGCAGAAACCACAAGAAGTGGAGGAAGACAGCTCAGGAGCACCGACAATGAGAAACATGATGGGGAGAGAGAAAAATGAAGTGGATGGAGAAGATCTGTGATGTTGTTGGGACTAGCCGGAGGTTCTCGCTAACATCAGAGGTGAAGTCGGATAGACGAACGGATGACAGTGCGTGAGGCGGGCAGAAAGGTGTGTACGTGATGATGGTAGGAAAGTCGATGCGAGTGCGTCGCTCAAGTCCTAATCGATGAGATTAGGGGACGATGTGTTGGAGACATGAACACAGATAGTGAGGGTGATGTGTGATATATCTGATTTTAATTAATCAAATAATCAGAAAATGGTAATATTATGTTGGGGAATTTCTCGCTGATGTCTTATAGGTAATCTTTTTCCCCGTAAGGCTTGCAGTAAAATTAGCATACTAGTAAACATAATACATGTACCTAATATAATTAGAGATATTGATGGTAAAGAATTTAATTAATAAAAATTTAGTGAAGATGAAGTGTCAGTTAATTGTATGCATGCATGCATGCACGTCTTACGTAATGAAACATCTGGAAAAAAAAATAATTGTATGAAATGAAGCACAACTTAAAAAAAAAAGATAAAAGGCATTAGGGTATATTATAGTAGTTTCATCCTACTCTTGATCTACTCTTGATGAGTAAACTCTGGCTCTGCCAGATTCACGATGGAATTATTGACGGTGCCTGATATCGCCATTACGCACTAGGCGCGCAGCACAAGATGATCATCTCGCTGCACCTAACCAAACTCCTCCGTGTGCCCGTGTGGCTTACCTCACATGTACACTTCGTGCGGTTTCCACCAAACCGAGCTCCCGTACATTGTACTACGTGGGGCGCGCGCGGTAACGGAGCCCAAAAAAAAAAAAAGTTGAAAGCGTAGATGTGCACGGTACACATATCCGTGGTCCACGTGCTATACGTACGCAAACGCAACGCACAACGTCAATAAATCCCGTGGTCCACGTAGCTTGCTAGCTACACACGAGTTAGCTTAGCTACTAGCTAGGTAGTACGTACGTACGTAATCGTATACGTAGATTGTCACTTGTACAACACAGTCCCCGTACGTGATCTCTGACGCACGTACGTATGCTTCGTTAATTACTCCCTCCATCTATTTTTTATAGTCATATTTCTAAATCTAAAAAAATTATTTTTGATAGACATATTTCAATTCAACAACCTACTGTATTATCTTAATCACTTTCTCGGATTTAATGCATGACTCTCCATTCTTCCACGCAAGATTAGCTACATGGACACCGAGAAATGTAAATATTAATGAATTGCTTCTTTACGAGGAATGACAAGTAGCATATTTAAGTAGATGATAAGTAGAATTATTTATTCTTGATCTGTGTGCCAAGATGAAATATAACTATCAAAAGTAGATGGAGGGAGTAGTATATATACATGTTGGCTGTGAGTGCCGGGTACGTAGTGCGAGATGCGCGCGTACGTATGTAGGGCGAGTACTATACAGTATGTGTCTCTCTCTTTTGGATGTATATATGTGTGTATTTGTGAGCCTCTGCAATCGATCGGAATCGGAGGGAGCAGAGGATCGAGGGCAGAGTCCGTCCGGTAGATCTCTCTCCTGTCTCCAGATTCGTGATCACGTAGCTTAATTTTGTCTCGGGCGGTTAAAGAGAGTAAAACATACACGTAGTAAAAAAGAACTGCCATGGGAGCGTTTGCCCCTCTACTTATAAAAAAAAAATAGAATGCAGTCGTAATTACGAGGAAATCTTACCAGTTTGGGGGAAATCGATAAAATGTCATACTCGCTCTGAGTAGCCTTACTAAGGGTACAATTTGTCATTACAAAATGCTTCGTTCTACTAAACGCCGTTACGAAATGAATTTGATGAATGCTATCACACGAAAAATTTTCTTTCCATTTTTACCTTTTTGTACTTTTTGAATGAAAAGTATCCTACACATGACTTCTTTGATCAAGAACCACATGCACTAGCAACGTTATATGGTACACTACTAGGACCTAAGGGTAAAAATAAATAAGATCGGATCTACTTCAAATCCATCCAAAATGTGAATATGGTATGACTGTATTTGTAGAAATCTGGTAGATATAATACGTGCATTCAGATGCAGATGTGGTGTTCCTAATATCTGTTGGATACTACGAAATTTTTATTGGATTATCCGATGATAAATTGTATGTTGGATAATCCAAAAATTTTAACCCATGTAATCACTCCATTTGTTCCGTAGAATATAAGTTGGCCCATGCATCAATTCAGCAGATAACATAGACTCCTCTATCGCAAGCTCACACTGTAACACCTCACACCTATGTAGCCGCCACCACTCACCAACGCAGTGCAGGGATGTAACGAGCGGCAAGAGACGCCCCTTCCGGCCATCCTAATCTCCTCTCCGACTCAGCATATAGAGCCTATGGGGTTGGAGCTCAGCCAAACAGTTTCAGCTCCACCTAAAATGGAGCGAAATTGGGTGGAGCTCTCTCACAAAATGAACTAGAGAGGTGGAGCTAGATTTAGGCAGCTCCACAACTCCACTCCAGACCCAACTCCTGAAACTAAATTTAGAAGTTGGAGTTCCACCAAACAGGCTCGTAGTCTCATGATAATGTGATTTCCACCACGGCGATGGTGATGGCCTACAACATGATGGCAGACGGCAGCAAGCGATGCCTCTCCGACTCTCGTCTCTTGATAGCTGACTGATTATTGTCCTTAATTGAGAGTATAAATCATGTTCAGAAATCATATGCTCTATTGTTATTATATTGTTGCCTGTTGCATTGTTGACTCATTATTAATAACTGATTATATATACGTGGAACCTCCAATAATTTTAATCCATTTTAAAACCGAGCTTGCATCGACTCTAATTTATTTTCGGTATCCGAAATAGTCCGCCCACATCCACACTCACTCCAAATCTACTTTAAAATAGTATGGATGACAACTATCGCATCTAAATACACTCATTATATTTCACCCATGTTCTCAACCAAATCCTTGGTAGAGTGGCCATTGGCTAAATAATAACGGGCCAACAGATATTTTGAGTATTATAAACGTAATAAATAGATAATGGTAGAAAGGAGGAAAACCATAACGAATTCTACAAAATAGCCTATATATGTTACACATTTTGGGGCGTTTTGGTTTGATACCTAAATGTTGCCATACCAATTTTTTTGGTAGTTTAAATAGTAAATGTGATGATTTGGTTTGAAGCCAAATGTTTGGTAATGCCTATACTCAATTTGGCACAATTTTAGAATATTTTTCACTACAATTTGAAATTTGGCTCTCAATTAGCATAAATTCAAATACACTCATTTACAATTCTACCCTACCAAAATATTGACACTACCAACATATTGGTAGGGTACTAAACCAAACAGGTCCTTTCATTAATGGTATTTTGTACAATAAGCTTTTGCGAGTGGTAAATCAAAGAAATTTTCATATAAACCACTACTGGTTTGAGTAAAGGAATTTATTAGGCTCGAATAATACCCCTGCTGTCTTAGGGGTTTAGGGCCCTAGCATTGCATCGTGTCAGTGTGCATGTTCAAGCGATCGACGAAGTGTCACAATCAGCTCATTCATAATGCACGCAATTAAAGCTTGGTCCGGTACGTAATTTCTGTTTGTGTGCATATGCGATCCGGTCGACCCGGTCATTAAGGTTCTTGTCCCATTGCCCATATCTATATATATCTCTCCCCTCTAGATTAATCATAGACGACTGATGTAACGCTAATTGGTCTTCTTCTTTTTGACCTAGAGAGATTATTATAACTCTGCTTAATCCTCTCTTTACACATACATACATACATACAACATACATACATATATATATGTATGTATGTTGTATGTATGTATGTATGTGTAAAGAGAGGATTAAGCAGAGTTATAATAATCTCTCTAGGTCAAAAAGAAGAAGACCAATTAGCGTTACATCAGTCGTCTATGATTAATCTAGAGGGGAGAGATATATATAGATATGGGCAATGGGACAAGAACCTTAATGACCGGGTCGACCGGATCGCATATGCACACAAACAGAAATTACGTACCGGACCAAGGTGTGTGTGTGTGTGTGTGTGTGGAGAGATGTAGCTCTGTTTCTGAATGTGTAGTAGGAGTATATATAGCTAGAGCTGCAGCAGCAATAGTCTAATTTAAGAATTTAATTAAGATAACCCAACTGGCCACTGGTCACATGTTACAGTGCATCGATTCTCAGGAAGGCCTGTGAGATCTAGCTAGACATTTGCATTAGAGGGATCTTAGATCTAGTTTTAACTGGTGAGTCAAAAGAGAAGGTAAGTACAAGCACGTAAAACAAAGAGAGCGACGATTGTTCGGCCATCTACGTACGTAGGTGTACTCCCTCAGTACTGTCACTTTTTCTTATTTGACCCTTAACTCCACAATTGATGTGCGTGATCTACTAGCTGATTAATGCACACGAACCTAGGTTAAGAGTATGCTTGTTGCATGGCCCAACATCGAAATTAATGGAATCATTGTTAGGCATTTACAGCTCCAAAATAATGATAACTCCAAATTAATGTACATATTGATGAGATAGAAATGAGAGATGGGAAAGAAGCCATTATTTTCGTGACAAGATCGCTTGATTATACTCCATTCGTAAAAAAAAATAAAAATCAATCTAACATTGAATCTGCCATTTCGTAGTACTCCCCCATCCCATTTTAAACGCAACTTTAGTTTACATGTCCAACTTTAATCATAGATCAACACAGATGCAAATCTCCAATGCCTTCGTGTGTGTGATGAATTTCGTGTCAACGGAAACGTAAATTCCTAGCCTTACTATTTTTTCAATTAAAAGAGCAATTACATTGTAGAATATTCGTGGGCACTAGAATTTAAACTATTGGGTTCAACACCAATTGTGCTTTGCATACCTCAAAACAGTTGTTGAATATGTGATTTTTGTGTGAAATATAATTGCATGTGCATGTTTAGACATATTTCAGTTGAACTTTATACACTTTAAAGGCCAATACCTTCTGAAATATCTAAAGTGGGTGCATAAAAATTATTTTTTAGATATTTATCAAAAAAAATACTTTTATAATATAATAGTAGTTTTTTTAAAAAATGTTCCTTATAGCACAATCTTTCTATTATTATAGTTGTATAGTAATATCCAAAAGACCATTTTATAGAGAGCTGCTATATATACGCTACGATCGCTACGATCTTCTGCTTACGATTGTTTTATGGTCAAGCGTTTCTCTCCTACGGTTTATTAACAACTACAAATTCCAGTTCTACTTAAAAAATGCATTTCTCTTCTATGCGGATGGCCCGGCGCCAGATCGTACTAAGATCGTAACAAATTATCGTGTACATGCACTGTATTTTTCCCACTCTATATCCAAAACAATGTGCTCCTATAGCCTCCTAATTTGAGGATTTTTTTTAGATAATGAGGATATGGTAATCAAAGATACTTTGTGAAATTTCTCTCCCCCTCTGAATTATTAGTGGATTTGGTTGAGGAACCCCATACACGTGCACTCGGTGGTGTTGTTGCTGGTGGACGCCATGGTACGCCATTAATAAGCATCCACAACATCCGCCATATCTAGCTTAGCTTGCGTGTCGCCGCCCTCCGCGCTGAGACTCCCTATGCAAACTCTCATCCATCCATCGAGAATTCGAGATGTCGCCTAGCTTATTAGCAAACTGATTTGTTGCATTGCATGGCCACTTGCAGTAACGATATTGTTGGAGTATATGGATGATCAGGCCTTGTTAATCGCGTTGTTAATTTCTTGGTTCATTTGTCCAGGATCAATTTAATTCATTCATGTTGGTTGCCAACTTGGCCAGGACCAATCAATCTCCCAATGATGCTAAGAATATGAGAGGCTGACCCTATCAGGCTATCACCACCCTGGGCCTCCTTTGATTGATCGTAGTATTAGGGCCCGTTTGAAACCTTATATATCGAATAGAAGTAGCATACTGGTCACTTAGAAGTAGTCTAATTAATTAAATATTAACAACTATATATTTGAAAAATGAATTTATTTTTTTAAAAAACTTGTATATATATAGTAAATTTCTGCACAAAACGAAAACGTATTAATTAGCTGTTCGGGAAGCGCTGATGGAAAACAACTAATTTATAGTTTGGAGTTAAAAGGGCTTTATTGGATTGATGCCAATATTTGTTCTAACAAATTCTTGACAATTTCAATAGTGTCTTATGCATGTTTGGTTTTCTATCAATTTTTTACCCGCGGTAAATTTGGTAGTCCCAAAACTCATATTGGTAAGGTAAGAATTGACTTCAAACCCAGCAAGCTCAAAGTTTACAACTCAGTATTAGTATTGTCAGGCAAATGGTGCAGACTGATCTGGCTACCATTGGATTTGGCTCCTTAATCCCCACTTAATTGAGCAGAACGAATATAATCCATCTCCATATGCACTAGAGCGCCTTCCAGCAGGCAACTAGCCAAGCTTACTCTCCACTTTGTCCTGTGTGTTTCCTAATTAATCTTTTGCTTCCAATTCACCAGTTATGTCAGAAAAGAAAACTACAGCAAACGATCATAATGAGAATGAGAAGCTGTCCTTGTACTCTTCCGGCATCAGTTAAGCGTGTACCGGTGTACGTAGCAACCGTGCAGTTTTCTTTATCAGAGTACTGCTTCAGGGACTGTGCCGTACTACCATCCGATAGGCCGGCAGGTTACACATTGGATCAATACATCTAGGACTAGTAGGAGATTAGCTTAACTTAGCTCACGGTTTATAAGTACTACACTACTACTAGTCCTAAACTTCCTCGCGGCTAAAGAGCTGGATGGAACCAGTACAGTACTTGGAGAGAGTCACAAGGACAGTTGCATGTACAATCAGACGAGATTGTCTGAAACATGTTGCATCTAAACACAATGGGCCTGTGTTTAGATCTTTGTAATGGTAAGATCTAGCATTAATTATTCAAAAGAACTATTGTTTTGGGTTGTCGAAAGAATTGGTATCGTCAAATTTTTGGTGAAAAATGATTGTTTGGGTTGCAGCAAAATTTTTGGTATATGTATAGCCTCTTGTTTATCACTCTAGCTAGCATCTTGAACATGCTGGTTTTTCTAGAAAGCAAATGAACATGTTAGTCCATTAGCATGGCCAATTTTTTTTGGCATGGTGAGACAGGGCAACGAACCAAACAAGTGGGTGCATGAAGCAAAATCTCTCCACATAATGAGTTTATATCTTCCATTTTTTTTTAAAAAAAAATTAAAAATCCAACCTCTACATCCAATAATATTAAGATTTTAAGGTTGAGTCCAACACTGCAAACCGGGATATGCATATATTTTGATCCTCGTAGCCCAGAACATTGATTGATACAATAAATCCTCAAACCCTAAGGCTGTGTTTGTGGATTATGGTTGGGAACCTTACCCTCCCGTACGGAAAACATAGCAGTCCATTAGCGCATGATTAATTAAGTATTAGCTTTTTTTAAAAAAAATAGATCAATATGATTTTTTTAAACAACTTTCGTATATAAACGTTTTATAAAAAATACACCGTTTAGTAGTTTGAAAAGCGTGCGCGTGGAAAACGAGGGAAAAGGGTTGGGAACCCTCCTAAACGAACTCAGCCTTAAGTCTTCGATTTTACCTACGTCACATGATATGTGATCGCTATTGAACGAGTTTGTGTAATAAGTGACTGTAACTCTTTTTAGAAAAAAAACGGATTTATTCCATTATTTTAAAAAAAGGCACTATGAGAAACGAATCCTATAAATTCCCCTTGTCTTCCTTGAGTATTTTTTTTGTAAGCCCATCAAAATTTTAGCCCAGTTAATCCTGCTCAGGTGGGCTGGGTGATGGGTGGACGAAGGGTAAAAAAGCCCATAAAAATTCGGTCACTCGGAATCTTCAATCTTGGACACGTGAGCTGGGCTTCTGGGCCGTACGGACGGCCTGTAAGCTCCGTCACGGACAAGTGGGCCCCACTAGCAGCTTCCATCTCGCGAGGCTTACCTCTCGTGGACTCCCAACTCCCAAAGCCACACGCTCCAACTCCGGCGATGGCTTCCATCTCCGGCGCGGCGGCGGCGGCGCCCTCCTCCTCCGGGGCGTCGTGCGGCCTCCGCCTCCGGCGAGACCACCTCCCGCGCTCCTCCCACTTCCGCCTCGCCCGTCTCAGCTCCATCACCGACGTCTCCCGCTCCTGCTCGTCGTCGTCATCCTCTCCTCCCCGCTCGCTCAGCTCCAAGCAGTCGGGCCACGCCGACGTCCTCGCCCATGGCGCGGTGGACAAGGACCCCATCAGGCTGTGGAACCGCTACGTGGAGTGGCTGTACCAGCACAAGCAGCTGGGGCTGTTCGTCGACGTGAGCCGGATCGGGTTCACCGAGGAGTTCCTGCGGCGGATGGAGGCGCCCATGGGGCGGGCGTTCGCGGCGATGCGGGAGCTCGAGAAGGGCGCCATCGCCAACCCCGACGAGGGCCGGATGGTCGGCCACTACTGGCTGCGCAACCCGGCCCTCGCCCCCAACTCCTTCCTCCGCGACAAAATCGAGACCACGCTCGAACGCATCCTCGAGTTCGCCAGCGACGTCATCTCCGCCAAGGTGAGCTTCCACTCGCTTGAGGGATAGTCCGTTTTCAATTTTGCGGAGTAGCCATGATCGATTTGTGTTTATTGTGAATTGTGATAACGCATGGGATAGGGATAGCCTGCTTCTCAGGGTTAATATTAATTTAATAATTTGACCTATTAGCATTGTAGTCAAGCAGATTATTGGCCGGATTATTGTAGTGGATTATATACACTATTATGGATATAACTTTAAATATTCTGATAAATAAGCTTAATGAATATATGTTATGACCCGAGCTCGTGAGAGATCGAATCACACAAACCAGCAGCAGAATACACCAATAACTCAAGATAGTTTGGGAAGAAATTGGGGGATCGGGTGAAGAACAGGAAGGAGGCAAAGGAAGAAGAAGAACATTAGGAGGGGAATCAGATTCAATTCAGTTCATTCACTGACTCGTGTACAGGACCTAGATTGCCTTATAACATGTCCATAACACTGACTTGTGGGACCCATCCCATTTCATGGGCCCACTCGTCATCACCCAACATGGATATACTACTCATTAGGCATGGGTATGACAAGCTGCTTCAGAGTTCTTGCCTTTGTTCGTTTAGTGTATTACTTGTCGTAAACAATATAATATTGTATCATTAGCACATTGCATCTTTTATAGGTACGTTTTATGTCCTGTGTCAACTTCTCATGCTACTTTTGTGATGTTTACTTAATGCAGATAAGGCCTCCATCCTCCCCTGCTGGCCGATTTACTCAAATACTTTCTATAGGAATTGGTGGTTCATCTTTGGGGCCACAATTTGTTGCGGAGGCACTTGCTCCAGATAACCCTCCTCTGATGGTATTTCCTATTCCTGTAAACTGTACTATCTGCCATACATTTTCTTCTCATTTACTTTGTCTATATAGTTACTAGGATCCATTACTTGCTGAAGTAATAGGTCCAAGAGTATTCAGGGCCCATCGAAGAGATTTCAAATTCAATAGAGAATTCAGTTTTATGAATACCACAAAAGAAAATATGAACAGCCTTTGCTTTCTACACCATCATATCTATCTACTAGAAAGGCCCATTTGAACATTACTTTAGCCTTGAAATAATCTATCATTTGTGTCTGATCCAAGTTGAAATTCAAATCCTTTAATGGGGACTTTAAACTATAGAGTTGGCTGAGTAGCTTACTTGCTTATGGACATTATTTACCCATAAGTAAAGTGAGCTCATTTGCAATGTAATGTATTGTTAAAATGTCTTCTGCAGCTCAAAGTACTGTGTGTGTGAAGTGTGATCTACCTTCTCTTTCTGATGGCTGTGTCAGATAAGATTTATCGACAACACCGATCCAGCTGGAATTGACCATCAGATTGCACAGCTAGGACCAGAACTTGCATCAACTCTTGTGATTGTAATATCAAAGGTACATCATGGATACCCTAATCCTCTGTTTTTTTCTACTTGCTGTTACATGATTACTTACTTCATGGCTAATCTGATATATCTTTTTTTTTCATACTTCTAGAGTGGAGGCACACCTGAAACACGAAATGGTCTATTAGAAGTACAAAAGGCCTTCCGAGATGCTGGACTAGAATTCTCGAAACAGGTTGTGACCTAAGTTTCTTTTTTGTCCTTCTATGCTTTCTTTCTATTGGGTATCAAATACTGTATGTTGCTCTGTACGAGACTGTGGGTGTGAAAGTTTCATTCTCAGTTTACCGTCTGTCACGTAGTACTTTGTTTCTAACCCAAAAAAGTAGTCTCCTGCCATATCCCTTATTTTGATGATTTCATCACTATAATATTATGCTTTACTAAATGTTGTCTTTTAACATAGATAGCCAGACATTAATTTATTTTTCTATGTATCCATTATGCTAATTAGAAACCTTTTCCAATGGTGACCTGACATTCTTGTACAAGGGTGGTGACCAAACATTGATCAGATAATTTCTTACTGTGTATTATCATAGGTTCCTGTGATTCTACCAAACAAAAGAAGAATCATAGGTCCCTGTGAATTTTATTCTTGTCTTCTAATCGTGGATGCACATGTTTGATCCATGATTAAATTTGATATAATGTAGGATCAGCTATTTTGCAGGGTGTTGCAATTACTCAAGAGAATTCTTTGTTAGATAACACTGCCAGAATAGAGGGGTGGTTAGCTAGATTTCCCATGTTTGACTGGGTCGGTGGTAGAACATCAGAAATGTCAGCTGTTGGTTTACTGCCAGCAGCATTACAGGTCAGTGCCTCACATTTGCATGTTTTGTTGTCTGTTGAGGAGTAAAAGATTTCCATTGATCCAATGTTACAACTGATAAGAGAGTTATTACAACTTACAAGGGAATTGACATCAAGGAAATGCTAGTTGGTGCTGCACAAATGGATGAGGAAACTAGGAATACTAAGGTATGATGTATTTTTTTAAGGGAATACTGGAGGTATGATTTGTTTGAACAAATAAAACACAAGTTAAATAGTCAATGCCACTCCTGTAACTAGACATATATATGATTATGATGTTTTACTTGTCCAGATTAAGGAAAATCCAGCGGCCTTGCTTGCATTGTGTTGGTATTGGGCATCAGATGGAATAGGCAGTAAGGTTAGTAGTTTTCAACTTGATCAGTTATTATGGCTTATTTGCTGTTCCTTTCCTAGTTTCCCTCCATGTCCATGCATCGGTATGCATTGTGACTCTGCTTTTGTGTGTTTTGGCTTCTCCGTAGTATTTACTATACTAATTGCTGTTCTAGGATATGGTTGTATTGCCATACAAGGATAGCCTGCTTCTTTTGAGTAGATACTTGCAACAACTTGTCATGGAATCTCTTGGAAAAGAATTTGACCTTGATGGAAATCGGGTATGCATTATTCCTTTTTTCTTCTCATAGCTTATATTATTAGTCATGTCAAGGTCTTTATTCAAAAAGGGGGCTTTTCCCTATTCATGTGGAAAATGTACAGATTTCTGTAAAAAATTATACTATGTCCCAAACAAGCCTTTAACATATGATAGTGTAATGCAGGTTAATCAGGGACTAACAGTGTATGGTAACAAAGGAAGCACAGACCAGCATGCGTAAGTTTACATCTTTACAAACTTCTCATCTTCTGTGTCAGTTACTTTCCTATATATAGATTAGAAAAATGCATGACCAATGATTTATCTCTGATTGCAGCTACATTCAGCAGCTGAGAGAAGGTGTGCACAACTTCTTTGTTACTTTTATTGAAGTTTTGCGCGATAGGCCTCCTGGTCATGAGTGGGAGCTTGAACCAAGTGTTACATGTGGGGACTACTTGTTTGGAATGCTACATGTAATTTTCCAGATCTGATATAGAAATATGAAGTGAGATTTGATATGATACCAAACACATAAAATTGATGATGAAACGAAATTAATTTTTGTAGGGAACTCGTTCAGCTCTTTATGCAAATGACCGTGAATCTATTACAGTCACTGTCCAAGAAGTAAACCCTAGAGCTGTTGGAGCACTTGTTGCACTCTATGAGCGTGCTGTCGGTCTTTATGCTTATTTAATCAACATCAATGCCTATCACCAACCTGGTTTGACTCTCTTGTAATTTGTTTAGTTTTCTCAATAATTGTTAAGAAAAATTTGTTGCTATGATTTATGTTAATCATTATGCTTTGTACAGGTGTCGAAGCAGGGAAAAAGGCTGCTGGAGAGGTGTTGGCACTTCAGAAAAGGATCCTACTTGTTCTTAACGAAGCCAGGTATGGAACATCAATTTTCTTTTTTTTTTCTTCGTGTGGGCAACATCAATGTTCTTGAACTGCATCCATTCCTTTTTCTTCTACTGTTGAATTTCAGTGCGGTAATAACTGCATATTGTTTTTCTAGGTATGGATATAGTCCAAAGAACTTGAAATGGAATCATAGATGTGTTGACCTAAATCCTTGAACTGCACCCACGTCCTTTTGGAATAAAATAGCCTGTTAAAAATGTTCTGAAGATGTTTGAGTATCTTGGTTAGCAGCAACCATTTTAAAAATGATATGTATATAGATTACAATAGCTGATCAGTTGACTCAAATAGTTGGAAGAGGTGACTCTGGGACTTTTTTTTTGCAGTAATAATTTATTTTTATAATTTAAATAAGAACAAATCACTCCACCAAGAAAACATGAAACATATAAGCATCTCTTTGTCATGAACATATAACCGTTTCAATTCCTCTCCACATGGTTTCATGAGAAACAGATGAAGAGATGCTGTAAGATTGGTGAGAACCAAAGATACGATTTACAATAACATATCTAGTCTCCAGTTTGTTGTGTTTTGATAATTTTGTGCTAGAAAATCTTGGGATTTTTCTGCTTATAGTCGAGTTTACTCTCTTCCAGCTGCAAGGACCCTGCTGAGCCATTGACACTGGATCAAATTGCAGATCGCTGCCACTATCCTGAAGAGGTAACCCGTAATCCATGCTCTTTTCTCGTATCACTGGTAAAAACATCAATGGATTGACGCACTAACTCCTTTCCTTGATGCAACCTTAGATCGAAATGATATACAAAATAATCCAACACATGGCTGCAAACGATAGAGCTCTTATTGCAGAAGGCAACTGCGGGTCACCAAGAAGCATCAAGGTCTACCTTGGAGAATGCAACGTGGATGATGATATGAATTCTTAATTTCATCATCGTTTTCTTTTCACCTTTTTGGTGAACTTGAGTGATCTTTTTGAACTATAAGGGAAAATGATGCTACTTGCTGATGTGTATTCCTACAAACTATAGGTCTACTCCCTTGTATAATATTTTTCCTAGCTCTACTCCATTTGTGATAGCAGGATCGGATTAATGCAACTATATTTAGCTTGCATGGTACCACTTCCGTCTCAAAATATAGTTACCTAGTACTACGAATTTCAACAAATCTCACAAGTGTCAACCATGTACCGATTTGTAACTTGTAAGTGCTTCCACAAAGTTCAGCATCTCTGTTTGTCATGGCAATGTACTACTTACGTCTTAAAATATAGTTACCTAGTACTACGAATTTGAACAAATCTCACAAGTCTCAGCCATGTAGCGATTTGTAACTTGTAAGTGCTTCACAAAGTTCAGTATCTCTGTTTGTCATGGCTATGTACTACTACTTGTTCATCGAAATTTGATAAGGGCCTAAGGGGACAGTGGAACAAAAGATAACAGAGACATGGCTCATCGCATGTGCGTGACGGTTCAGAAGGAATGACACCCAAAAATAAAAATGGATGCAATGAATTCGGCACATACTAGGCAACATGCCAACTGCGCAATGATGAGAGCGCGTTTGGTCGCTGATTGCGATCAGAATTGACGAGTAAATAACGCACAATGTTCATTGAACTAGTATGATTAATGATTTAACTTCCCACAGGTTCGGGGAACTGAGCTGAAACATCACTAATACTCGTGTTAGTCGTGTCCCTTTGGCTCATCTAGAGGCATGGAGCCATATTGCTACGTACCCATACATGAACGAAAAGCCAAGCATGACTGCTTCCAGTTCCAGCTTTGCCTATCAATACACGCATAGCATCAAAATTATCTGTTTTCATAAACTACTGCCATGGCCTATGAGCATTTAGTCATGGGGCATGCTGGCATGGTGATGTGTATCCCAGAGAAAGTCGCTTATCTGCCCCCTTCCAAAGTCCAAACATCTGTATTCAAGGTATCTTGGGTGTAGTTTTCTGTCCTATGTCATCAAAAAGGTCAAATGAAGGGGAAACATTGTTTGGGTGCATCAAAAAGATCAAATGAAGGGGAAACGTTTCTGTCCTATAGCCATCAGGAGTTAAATTTTATATCAACGATTTTTATGTCACACGGTTGACTTTAAAGAAGAAATTGGTAAGGTTGTGAATTTATCCTAAACTCCCGAGCGCATTCTAAAAGGAGGCCATGCATTAACTCCCTCCACCATGTTTTGAATCCAACAGTCTGTAAATGTTACACATACGTGGATGCGCTTTCAATATAAGTTTAGTGATGCTATTGATTTGTCGCTGATCTGTATTTTAACATGTTAGAAAAACGTTTTCACGAGGCATATATGAGTATAATATACTTGTAACATGCGTCTTTCTAGTAATATTTTAAAATAAATGTCCCGCTTCCCGGACATGTCTTCGAGGAACCATGCACCAATCTCAAAGCGCATGGAACATAGAAATTGCTATGCATACGATCCAACTGTCTGACTCACGTATGATCGAATTTGATCAATAGTTATAAACAGCTACAATACATCTGAACATGTTCTTTGATTGATCTATGGTTGCATATCTTTTTCTTTTTTTTGAGTTGTACAACTGGCCGTACTCCCTCGGTCCTATAAAAAAATAATCTAGGATTGGATATATGCCCAGATTTGTAATACTAGAATACGTCACATCCAGTACTAAGTTAGTTTTTTATGGGACGGAGGAAGTATGTATTAGCGGTACTAACATAGAAATACGGCACGTAGCACTGGTGGTGTGGTTACTGGTCAAAAGGGTGCCCTCTCAAGTTGACTTCCTCAACGGAACGAAAGCTTTGGAGCATCAGCGGTGTTTACTTTTCAACGTTGCCACTGATGGAGTAGCACTTGTGCAGTCTGTGCGTCACTGCCTGCAACCTCTAGTTGACATCTGGGCCTGGTCAAGAAGTAAACAATACGGTTAGCTTTGAAGCAATTTCGCTTGCTTTACAACTACTACTGTTTACTTTGAAGCTTCAAACAAGAAGCATTTGTACTACTGTACTACTGCTGCTAGTATGCTTTCACGGCGTGTTGGCTTTTCCTGGAGTAGAACATCTGGAAGACCGGACCAGATCAATACTAGTATTCAACACCGTTTAAAGACTAGAATAGCTCAATCGTGCGTCCACACTCCACAGTCCACATTAACCAGGCGGTCATTGTGCTCTGTTTTTGTATGGATGATTGATAGATTATTGGTGGTTATTTATAGGAATAAAACTAAAAATTAGTATAGAACAAGTAATTTAAACAATGGTTTTGTAGAATGTTTTTAGAGAAAAGAACCATGATATACATAGGAGTTGAGAAATACTCAGGGATCTTCCAGCTAGCTTCATAAGGTGGTGGGCTAGATGATCTGGGTTCGAAGCCTCATCCCTTCTAATTATTTGATATTAGATCATTCCCTAATATTCGTGCTTTTTTATAAGAGCTATTCGGCTGCCCTTTATCACAACGGAGTAGGCTGCAACTGCGAGTCCATAACAGTGGTTTGTGCCCTCCCTTAGCTGAAGCACAGCCGCAGCAATGCTGTAGCAACACCAACCGAATTGGCTCATAATTGTTTTTAAAAAGCCACTGTCGGCCCGTAGAGAATATGCCTAGCATGGAAATAAAAGTTAAAAGGAAAAGGTAAAGCAGAGAAGCCAAACCACCATTCTTGGGCGTGTTCATCTCCACTAGCCGTGGAGCTCGGTTTCTTTAACGGCTAAATTCAACTTTTTTGTGGTGCTTGACACCCCTAACTCCCTAAGGGCCCATTTGAATCACAGGATTGAAAAAATGTAGAAATAGGAAAACCGCAGGATTCTGATATAAATGCAAGCGTAAAACAGAGGATTGCAAAACACAGGAAAAACACAGGAATGATCATTTGATTGGATCACAGGAAAAATGCAGGAATTAGAGGAGAGACGAAGACTCATAGGAAAATTTCCATGAAGTAGAACCTCATGCTAGATTTGCTCCAAAACTTGCATGTCATTAGGCATTTCATAGGAATTTCATATGATTCCATAGGAGTCATTCCTTTGATTCAAAGAGGTATATAGAAAAAATTTCTATAAGAATGAAATCCTTTAAAATTCCTATAAATTTTCTTTGAATCAAGTGGGGCCTAAGCTCTGCTGGACTTGCTGTAGCCCAGGACCAGGGTAAACCACACTGAACTAGTCCAAAAGGCAACGCAAAGAAACCACCACAAAACGCACCCAACTCGACCCGTATTACTCCAGTATTTATTTATTACTGGAAAATAAAGCACAGATTTGGCCTCACACTCCCACAAGTCACCCCCCAGGTTAGGACAGCAGTTATTGCTGATCGTGCCATGTTAGACTAGGCGGCCGGCTGGTTCGTTCGCTGGCCGATCGAGTACCAGCAGTCATCACTCACTCCATCACTGGACAGAGGCTTTAGAGCCACTTTAACAGTATAGCCCACTGCTATCTCTAAATTATTTATAACCAATATAATAATCGATTCATACAATAGTTACTTACTATACTATTAATATATGGTCCCACCTGTCATACACACCCTGCGTCTTGGAGTCCGTGCTGCAGCTGGCTACAGATCTGTAGCCTGCTACTCTTCTCTCTCCTATTTTATCTTTTTAAAATATGTTTATAACTGACTTATAGCCTACTATTGTACCTGCTCTTGTAGCATACTATTCTACATGCTCTTAGAGCAGGTACAATAGCGGGCTATAAGCCAGCTGCAAATATATTTTAAGGAGATAAATGAGGAGAGAGAAGGACAGCGGGCTACAGATTTGTAGCCAGCTGTAGCACGGACTCCAAGACACAGTGTGTATGATAGGTGGGACTAGGTATTAATAGTGTAGTATGTAACTATTGTATGAATGAGCTATTAGATTGACTATAGATAAATTAGAGCTAGTAGTTGGCTGTACTATTGAACTTGCTCTTACTCCGATCCAGCCTGCACCAGCTGCAACCTGAGAGTAGCTCGCGCCCCAACTTCCCCGGAAAACCCACCGTGCGCACGATCGACCCGCGCACGCGTCTGCGCCACGCGTTGCGTTCCCAGTTTTTCTCACCGGTGCGGATGCGTGCGGTGGAGTCCACGCACAAGCGGACGCGGCGACGCGGCGCGACGCGCGATGCCGACGTCGCCGTCCCGCGCGCTCGGAGACGGGTGGTGGTGGGCTGGTGGTGCGGTGGCTTCCTTCGTCGGGGCAACTCGGCAACTGGTGCGTCGCGGGCTGTGGCTGTGCACGAACCGGCTATAAATACATGCAATGTGACACACCGTGACAAGATGCTCTCGGTGCTCCGTATCTAGGAGGGTTAACGTACACGTCGCGAGCGTCTCCATCAACGGTCCCGCAGGGAGATAATTTAAAGACTATGTAAACTTTGGCACACTATTAAAAAATATTGGTACGGTAAAATTATTTAGCTAACATTTGGAT
>CM020183.1:36292305-36416826 GCA_009805545.1 Oryza longistaminata
CGCTGCCGAATATAAAACCAAATTCTGATAGTACAGTGGAGAAACTTCTAGAATATACTAAATATGATATGAGCACTACCAAATATTTGATATCAATCCAAAGTATCACGCATACTATTAAATTTGGCAATAAATTGTAGGATATGTTTTTTAAATCAAACCAAAATGGCCCTTAAGTAGGGCTGTCAAAAAAGCTCGAGGCTCGCGAGCTACTCGAGCTTGGCTCGTTCTAGACTCGATTCGAGCTCGGCTCGTATAGACTCAAGCTCGAACTCGAGCTTGTTTCAAGCTCGCGAGCTCTGTCAAACGAGCTCGAGCTATTCGTCGAGCCTAGTGTTTTAAGCTGCACAGATGTGTTTTTATCTCCCCTTGCCCATTTCAAACTTGGCTCTAGTAGTACTAGTACCTGTTGCGGTGGAAAGCAAGCTTGAACAACTAAATAATCAATGGCTTGTACTAGTACTGCTTACTACTCATACTCTACAAGTCTCCATAAAAGCTACTCCTACTACTAGTACAGTACTAGTACTACCAGTAGCATGCATGCAGTATGTGTGTAGCAGTATGCATGTCAGCTCTTGACTTTTGAAACTTCTTTTGGCAAGCTCGATAAGAGGCTCGAAGCTCGAACGAGCCGAGCCGAGCCTAACTGTAAACTCGAAGGCTAATGAGGCTCGGCTCGAGCTCGGCTCGAGTCTCTACCGAGCTCGAGCCTAGACAGGTCAGCTCGCTCGAGCTCGGCTCGTTGACAGCCCTACCCTTAAGGTCATGTTGCCCCACATACCAGCTTCAACCTTATAAAATTTTAGTATTACCAAATTTAATAGAGCAACAAACTAAACATACTTCAATCATTATAACCTTAGCAAAATTTGGTAGTTTAGTAGTTTTCTCTTTTAAAAACCCTACCAAATTTTGATAAATGTATCAAATCAAATAAAGCCAATGCTACCAAAATTTTACAATGCCAAAATCTATCCAAAATCCAGTATGGTTTATTTAGATAACAAAGTTAACAAGCCTTAACTATTTGCTACTTTTAGACATGACAATTAACTACTCCCTCTGTCCTATAAAAAACTAATCTAGTACTGGATTTGATATATCCTAGTACTATAAATCTAGACATGCATATATCCAGATTCGTTGCACTATAATATGTCACATCCAGTCCTAGATTTATTTTTTTTGGATGGAGGAGTATATACCATTGGATTCATATGTCATACATATATAACGATTCACAAGTTATTAGCATAGAAATAGCAAATAGTTAAACATCGAGTTTGAGAGGAGAGGAAAGAGAAGACCGAGAAGATACATAAAACGAGAAAAAGCCATTAGTGTATGATTAATTAAGTATTAATTATTTTAAACTTTAAAAATAGATTAATATGATTTTTAAAGCAAATTTTTTATAGAATTTTTTTTAAAAAAACACGTTAGTAGTTCGGGAAGCGTGCACATGAAAACAAAACAAACAAACTCAGTTTTCACCTCCCACAAACGCAGCTCATGAGAAAAAAAAAAAACGACTAGAAATGTAAAAGGCTGTGTAGCCAGGACGCCTCTTTTTAAGACGAGAAGCGATAGAGTGATGTCTCGGTGTGAAACGGTCATTTGGTTGACTAATCGTCGTATGGACACGCTGAGAGGGTGAATTTATTTGGTGCAAAGGAACAGCTTTGATCGATACTACTATTAATAAATTAGACTTGGACATGGCAACGCGTTCGACAAGGAAACCGTGGCAGCAAGCCAAGCCGGCCACAGGCGGCAGGCAGACGTGCCCTTCGTATAGAAAATTGCTTGCTCGTTTCGCTTACTACTAGTTCCACTTTCAGGCAAGTCATCCAAGTTGAGCCCGGCTAGGCCATGGATATGGGACGCCAAGGAAATCACGTAATCAGCGTGTTACTACGATGGCTTGAAGCAAGAGATGTTTCATTAGCGAAAATAACTACGGTTCAAGCGACCAAAATGCCCTGAAAGGTCGTTAATGTCCTGAGTTTAGGCCCCTTTTATTCAAAGGAAATTTATAGGAATTTTAAAGGATTTATTTCTATAGGAATTTTTTCTATATAGCCCTTTAAATCAAAGGAATGAATTCTATTGGAATCCTATGAAATTCCTATGGAATGCCTCTTCCCATGTAAATTTTGGAGGAAATTTCTACCTCATGTTAAGATCCTTGATCTTCTCTCTCCTCAAATTCCTGTTTTTCCTGCGGCTTAATCAAACGGTCATTCTTATTTTTTTTCTGTGTCTTGCAATCCTCTGTTTTACACTTATATTTCTGTTAGAATCTAAGAATCCTATGTTTTTTCCATTCCTCCGTTTTTTCCTATAACTGGTGCTGAGCCTGACTGCCTGAGATCAGTATTCAAAGTTTCGATCGCAGTGTGTAGCTGGCAGATGTACTCCATGCTCCAGCATTCACCATCGTGAAAAAGTCAATCATGGATACACGTTGCCTTGACCCTTTAGCCCTCCTTAGCGTGAAAAAGTCAAAGTATTTTCCGTTACGGAAAAATTAACCAATTTCTAGAAAAAAAAATTTCTTATTGTTTTCTTTTCGTGGGTCCTCTGATCAACCAATCGACCGTGCAGCAGCATGCAATGTACTGTAGTGGCTACCATAGCTGATCAGGCCCGCTTGTAAGCCAGAGAACTAAAAAGACGTTATAAAAGGAGAAAGTAATTTTAGGATAAAAAATACTCCCTCCGTTTTATGTTATAAGACTTTCTAGCATTGCCTATATTTATATAGATGTTAATAAATCTAGTCACATATATATGTTTCATTAAATATATATGAATATGGATAATGCTAAGTCTTGTAATATGAAATGGAGAAAGTATATATTTTCACTCATAGTGGTTCAAAAGTTAAAGCTTGAAGATTAAAAAAAACGATGAAAAAAATTACCTGAATTGAATTCTAGGACCTTTCAGATTGCTATCGAAATGAACCTTTTCGAAATTTGACAATACCAAAATTTAGACAAGTAACAATATTACCAAATTTTGATAGGATAGATTAAATGTCTTGTTACCAAAATTCTTTAGGCAGTACCAATATTTGATAACAAACTAAATTTATTAATTTTACTAAAAATAATATGATTCAAAATGACATAATCTGAATAGTTGTTCAAAATGGCATCAATCTGAATAGGCTCCTGCACGCACGACATGCCCACCGTAGAGTACGCATTTCCCGTAGGGAGGTCGAATTTCAACTGGCAGACCGGCAATAGTAGGGACGATTTTCCGTGGAGTAAAAAAGGGCTGGATATTTTCCGTGGAGTAAAATAGGGCTGGATCTTCACTATTTGTCCTCACCGCGAATACATCGTTCCCATCCAGCCGCTTAACCGCACAGCTCACCCCAGCCACTCACCACCAGCAAGCAAGGCATCCTGTTCCCAGCTATACTTGCCTACTATTCCCTTCCTTTTTTGCCCGCCTCGACCCCTATACGCCGCCAAAAAAAACTTTCCGAGCGGACACACAAGGAAAACCCGAAACCCATCCCCAACCCAAGCGAGTCCCCTGCCGTCCATCCTCACCAACGGACGGCCCACGACGCGTCCAAACCACGGAATAATTAGGGCAAAACCCAACAAGAGCCCTGTCCGCACACGCGCCGTCACAACCCCCCCCTTCTCATCCTCCTCCTCTCCGCGTCAAGTCCAAGCGACCACCAGAGATCTCTCTCGCGGGCGGCCAGGTCCTCCCCCTCCCGCGGCCACCACCCACCACCATCTCCGAATCTGCCTTCCCAGAACCACCGCGACCCCTCTTTCTTTCCTTCTTCCTCGTGCCGTCTCCAAGCTCCCTCCAGCTTGCGAGCGCGAGCTATTAAATAGCGGCTTGGGAGGGAGCCTCTTCCTCTGCCAAGACGCAGCAAACAAACAGCACATCGGAAGCCAAGCCCAGGAAAGAGGAACGCACGAGCAGCATATGTCACAGAGGGCCAGCGTCCCACACTCCTCCTCCATAGCCTTCGCCCTCCATTCCCATCTTCTCGTCTCCAGTGAGATGTGCCCCAGCTCCTATTGGCAGCAATAGGAATAGAAAAGATTGCTCCTTTCTTCTGAGCTTTCTTGCAATTTTGGTCTTCTTCCTTTTCGATTTGGTTTTTTTCCGTTCGATTTGTGAAGAGGAGGAGCAATGGGGTTCAAGGGATTTGTGGAGGGTGGCATCGCGTCCATCGTCGCTGGGTGCTCGACGCACCCGCTCGATTTGATTAAGGTGAGGATGCAGCTGCAGGGGGAGGCGTCAGCGTCGGCGCGGCGGCGCGTCGCGCCGGCGCAGGCGCGCGCTGCGGCCGGCGCTGGCGTTCCACGCGGGCAGCGGCCGTGGCGATCCCGCATGACGTGATTGCGCCGCCGAGGAAGCCCGGGCCGATAGCCGTCGGCGCGGCAGATCCTGCGGGCGGAGGGCGCGGCGGGGCTCTTCTCCGGCGTGTCGGCCACCATGCTGCGCCAGACGCTCTACTCCACCACGCGGATGGGGCTCTACGACATACTGAAGAAGAAGTGGACCCAGGAGAACGGCGGCGTGCTGCCGCTCCACCGCAAGATCGCCGCCGGGCTCATCGCCGGCGGGGTCGGCGCCGCCGGGGAACCCGGCCGACGTCGCCATGGTGCGGATGCAGGCCGACGGGCGGCTCCCGCTCGCCGAGCGCCGGAACTACCGCAGCGTCGGGGACGCCACGGCCGGATGGCGCGCGACGAGGGCGTCCGCAGCCTGTGGCGCGGGTCGTCGCTGACGGTGAACCGCGCCATGATCGTCACGGCGTCGCAGCTGGCCACCTACGACCAGGCCAAGGAGGCCATCCTGGCGCGCCGCGGCCCCGGCGCCGACGGGCTGGGCACGCACGTCGTGGCCAGCTTCGCCGCGGGGCTCGTCGCCGCCGCGGCGTCCAACCCCGTGGACGTGGTGAAGACGAGGGTGATGAACATGAAGGTGGCGCCCGGCGCGCCGCCGCCCTACTCCGGCGCCATCGACTGCGCGCTCAAGACGGTGCGGTCGGAGGGCGTCATGGCGCTGTACAAGGGGTTCATCCCCACCGTGTCGCGCCAGGGCCCCTTCACCGTCGTGCTCTTCGTCACGCTCGAGCAGGTGCGCAAGGTCTTCAATGGCGTCGAGTTCTGAAGGCCACCGCCACGATGATGACGACGAACAATCCACCTCTAGTATACTTCTGCTAGTACTACCTCTGCTGCTGATGCTGCTGCTATGAATAATTACTACTACAGCCTGGTTGAGAGATTGTACCTTAGCCTGCCTCCCCATGGCATATGTTCCTTCTGTTCCTGCATTCGAACGAATTGGATGGATTTGATCAAAAACTTCAATGGAATCCGCATTTTAAATTTCTTGTGTTTAAAACGTTTCCAGTGTCATATTTTTCCAAAATTTTGGCAACTATGCCAAAATTTTGGTAACTTGCCAAAATTTTGGCAGGATTTCTTATATAGTTACCAAAATTTGGCAGCAAACTAAATGTAGCCACTTTTTTGACAAATTTACCAAAATTTGGTAAGGTTTAAAATGGCACCAAAGTGAACAGCCCCTATGTAAACTTTGGCACACTATTAAAAAATATTGGTACGGTAAAATTATTTAACTAACATTTGGATTGCTGCCGATATAAAACCAAATTCTGGTAGTACAGTGGAGAAACTTCTAGAATATGACTAAATATGATATGGGCACTACCAAATATTTGATATCAATCCAAAGTATCACGCATACTATTAAATTTGGCAATAAATTGGTAGGATATGTTTTTTAAATCAAACCAAAATTGCCCTTAAGGTCATGTTGCCACAATACCAGCTTCAACCTTATAAAATTTTAGTATTACCAAATTTTAATAGAGCAACAAACTAAACATACTTCAATCATTATAACCTTAGCAAAATTTGGTAGTTTTAGTAGTTTTCTCTTTTAAAACCCTACCAAATTTTGATAAATGTATCAAATCAAATAAAGCCAATGCTACCAAAATTTTACAATGCCAAAATCTATCAAAATCCAGTATGGTTTATTTAGATAACAAAGTTAACAAGCCTTAACTATTTGCTACTTTTAGACATGACAATTAACTACTTCCTCTGTCCTATAAAAAACTAATCTAGTACTGGATTTGATATATCCTAGTACTATAAATCTAGACATGCATATATCCAGATTCGTTGCACTATAATATGTCACATCCAGTCCTAGATTTATTTTTTTGGGATGGAGGGAGTATATACCATTGGATTCATATGTCATACATATATAACGATTCACAAGTTATTAGCATAGAAATAGCAAATAGTTAAACATCGAGTTTGAGAGGAGAGGAAAAGAGAAGACCGAGAAGATACATAAAACGAGAAAAGCCATTAGTGTATGATTAATTAAGTATTAATTATTTTAAACTTTAAAAATAGATTAATATGATTTTTAAAGCAAATTTTTTATAGAATTTTTTTTAAAAAAACACGTTTAGTAGTTCGGGAAGCGTGCACATGAAAACAAAACAAACAAACTCAGTTTTCACCTCCCACAAACGCAGCTCATGAGAAAAAAAAAACGACTAGAAATGTAAAAGGCTGTGTAGCCAGGACGCCTCTTTTTAAGACGAAGAGCGATAGAGTGATGTCTCGGTGTGAAACGGTCATTTGGTTGACTAATCGTCGTATGGACACGCTGAGAGGGGTGAATTTATTTGGTGCAAAGGAACAGCTTTGATCGATACTACTATTAATAAATTAGACTTGGACATGGCAACGCGTTCGACAAGGAAACCGTGGCGGCAAGCCAAGCCGGCCACAGGCGGCAGGCAGACGTGCCCTTCGTATAGAAAATTGCTTGCTCGTTTCGCTTACTACTAGTTCCACTTTCAGGCAAGTCATCCAAGTTGAGCCCGGCTAGGCCATGGATATGGGACGCCAAGGAAATCACGTAATCAGCGTGTTACTACGATGGCTTGAAGCAAGAGATGTTTCATTAGCGAAAATAACTACGGGTTCAAGCGACCAAAATGGCCTGAAAGGTCGTTAATGTCCTGAGTTTAGGCCCCTTTGATTCAAAGGAAATTTATAGGAATTTTAAAGGATTTTATTTCTATAGGAATTTTTTCTATATAGCCCTTTAAATCAAAGGAATGAATCCTATTGGAATCCTATGAAATTCCTATGGAATGCCTCTTCCCATGTAAATTTTGGAGGAAATTTCTACCTCATGTTAAGAATCCTTTGAGTCTTTCTCTCTCCTCAAATTCCTGTGTTTTTCCTGCGGCTTAATCAAACGGTCATTCCTATTTTTTTTCTGTGTCTTGCAATCCTCTGTTTTACAGTTATATTTCTGTTAGAATCTAAGAATCCTATGTTTTTTCCATTCCTCCGTTTTTTCCTATTAACTGGTGCTGAGCCTGACTGCCTGAGATCAGTATTCAAAGTTTCGATCGCAGTGTGTAGCTGGCAGATGTACTCCATGCTCCAGCATTCACCATCGTGAAAAAGTCAATCATGGATACACGTTGCCTTGACCCTTTAGCCCTCCTTAGCGTGAAAAAGTCAAAGTATTTTCCGTTACGGAAAAATTAACCAATTTCTAGAAAAAAAATCTTCTTATTGTTTTTCTTTTCGTGGGTCCTCTGATCAACCAATCGACCGTGCAGCAGCATGCAATGTACTGTAGTGGCTACCATAGCTGATCAGGCCCGCTTGTAAGCCAGAGAACTAAAAAGACGTTATAAAAGGAGAAAGTAATTTTAGGATAAAAAATACTCCCTCCGTTTTATGTTATAAGACTTTCTAGCATTGCCTATATTTATATAGATGTTAATAAATCTAGTCACATATATATGTTTCATTAAATATATATGAATATGGATAATGCTAAGTCTTGTAATATGAAATGGAGAAAGTATATATTTTCACTCATAGTGGTTCAAAAGTTAAAGCTTGAAGATTAAAAAAAACGATGAAAAAAATTACCTGAATTGAATTCTAGGACCTGTTCAGATTGCTATCGAAATGAACCTTTTCGAAATTTGACAATACCAAAATTTAGACAAGTTAACAATATTACCAAATTTTGATAGGATAGATTAAATGTCTTGTTACCAAAATTCTTTAGGCAGTACCAATATTTGATAACAAACTAAATTTATTAATTTTACTAAAAATAATATGATTCAAAATGACATAATCTGAATAGTTGTTCAAAATGGCATCAATCTGAATAGGCTCCTGCACGCACGACATGCCCACCGTAGAGTACGCATTTCCCGTAGGGAGGTCGAATTTCAACTGGCAGACCGGCAATAGTAGAGGACGATTTTCCGTGGAGTAAAAAAGGGCTGGATATTTTCCGTGGAGTAAAATAGGGCTGGATCTTCACTATTTGTCCTCACCGCGAATACATCGTTCCCATCCAGCCGCTTAACCGCACAGCTCACCCCAGCCACTCACCACCAGCAAGCAAGGCATCCTGTTCCCAGCTATACTTGCCTACTATTCCCTTCCTTTTTTTGCCCGCCTCGACCCCTATACGCCGCAAAAAAAACTTTCCGAGCGGACACACAAGGAAAACCCGAAACCCATCCCCAACCCAAGCGAGTCCCCTGCCGTCCATCCTCACCAACGGACGGCCCACGACGCGTCCAAACCACGGAATAATTAGGGCAAAACCCAACAAGAGCCCTGTCCGCACACGCGCCGTCACACACCCCCCCTTCTCATCCTCCTCCTCTCCGCGTCAAGTCCAAGCGACCACCAGAGATCTCTCTCGCGGGGCGGCCAGGTCCTCCCCCTCCCGCGGCCACCACCCACCACCATCTCCGAATCTGCCTTCCCCAGAACCACCGCGACCCCTCTTTCTTTCCTTCTTCCTCGTGCCGTCTCCAAGCTCCCTCCAGCTTGCGAGGCGAGCTATAAATAGCGGCTTGGGAGGGAGCCTCTTCCTCTGCCAAGACGCAGCAAACAAACAGCAACATCGGAAGCCAAGCCCCAGGAAAGAGGAACGCACGAGCAGCATATGTCACAGAGGGCCAGCGTCCCACACTCCTCCTCCATAGCCTTCGCCCTCCATCCCATCTCCTCGTCTCCAGTGAGATGTGCCCCAGCTCCTATTGGCACAATAGGAATAGAAAAGATTGCTCCTTTCTTCTGAGCTTTCTTGCAATTTTGGTCTCTTTTCCTTTTCGATTTGGTTTCTTTCCGTCCGATTTGTGAAGAGGAGGAGCAATGGGGTTCAAGGGATTTGTGGAGGGTGGCATCGCGTCCATCGTCGCTGGGTGCTCGACGCACCCGCTCGATTTGATTAAGGTGAGGATGCAGCTGCAGGGGGAGGCGTCAGCGTCGGCGGCGGCGGCGGTCGCGCCGGCGCAGGCGGCGCTGCGGCCGGCGCTGGCGTTCCACGCGGGGCAGGCCGTGGCGATCCCGCATGACGTGATTGCGCCGCCGAGGAAGCCCGGGCCGATAGCCGTCGGCGCGCAGATCCTGCGGGCGGAGGGCGCGGCGGGGCTCTCTTCCGGCGTGTCGGCCACCATGCTGCGCCAGACGCTCTACTCCACCCACGCGGATGGGGCTCTACGACATACTGAAGAAGAAGTGGACCCAGGAGAACGGCGGCGTGCTGCCGCTCCACCGCAAGATCGCCGCCGGGCTCATCGCCGGCGGGGTCGGCGCCGCCGTGGGGAACCCGGCCGACGTCGCCATGGTGCGGATGCAGGCCGACGGGCGGCTCCCGCCGCCGAGCGCCGGAACTACCGCAGCGTCGGGGACGCCATCGGCCGGATGGCGCGCGACGAGGGCGTCCGCAGCCTGTGGCGCGGGTCGTCGCTGACGGTGAACCGCGCCATGATCGTCACGGGCGTCGCAGCTGGCCACCTACGACCAGGCCAAGGAGGCCATTCTGGCGCGCCGCGGCCCCGGCGCCGACGGGCTGGGCACGCACGTCGTGGCCAGCTTCGCCGCGGGGCTCGTCGCCGCCGCGGCGTCCAACCCCGTGGACGTGTGTGAAGACGAGGGTGATGAACATGAAGGTGGCGCCCGGCGCGCCGCCGCCCTACTCCGGCGCCATCGACTGCGCGCTCAAGACGGTGCGGTCGGAGGGCGTCATGGCGCTGTACAAGGGGTTCATCCCCACCGTGTCGCGCCAGGGCCCCTTCACCGTCGTGCTCTTCGTCACGCTCGAGCAGGTGCGCAAGGTCTTCAATGGCGTCGAGTTCTGAAGGCCACCGCCACGATGATGACGACGAACAATCCACCTCTAGTATTACTTCTGCTAGTACTACCTCTGCTGCTGATGCTGCTGCTATGAATAATTACTACTACAGCCTGGTTGAGAGATTGTACTTAGCCTGCCTCCCCATGGCATATGTTCTTCTGTTCCTGCATTCGAACGAATTTGGATGGATTTGATCAAAAACTTCAATGGAATCCGCATTTTTAAATTTCTTGTGTTTAAAACGTTTCCAGTGTCATATTTATTCGTCAGTAATACAGTAACCTCCAAGCATGTTGGATCTTGGAACGTGGCAACCTCAAGCCCTCAAAGCTTAAACTGAATTGAATATTCCATCTCGGTATTTTTAGATGCAGTGCACACAAACAAGACCAAGGTGATCTAGTAGCGTTTGAAACAGACAAGAACTATTCTCAAACGCAATTGAATAGATCAATCAACAACCACCCTCCCCCAGTTCGACCCTACTCAATGATGATGATAAATTGCTAAGCTAAAAATCATAGGATTCCGCGTGTGCGAGTGAGTTCCGCTAAATTCAGCAGCAACCAGTGACCAGAAACGTGTCTCTCGCGCCGTTAAACATTTGGGCAGGACAGTGACATGCATGTTCCTGGCCATAGGAGGCTTGAGGGTTGGGACCTGGGGTATGGCAGATGACATTTCTTTTTTTTTTTTCCCCTCTTGTATGATTGCATTTTGTATCTAAATCATGTGTCCATGTTCACGCTGCAAAACAAAATGTCACCACCACGCTTGGTAGTGGATATCGATGCAAATCACACAAGCCATAACAATGGTGGTAAGTGCAGCCATGACATAAGCGCTTTGCTGTCAATTACAAGGTTAGTACCACTACCAACTAAACACGAACAGCACAGGAGGCGTTCGCCAATGCTTTGTCTGCACAATGGATGCCAACTTTGGCCTCGTCAGCAGCAGAACAAGTGCAGGAACTTTAAAAGGCTAGACAAGATATCCGCTGTAACAAATTGGATCCACCTACGGACCTACTACCAGTCACAGGCAACTTTGGCCGATCCGGCAATGACCTACTTTGAAACACGCTAGTTTTAGATGCCAATGCTTTTTAAGACATTTTAGATGGACTCGAGACACGTCTGAAACACTATAGTTTCTAATTCTGAAATTTTACAGGACATAGGGAAGATTCATGTGTTACAACTTACAAACTAGGACTTTGCATCAGAGCTTTCTAGTCAGTAATAAAAAAATAAATTGCATCAATTGCAGCAGAGGTTAAAATCTGTACTAGTTTTGCAAATATAACTGGTATCATATCACATCTTATTTAGCCTTTAAGCTTTGGCTTCCCAACCTTGCATGCAAACTTGTTCTGAATCATGCTGAACAGGAAACACATAGCGTCGATTTAGATGCAAAGGACTACTTCTTGGACATGTAACAAGCAACAGAAAATTGTCTGTCAACTTGCACTAGCCAATTGTGGGAATTAAAAAAAAAGCAAAAGAAACAAGCGGCAACTGATGACATCATACCAAATTGACCGGTACCATAAGAATATGCACAACGAAAGCAGTTTGAGACATGATGACTGATTTTCCAGATGCATTTGCAGGACATTAGCAGCAGTGTTTTTGATCGGCCATACCTTTTTGGAACTTTACAGAAATATTAGATCAACAGCTTTTCGGAGTCATCAAGAATATTTAGGATCTCACTGACATGCCTTATTAACAACCCATTTTCACTGACATGCCTTATTAACAACCATTTCACGTCAGTGTGGTTGGAGGCCATTAAACTCAGTAGAGACCTGCCGCAAGTGCAGTTTTGCAACCCCACCTGCATACATCCGGCACCTGAGCCCTGAAAATTACATTGTCTTGCTTACTTAAAGAACAAGAAAATGATCGTCATTCTTTGATGCATGTGAACTGAGAGGCATATATTATCAAGGAGGTTAACTTTAACCTCTTGCCCTAATAGGTTCAAGTCCTAGGTCAACTTGGATGACCATCTCATTTTTAATTGAATGACAATATTCACATAATCCAAGCCAGTTTTTCTTTTACTCTTTATCGTTTCAATAAAAGAAGATTCTGGAAGCACAATATTACCTCCCACAGTCCCACTAGAGCAATCATGCCCATCACTCAACATCAGAAAATATGTCAAACTCAACATATATAACAGTGTCAGCTTGATAAACAGCTTGTTCAGTAAGTGGCATATTATCCTGCATATGACAGTATTCATGACATATTACGTCATATAAGTTATGGCCAGGCTGTACTACAAATATCCATTTATCAAGCTCTAATCAGTTCAAGCTAGAAGGTGGCACTGGCCAGTACAATTTCATACAAATGGTAAATGTAAGCTTGTTAGCAAAAGATATTATATATATATATTGTTTAATAGGAGCATGAGATTAGAATTTAGGCATGAACTCTCTCTAGTCTCATTTGGACAAGAATATGATTGATGTAGATCATGTAAAAACCAATAAAACAGTGATTCAGAAATCAAATGATGGTGACCACGAACCTACAACTGGTCCTGTATCAATTTGATTTATCTGAAAATTCTACAACTATTCTGGTGTTAAGTGGATGCTGATTGCTCAAGAAATTAGGTATACGACAATATCTGAAAAATGGAGGGCCACAAGTCTCTAGTCTACAGCATAATTGGAGGTGGCTTCACAAATATTTAACTGTGATATATTTCCACTAAATTGCCTAAAAAGGAAATTGTTTCATATTTGCCAATTTGACGCTAATAAATTTTGGCCAAATTAAAGTGTCATGTCAAAAATAACTCCAATATGCCTCAATAAATCTTTGCAACTGTTAGAAAATTGGCTACATAATGTATTTACTCTTATCCACATAAGTAGGCATTCTATGTGCGAACAGTAAAAACAGAGTTCACACCACAGGTCCATTGCCTACCATTTTGATGAAGGATAGAGATGTGTACCTAAATAATACTGGATGGTTTCCCTGCCAACTCCAACTGAATTTCTTTGTACTTGAGAGCCAATCATGATCCTTGACTGGTTCTATCATCCACTCCACGATCATGATAACACGATGTTGAAGATGGAACATGCATGATGCATCAGTAAGGTTAAAAATCTGTGCATTTGCGGAAATACCAGAAAGGGACTGATACTCTAGGATTCTAGTTTCTACAATACAACTTTGAAACAGGTGCTTCTCATCTCAACACAGGTAGGGGCTTCAAAGAAGCATACTGAAATGAGAAGGATAAATTACGCAATACAAGTCAAATTTAACTTTGAATAAAAGAAGCGTCAAGTTTTACCTTCAGCAGGAACATATGTGAGAAATCTACCAGAATATAGGTGCAGGTTCTGCAATCATGAAACATAAAGCTTCCTATTAGTTGGTACAACTATAACAGAATTCTGAAGTTTGCATCTTGCACTTCTGCAGACACTTGAAGGATCACACTATTTGGGCTAAAATTAGCCTCCACAACTTGTTACCCGATTGACTTGGCCCATTAAAATGTTTTTTCAGTTGCCAGGAACCCAGACTGGTAAGAAGATGGAACATGCATGAAGCATTAGTAAGGTTAAAAATTCTGTACATTTGCGGAAATACCAGAAAGCGATTGATACTCTAGGATTCTAGTTTCTACAATACAACTTTGAAACAGGTGCTTCTCATCTCAACACAGGTAGGGGCTTCAAAGAAGCATACTGAAATGAGAAGGATAAATTACACAATACAAGTCAAATTTAACTTTGCATAAAAGAGGCGTCAAGTTTTACCTTCAGCAGGAACATATGTGAGAAATCTACCAGAATATAGGTGCAGGTTCTGCAAACATGAGAACATAAAGCTTCCTATTAGTTGGTACAACTATACCAGAATTCTGAAGTTTGCATCTTGCACTTCTGCAGACACTTGAAGGATCACACTATTTGGGCTAAAAATTGGCCTCCACAACTTGTTACCCTATTGGACTTGGCCCATTAAAATGTTTTTTCAGTTGCCAGGAACCCAGACATCCAGACAAAAGATCGTATTCTTTTCCTGTCTTACACCAACCTGTTACTTAACAACTATTCAACATTTCTAAGACATGTTGCAATATTTTTTTATCAGCTACAACTTTCCTAGGTAGGCAAGCTGACACTTATTCGAAGAGTTCTCACATGTTAATACCATAAAGTCAAACAAACCCCTTAAATAGGTCAGAAGTAGAGAGAAAAAGGTTAATCTTATTTCAACTTTTCACCTAAAAGCCAGAGCACACGTGGTAATTTGTGTGCAACTGTGCTATGGGTATGCAAACAAACAAAAGCCATGCACATCAAATAGCAAATTACTCAGTGATACAAATTTTATTCGTAATGCCATCTGTTACTTTCAATAATTCAAGGCACTCTACTTAACCTTAGAAGACTCCCTTATGCTAATTCTGCAATTTCAGAATGGTTACAGCAATGTGGGCACCATGGTTTGATTATGCCGAAGACATACTGGTGACTGGTGAGTTCTGTACTGGCCATAAGCATAGCTTCTCAACATTACTACCTAGAAGGCCATTATGGTACATAAGTTGAATAGTACTGTACCAGTTTATGGTAGTATTAAACTGGTCAAGAATATTTCAGACTTCTATTCTATTGGCATTCATATTTGCATGTACTAGAGATTAAAAAATTAGCCATATTGAAGGTGGCTGCAAAGTTTCAAACAAAAAAAAAGGTGGCTGCAATCTGCAATTATAGCAGATTAATATTGGAGGATGATATTCAAGAGCAAATTCAAAATAGGTACGTCAGCATAAGAAAAGAAGTACATTATTGTGCAACAACCTTATGTTGGTAGCACCTGACAAGAAAGCAGCTGGTGTATTTGGTACTTGTAAAGAATAATGGAAGCTTCAATCTTGGCGCAAACCAAGTTTCAAACCTGGCGCAAACAGTGTGTGTTTTCAGAAAAAAAAACGTTTTATATAATTAGCAAAAACATAAATCAAAAGGCCGGGGTACTGCCAAAAGGATCTGTGGGTTTTTCTGCTCAAGTGCAAACTGATTATAGTTAACCTATCAACTTCTCTGTCAAAGCTCTACCTTTCTGGTAAATAATAAAAAAGCTCTGGTGACTTCCAAAAAGAGTCCTAGACTACTAGTTATCTAGTAGGATTCTAGGTCAAAGCTGAATTCACAATGTCATGTCTTCATTTAACAGACTAGGACCACTAAGAAAGAACAACCGTCCTGCAGATTGCTCAGAATAACTAAACCAGGAATGAGGTTTTAATCGCCGACGTTCTTTTTCTATCAATGCCAGTCTGGATTGAGGTACTAACTTTTAATCAAAAGAAGAACTCTAACATGCCTAGAATCCACCCCGAAGAAAGGAATGACGACCCCATGCCTCAAACTGATACACCACCCACCATCAATATTCAATTCTTCCCATCAGGCGTCGGAGCTGTGAGAGGCATATCCCACCTAAACAACACCTTACACCTACAGCACGACGACCCAATTCATAAACCCCCCCAAGGCCCCAACTCCCCCCATCTCCAGGACGCGAACGCGCTTGACCCTACTGCCGCATTACATCGAACACCTAGCGTGCGAACTCCACCCACCCATCCGGCGCGCGGGCAGCCGAGTAAATCCCCCCCGCCCCCGCATCCCCGAACAACCGCCATCGCTGCTGGTTTAAGCACATTTGATGCATCGGTGGTCCTCGCGCCTGGCCCGCGTGCGCGCGAAAAGGGACGCGACCGAATCTCTCTGGCTTCTCTAGTAAAGTTGGTGGATGATCCGGAGATTAAACAATTGGGATCGAGGTCGGTGGTAGGATGGGTTGGGTAGCCCTGGTAGGAGTTGACCGATCGATCGATCGATCCAATAAACAACTGTTTGACTTGGGGAAATTAAAGGAGAAGAGGAAGAGATCGTGCGTGCAAAATGTGATGCGGCGGAGTCAAAAACTAGTCGCCTGGCTTGGATTCGAGGATCTTTCGTCGAGACCGGCAAGCGATGGAGAGAATGGCGGGTAGGGGATGAAACGATCACCTGGTTTGTTGCCGCCGCCGACGCTGCCGGCGGCGATGTCGGCGGCCGGATCGGAGACTCTGCCGTTGTGACGTGGTGCTCGTGGACCTGCTAGACTGGTAGAGTGATAGTGGCGGGAAGAGGGAGCGGATAATGAATTGTGTTTAGGGTAAATTCGATCATGTCGTTACAAATTTGTACTATTACAGAAGAAGGAAGGTGAGGCGCGCCGCGGCGCGGAGGGAGGAGGTGCTGCGGCTAACGCGGCTGGCGCAGGAGGAGTCGGAGATGGCGGAGGTGGAGTGCGCGCGCGCCTACTACTCGGAGCTATTCCCGAGCGTCGTGCACGCGGCGGAGATGGTGGATGAGGCGGCGTGGGGGGCGCCGCCGGCCGTGGTTCCGGCTCAGGCGGAGGCGGAGGCGGAGATGGAGGCCCGGCCACAGCCGCCGGTGGGTGCCAAGGGGGTCTGCGCGGTGTGCTTCCGGCCGACGACGTTCAGGTGCAAGCAGTGCAAGGCTGTCAAGTACTGGTGAGTTGTCTGAATTCTGAAACCCTCTTCTGAGTCCCCCTTTGCATTTCGTGAAATTTCACCGGGTGAAAGGGGAATCGGAAAGAGAGTTCTGCGATTGGTAGTGCGGATTTCTGTATTTCGTAGTAATTTCGGTGTTCAACCTTGAGGAGGGCTAGTGGTTCCAGAAAGCCTGGGATTTGCGGCTAGTTTTGGTTTGCGCATAACATGACCATCTTGAATAACTGATTGGCAAGTGAGTTTGGTATGGATAACCCTCTATTTAGTCTTTTCTTTGTGCCCATTTGTTGCATTTGAAGAATCTAATGTGGACATATGGCATTGCTAACAGAAACACAGTTTTGAAAGACATTAGCCTGTGAATCGCTCATCTGTCATATTCCCAACTAGGATCCTAATGGCTCAATTCTTTCTATTACTTTTGTTGATGATGATCTTCTTGGAAACTTTACTTTTTTTAGCCTGACTTAAAGTTGTCTGTCCATTGGCTCGGGGCACATATATTATTGTCTTTTATTTATGAATGAACTTAGGCACATGACCTGGTTTAAGATGTTAGGATCTCAGTGTCTGAAATGTTCTCTAGATGAGAACAGTATCATTTTCACAAAGCAATATTATTTGTTGTGATGGAATTTACTGGTATCGTTTTGATACATGATGCTTCCTATGCTCAGATGCTCTACATCGAGGCAACAAACATAGATGATTTATCAAACCATGTTCAATAAATAGTTGAGACTCTGAAATTCATAGATATTTTTTGCGGGAAAAGATTCATACTGCTTAACAGTGGTGATTCTTCACAATATTTGTTTCATGCGCATAAGCTTATCTCTAATCATATCCTTTAAATTTCACTAAATTGCAAATGTTTGGACAAAATTATCACAAAACAACATATTTAAGCCATAATAAACTGTAGATTTAGCATAGAATCTATCCCGAAACTACAGATTGAAGCCATTTTGTTGCAAAAATATAAGATTTAACCCCAATTTTATCACAAAACTATATATTTTTAAGATGTACACACATCAATCATGCTAATCTGAAGGGTATTCAGAAAATTAAATTCCATAATTTCAGAAAATTAAATTCCATAATTTCAGAAAATTAAATTCCATAATTTTCATTGACAAATTTCATCACCCGCTACACATTCATGAGTATATTTATGTGTTAACCCATGATTATGGATTAAACGAATCTGAAGTTTTCGAGGTTGATAGTTGTAATAAGAATTTAGCAAACTACTTATGGAACCGTTGATTACTTGAGTTTATCAGTAGATATTTTATGGATTAGTTTAGTTAATCATCCTAACAAAGATTATTATTGGATTACAACAACTATTTTTATTCTGAGTTTTATCCTTTGATTCTAAACTCATAATACTTAACATTGAGGCTTAATTTACTGGATATGATATCAACATTGATACCTTTTCAAACTCTTAAGTTATTATCTTTGTTACATTGTATACATTGAAAATTCTGAGCTATAGTGTAATGTTGTGCATGGCATTAGAATGTGCTACTTGTTCAACTTCAATGATACCTTCATTTTTTTTGCAGTTCCTTCAAATGCCAGATAGCCCACTGGAGACAGGGTCATAAAAATGAATGCCGCCCACCAAGCGCTGATGCTAAGCATGATGATGAGGCTGAACTTTCTGTTGCAAAGGAAAGGAAAATTGAGCAGACAAGTGCTTCTGAAGAAAACATAGCTGAAACCAACACGGCAGCCACCGTGAAGAATTTAAATGATAAAACAAAAGATATGCCCTCAGAAGTACTTGCTTCGGTGGAGGTTCCTGATGATGACCATTCTGTCAGTGCGGTCAAACTCCCTCAAAGTTCTTCACAAGTAGCTTCTCTTGGCAGTAGAAAGACAGAATCAAATATGAAACCTACAACTCCTGTTGAAAATGGTTCTTACACAAAGGACTTAGATGAGGCGTTGGTGTGTAGATCTCAACCTTCTCCACCAAAGATTAGTGGCTCTGGAAGTCTTATCAACAAAGAGTCCTTAATTGATTCCAAGAAGCACCAGGATTGCTCTCAAACTAGTAACAGCAAAAAATATGCAGATAACAACAATGCTCAAGCTGCTCTACCTGTTGCAGTAGAACCTAAAACTTCCAGGACTGCTCTTCATGTGGAAGTTGGACACTCCAAGACAAAAGCTGCTGGCTCAGACAACATTGGTGTGTCAAAAATGGTGCCATCTGTCTTGACTGTTGATAAAGTTTCTCCTGTTCCTGGTGGACGTTCTGTTACACCTAATTCATCAAAAAGGGCTGATAATATTGCTGAAAGGAATTCTAAACCATCAGAGAAATCAATTTCAACAGCAAATAGCCTGGCAACATCTCTGAAAAAAATTGTCAGGCAGCAAACAGCACCAAAAGTTGTGAGGCATTATCCATCAGAGCCAGTAAGCAAAACTGAACTGCTGTGTTTATAGTTAGTAGAAGTTTTCTATCTGCTAATAGTTTTATTTTTTTTCAGACACATTTTCCATATGAGCTTTTCATTAAGCTCTATGAAAAGGTTGAATTGCAACCGTTTGGTCTTCATAACCTTGGCAATAGGTAAGTTTTGGATTATTTCTGGATAGTTGGAACACATATATGTGTTTCTTTTTTGCTTATCTCATTATTTTAGCATTTCTCTAAGATTTATAACTTAGCTCTCCCCATCCTTTTGTGGCTATCAGGCTACATATCACAGCTTGCATCGAATTTTATGATAATTTGTGGTGTTTATGCAGGAATTAGCTTAGTACAGTGTTCTGTGTTCACCCTGTTTCACCTTGTTTTTTCCTCTCTCTTGCAGTTGCTATGCAAATGCTGTTCTTCAGTGCTTAATGTTTACCCGACCACTTACATCATATCTTTTGGGAGGGCTTCATTCAAAAAATTGTAATGTTCTATTACTGTGTTTATTACATCATTGTTTCCCATAAAGCATTTCTTTGAGTAATTATTTAATATATCATACTCTCTAGGTTCCAAAAAGGAATGGTGCTTCATGTGTGAATTTGAAAAACTCGTTGGGGAGGGCAGACAAGGCAAGATTGCTTTGTCACCAACTGGGATACTCTCTCATTTGCCTGACATTGGAAGTAGCTTTGGTCCTGGTAAACAAGAAGATGCTCATGAATTCCTTAGGTAAGTTATTTTTTTTTATTGACAGTTTCCAGTTTAAGAAGTTAAGAATTAGTTTAGCAGAAGTTAGGAACATTTATGTGCCTCAACGAGGAATGCACTGGGGGATAAGAGCGGGGGTATCATATCACATATTCATGCAGAAAATTAAAGTTAATAGGCCTACTTGAATATTTGAGTGGTAGCCGGAGTGCTTATTAGGTTCTGTGGTCTGTGGTCTGCATGAAGAATCTAATGAGCAATGACAACCTTTTTCCCTATCATCTGGATTCGGAGTTTTGGTGGTGGTTTTCATCAGTATAATGTCGTAATCCTGGTAGAAACAACCTAAACATATTATTTTGGGTATGAATTGGCATTGCCAATGTCCTTGTTTTGAATTAGCTTAGTAAATTGTGCTCAACCAGTTCTTTTCAACAATAGTGTCTGATGGAACCGCACTACCTGATCTGTTTGTAGGTACGCCATTGATGCTATGCAATCTGTATGCATGAAGGAAGCCAGGAAAAGCGGCACTCATTGTTTACACGAAGAAACAACACTTATGCAATTAATATTTGGGGGCTATCTGCGATCTAAGGTTTTCTTCACATTTCACAGAACAAGTTTAAATTTCTGTTGTTTGTACTCAATTACCTGAGATCAGCTGTGTAATGAAGCCCCACTCCTATTGACTGTTTTTTTCCTTCTTCTAGATAAGATGCACAAGATGTGATGCTACTTCTGAGCAACATGAGCGTATTTTGGATCTTACTGTTGAAATAGATGGCGACATCAGTTCACTGGAAGGAGCACTTGAGCGATTTACATCTACAGAAGTCTTGGATGGAGATAATAAATATAAATGCAGCAGGTTTATTACTTAGTTGACCTCTATCTTTCTCTGCCAGCTCCTGCTGTTCCTTTTGTGCTCATATGCGTTCATACAGTGCACATCTTTTTTGCCACTTTCCAAAATCCTCAAAATGCTTGTCACTGAGACCGTAGTAAGTTAAGGACCTCTATTATAGTGTTGTTGTAATTTCAAAACGAATTATAGGCACCTCAGATCTGTAGCATAAGTTCGTATTCACTTTCTGGGATTTAGGGGTCGATTTTTTTTCCATGTCACTAATCAGGATTTAAGAGGGGGAAAAATAAAAATAAAAGGATAGGCATTCATTATTGTTTGTGAAAGTTGGCCAAGAGAGGCCTTACAAAATTAATTCGTATCATAACATAATCAGGTAGCATGAGGATACCAGTCTAATGTGTAGAGTGTATCACGTAAAAACCACGTAAATACTGATGTTATTTGTGAGCACCATGCTGGTGAGCTTTCTACTTGTTGTGAAACTGAATGTGCATTACATGAGAACTCTGAATTGCAGAGTGTTTATTAATTTACGGCGAAGTATGAGTGACCAACTGTGGTGGTTAACCGTCACGATAGACTTATTGAAACGCTATCACATGTTTGATTTTTGAACTACCGTATCCAAGCTTTCTACAATAACATGAGTAGTGCCTTCAGATCTGGCAAATTGTTGAGATGGAAAATTGATTTCCCAGAAATTGTCATGTATATCCATGCAAAAGTTGCATATATTTTAGTCTTGAAAACGAGATATCTTCTCGAGGGACTTTTGAAAAAGAATTGGTGGAACGCTCTGTTGCTTGTTAAAATTGCTTTGCTTCTGTGAAATAATAGGAAGGTGGATGTCAAAAGACATGTCCTGTTAATCTAGTTCTATAATAAATGTATCGTGTTAGAGATGTAATAACTACATATTTAATCACTTCTGTGTAACTTGACTGCTTTTGTGCCTAGTCCCTAATGCTGATACTCCTAACTCTACTATGTAATGTCAGATGCAAATCGCATGAGCGCGCTAAAAAGAAGCTGACAATATCGGAAGCACCAAATGTCCTGACTATCGCGCTGAAAAGATATCAGGTATCATCTACAATAAGACCTTTTTTTTTGCTTTTTTATCATAGCAACACTGAAGAAACTTGTTTACTTATTCAAGAGTTCATTGTTTCATTTATCCTAGTTTTGAATAAGTCCAACAAGCATTGAAATTGTATTTAGTGTTTGACTAATACTTTTCTTCTGTATCTACACAGTCTGGAAAATTGGAAAGATCAACAAAGCCATCAGATTTCCGGAGACCTTGAACTTGCAGCGCTATATGAGCCCAAAAGCTGATGACACTTCCCCTGTTTACAGCCTGTATGCAGTGGTTGTCCATCATGATGTTATGAATGCCGCCTTTTCTGGTCATTATGTATGCTATGTGAAGGACACGCATGGGAAGTGGTACAAAACAGATGACAGTCAGGTAAACAAGCTCTTTCACCATGTTTTTGCCTATACCTGCCCAATGTTTTATCACTGGTAAAACACTATTTAGTAAAGCCGATTATGTTCATTCCTGGATCTTCCGGAGCCTTGTTTTCCTATTTTAAGTAATGAATAATCTTTAGCTATGAGAGTACTACTTACTGAGGATAATCTATGTGTTAGTAAAAGCATACTGAACAGAATATGCGACTTCAATAGGCACTGCACCATTGTTTTGTTCTAACTGGAGGGTAAATTGCTTTGTTCAGGTCAAACCTGTATCTCTGGAAAATGTCATGTCGAAGTGCGCATACATGCTGCTCTATGCAAGGTAGACTCTTGTTTCATTAGAGAGAAGATCCTTTTTGTTATTTTTCTTTTTGCCACTTGTTTCAAGGAGCGGAAAAAAGAGAAGTTCTCATGAATAGCAGACACTGGCAATTACTTGTCTGTGCTTGCCTGGGTCTTTATCAGGACATATATAAATCCTTTTGTCAACCATTTCAGGTGTTCACAAGAGCTCCCAGCTCTGTAAGGCCAGCGCTGATGTCTCAAATCCAGCACGTGTAAGAAAGGCCAAGGCAAGGGTAATTCAGGACGGTGGCATGGAGGAGGTCCCATACACCAAGGTGGTCAGATGTACGCAGATCACATGACAGATGATTTGCCCCATACATATGACGAGTTTGGACATGGACCATATTCACCAGCAGAATCTCCTAGTCCAAGTGAGAGTTCATCAATTTTCACCAGTTCCGACACAGGGTCACATAGCACCGACAGCAGCGAAAGCACTAGAAACTCTACCAGTGAGGATATGGAACGCCTCATATTTGGTGATCAAGTTTCATACTTTGATGGCTCTATGTTCGGACATGGGGAAAATGACCGTATGACTTACTCCCGATCAAAGTCTAGCTTGGGTACCAGTTCATCGGGTCAAGAGGTGGATCAGTATAGGCCTGACGAGCACAGGCTTCAGGGTGCCAGGGAGGGTTGGAATCAGGGCGATGAAAGTTCTTCCTTGTATACTAACCAAAGTAAACATCAATTTAGTAGTAAGTTAACAGAACAATATAGGAGGAGGTTAGATGGGACTGAGCATGATCCTGGAGAAGCCAGTAGTGTTTTATTGAGGAGATCGGCTAGGGAAAGGACGGCCCAAACATTTTATTGACATGTGGAGGGTTTGGGTTGTAGAGGTATAATAATGTAGGATGTATTATTACCCCACTGCAATGAAAAAGGAAAAAATGGCTCAGTTTGTAGATAATGGCTGAAAATTTCAGTCAGTGCACGCATCTTGTTTATTCATCTTGGATCTGCATCCCAAGAGGTTTGATCTGCTGCCTTCAATTCGATCAGCGGATGGGCAAACCTGGTTTCATCTGCTCTGCTAGCTAGCAAGCCTGGTGGGGTGATTGACAAGTGCAGCAATTAACGAGCGTATCATGGTCTCATGGATGCTGTGTATGCTATATTGCTATGACATGGAACTACAGATTCTTGTGTAAAGTTTAGGGTGTTTGGCTAGGTAGCTAAATAGCTGAGCTACTTACGATAATTATTTAAGGGTACAACCGAATAAATTAAATATTATAGTTAAAAAATAAAATTAAAATAGTTTTTTTAAAAGTGTTATATATAAGAATGTTTTTTTTTAAAAAAAGAAACACGAAAACGTGCGTATTCATCCATCATTCCGTTTGTTGGAAAAGAAATAGAGCTCAGCAACCAATTTCTTCTCCGAAGGGGATGCGCATGGATGATACCATACCATATTCCGTCTCCGTCCATACGTGCTGTGCCTGTGCCTGCCAGGTCAAAACCAGAGCTGTCGATGTAGATTGTAGCGTCTCTATCTGATCCACCAAAGCCACCACGAATTCTAACCAAGACAACAGGAGGACGTACTGGAGGAGCAACCACTTTGCAGCTAATTCCACCCTACTTAATTTCAAAGCCACGCACATATAATTGCATGTGGTCTGACTACTAAGCTGAAGCATTATATTGAGAGCATACATGCACACATATCAGTTCATCCATAAGTTGATTACTCCCTCCGGTTCTATAGTTTATATCATTCTAAACAATGACACGTACATTATGCAAAACATATCTTTTGGGTGCGTTCTAAACTCCATTTGGGCACCCTAAACTTAGTTTCTCGATCTTCATTAGCTCGTTTTTCAATCTATTAAATGGCATGTTACGTGCGAAAACTTTTTAATCTAGAAATTGCTTTCAGAAAACAAATAAATCTATTTTTTTAAGTTTTTACACAATTAATCATATACTAATCATGTTTCTTGTTTACGTGCGACTAATCATCCGTCTGAAAACTCACTTTAGAACACACCCTTTGAATATAATTTTATAATATAAATATAATAAATAAATAAATATTCAATTTTATTAAAGTGCTTTTGAAGACTAATATGTATACGTTGTTCTAGTGCCTTTAAACTATATTTTTAGACATTACTAATAGTCAACCTTAATGTTCAAAATGATAAGAATTATATAATTAGAGGGAATTTATTTTAACGCTTCTATTCACATATTGATTTTGTTTTGCCTATAGAAGTACTCTCTTCGTTCATAAATAAGTTCATTTTTAGATTATACTGTTTGTTCCAAAATAAGGTTATCCACAAATAAAAAAAATATTACTTCAATACCCTTACATACTCAATCATCAATACTATTTTCTCCATCAATGAAGAGTATTTTGGTCGTTTTTCCTCTATCTTAATTTGTACTTCAAGGATTAAATATGAACTTTACAACGGAGGAAGTAGGCATCAGGAACCAGCACTTCCTCAAATTCTGTTTTTACTTGATGTGTCGGCATGCTAGGTACGAACATGTGAATGAATTATTCAAGACTGCAAGTACTACTACACCCTTGACATGTTGTAGTTGTACGTCGCGTTCCAGAGATACGCACGGGTGGATAACGGATAGAGACCGATTGATTGATAGCAGAGTGCGGCTAGCTTTGGATTCTTTCCCTTAAAGCGAAGAACATTAACTCCATCCTATTCCACGGGCCAAGTACACCGTGTGTCCCAACATAAATTTATTTGTGTCCAATATTTAGGTCCTATTTGGTTCAGCTTAGGATTATGATAATCTGAATTATTAGGAGTAAACTGAAACAAACAGATAGCTTATTATGATAGATTATTATAATCTATAAGCCAGATTACTATAATCTAGTAATCCACTCTAAATGTGCTATTTCTACATTATTGGTGACTAACAGCTAATAATCTAGAGAATCAAATAGCTAACAGGTTATTCTACGTCGACTTATTATAATCTAGCTTATAGTAATCTGATTCAATAATTTAGATTATAATTAATAATCTTAAGCTGAAATAAACAGGGCCTTAATCGTCCGTTGTATTTAAAATATTTTATGATTAATATTTTTATTATTAAATGATAAACTTGAAGTATTTTATGTGTGACTTTGTTTATAATTTTATAAATAAGACGGATAGTCAAACGTTGAATAAAAAACCCCACGAATAAGAGACGGTGGTGTACTGAGCAGGACATTGGATAAGCCAGCTACAGGTGGATGGATCATATCAGGTCCATCGCTTGGGCCCCTACCTGCTTAGCCAGCCAGCCAGCCAGCCAAATGTTTATATCACGTGCTTGATTATATATTGGTCGTCCAAATTGCATACGTCCTTGTCGATCTTATCAACCAAAGAGTGCCCTCCAATAATCCTCCACATAATTGACAGTTCTAGCTAGTAGCTACTAAGGGCCCCTTTGAATCATAGGTAGAAAAAACGGAGGAATAGGAAAAAACATATGATTCTGACATGAATTGAAGTGTAAAATAGAGGATTGCAAAACACAGGAATGATCGTTTGATTGGAGCGCAGGAAAAACGAAGGAATCGGATGAGAGATAGACTCAAAGGAAATTTTCTAAGAAGTTGGAGCTCTTGCTAAATTTCCTCTAAAATTCACATGTAATGTGCCATTCCATAGGAATTTCATAGGATTTGGAAAGCTTCAATCCTTTGAATCAAATGGCCAAATAGAAAAATTTCCTATAGGATTTGAATCCTATAAAATTCCTACATAAATTATTTGATTCAAAGGTGCCCTAACTACTACATTCCAAGGTGCAGTTGTACTAGCATGCATATGTTCAGATCTCTCGCTCGCGTCGCGGCGTCGGCACATGAAACAGCTAGCGTGAGAGGTGGCGGCGGATTCGCGGCTGTGCGTGTGTGTCGCTGCCGTGCCGTCAAAGGGTGCGGCGGCCGGCCGGTGGGTGGATGCTGGATGGCGTACACACACCGCCATGCATCATGTCAGTTGGAGGAGGAGACGGTGAAAGGGGTAAAGATGAAAGGAGATCTAAGGAAAATGAAAGGGCCCTACTATAGCATCCTTCTTTTATGATTAAGATGCAGCATTTTATTCTGATTCTATTAATATGTTTTTCAAAATGCTAAACGGTACGTTTTGTATGAAAATTTTATATATAAAAATTACCCTAAAATATCAAATAAATCCAGTTTTCAAGTTTATATAATTAAATTTTAATTGATTATATGCTAATAACTTTCTTGTTTTGCGTGCCCACTTAATTAATCTTATTCTTCGTCTTTTGTTGGAGGAGCTCTAGAATTCTAGTAAGAATATAGACAAACTAGGTTATCAACTTTGGTTTCTAGTCAGTTTATTTTCTAAATTTTACAACTACAGATTTTTAAAATATTAATAAAAATCTAGACTATTTCAGTAGCCGGAGAGATTTGAAATAAACTGCAGCTAACTGAGGCTCCGGAGTAGGCATTTTTCTTTTTACGGAAGAAGTAGGCATTATTAGCTAGGTAATGAACTCCATGTCCTTTTCTCTCCGGATCCAGTGGCTAATCCTGTCCTCCTCCTGTCTCTCCTCTCTCTCCAGCTTTGCTTCAGTTACACTTACACCTCGCCGTGCTCACTCTCCCGGCAAGAAATCTCTCCCGGTAGGGTAAAGCAGCCAGGGACCCTCTCCTCCTAGCTTAGCTATTATTGCACTCACACTCCAAGCTGGAGTAGCTAGCTGCTAGCTGCTGCTTGTGAGGGGAGGTATGGAGAGGAGGGGTCAGCTGGGAGGAGGAGAAGGCGAGGGCAAGCTCGTCGTCGGCGGCGGCGCCATGGGCGAGCAGAAGCAGCAGCTGGAGTGCTTCTCTGACGAGGTGGACAGCCGTGATGGTGGTGGTGGCGCGGCGGAGGAGACGACGGCGGGCGGTGTTGCTGCGGTGGTGGTGGTGGGTAAGAGGAGGAGGGGGCGGCCGCCGGGGTCCAAGAACAAGCCGAAGCCGCCGGTGGTCGTGACGCGTGAGGCGGCGGCGGCGATGCGGTCGCACGTGCTGGAGATCCCGGGCGGCGGGGACGTCGCGGCGCCGCTCGCGGGGTACGCGCGCCGCCGTGGCTCGGGATCTGCGTGCTCGCCGGGACGGGCGCCGTCGCCACGTCTCGCTCCGCAACCCGTTGCCTCCGGCGCCGCGGCGGAGATCGGCGGCGGCGCCGCGCCGCCGTGGTCGTGTTCCACGGCCGGTACGAGATCGTCTCCATATCGGCGACGTTCCTCCCGCCCGCCATGGCCGCGGCGGCGCCACGCGCCGCGCTCGGCGCCCTCTCGATATCTCTGGCGGGCCACACGGCCAGATCGTCGGAGGCGCCGTGGCGGGCCGCTCGTCGCCGCCACCACCGTCGTCGTCGTCGCCGCCGCGTTCGCCAGCCCCACGTTCCACCGCCTCCCCGCGGAAGACGACGACGCGCCGGCGCCCGTCTCCGGCAGCGGCGCCGACGCTGACGAACACCGCGGGCGGCGCCGAACGGAGCCACCGGAGCACCATCACTTGACACCGCTGCATCCGCGCGGCATAGCTCTGGCGACGGCGACGACGACGACGACGACTCAACCTGTGTACGCGTCGGCGTGCCAGCATGAAGAGGTATGGCCGCCGCGGCGGCGGCGGCGGCGAGCGCACCACGGCCACGGCCCCCGTACCAATAGCTAAATCGAAGCTAGTGATGCAGTGCTTGCGTGATGACATGCAAGGCCAAGGCAATCCCTTTGATCTTCTTGCAAAGTTGCATAGAGTATCAAAATATATCTAGTTAATTGATGTTGGCTAACTAGTAAAAGTCATTACGGTCTGTTTGTTTGGAGGGAGTTTTTTAGGAGGGATTGGGAGTTTTAGAGGGATGAGGCTATTAACTGTTTTGTTTGGTTGGGGGACATGGGAATTTTGGTGGGATGGGGATGGGGAATTGAGAAATGAACTCCCTCCTTTTCAATACCTGGGTAGGGGCAGGTAATTGGGAAGGAATTCCTCCTTTACTTCGTCTAAACAAATCTCAGCCATCCGTTTTCATTAATGATCTAATCTCCAACTAAACTCCCATTCAATTTCCACCACCTCTACCAAACAAGAGACTGGGATGAAAAATCAAATTTCCATCTTAATCTCACCATCAATTCCCTCGTGTAAATTTCCAATCCCCTTCCCTCGAGTTGCCAAACAAGCCGTTAGGGTTTTTAACTTTGCTGTTTACCTCATGAAGGGTTGACGACTCAATGTCTGGTGAGATCGAAAATTTGGAATGTGTTTATATTTTCTACTATTTGTTGTTGGACAGCTGAAAACTAATTTGGAACTGATTTTGAATTTTAGACTAGAAAAATTGCTCGTGCGTTGCAAAGGGTGAAGACTATTTTAATCGTATTATTGTTAGATTTTTTTTGAAAAGTATATATGAGAATTTTATTTTGATAGTATTGATATCTAATTCGGAACTCTTATTCGGATGATGGTCATATTCTATATGTTGCTTTCTTATGGCTTGACAAAAATTCTGAAGCAATTAGGAGTCCGACTCTCGTTCCAATTTAGCATGTGATTTTTTTAAAAGGATATTTTATACGACTCCTTATATATTTTCAAAAGCTAACGAATTTAAAAACCGACTCAAATACATACGACGTACCAAAGTATCGGCAAAAATATTTTCATTTTTTATATTTTAATTAGATTAATTTCGGGGTATTATGGTCACTTCATTCCCCAACTCATTTTTATGATGGTTATGAGGACATATAAAATTCATCCAAAGTTATTATTAAACACCAAACTTTTAATTTTAAAATCGTTTTGAATTATAATCCACAGAAGAAACAAGCTTGTTCTAACCATGATTCTGATTGACAAAACGATGGGGCCAAAATTACATGGATATAAATTTAGAATTATTATCCTATTCTGGTTCTAGTAGTACTCCCTCCCTTCCATAATATAAGGCACAACTATTTTTTTCAATATGTTCCATAATGTAAGGTATGCATGCATATAGGCTATTAACTATGACCTCTTTTCCATTAAATTATTACTTTTTTATATTCTCCACTCTCATGTTCTCTAATATTCTATTGGATGCATGCATTGTATTTATTAGGATGATCCAAACTATAAGATGATAATAACTATTTTCTTGGTCTTTGGGTTAGGGCTGGTTATGCCTTATATTTTGGAATAGAGGGAGTAGTATATAGTAATGTGGATTGATTTAATTGCCATTGCTCTGTGCAACCCAACATAAAATCCTACATTTATTAGGGGCTTTTATACTGTCGGCTAACTAAACATAGTGTAACACTTATTAGGCCGCGAAAGTACCAATGGAAACTCTATAACCAACGACCAACCAGATTTTATTCCAAGGTGTGGATAATTTAACCTTGCTAACCAGATTTTATGAGTGTTTTACCATCGGACATTCATTTAGCAACACTGCTAACTAATCCAAAATAGAAGTAAGCTGTTAGGACGTGATGTTTGGTGGCAATAAGTTTGTTTTTGATTTTTAAAAGAAATTTTGATATGGAATTTTTTTCATGGAACATACTATTTATCAGTTTAGAAATAGTACTCACAGAAGACGAGAAAATTTTGAAAATATGCCTAAAACACGACGTAAGTCTCGCTAGCTATTTATATTCTTTATTATAATTATGACTATATATGCAATCTCATTTCTCTGCTGCTCATCGCTCTCCTTCCTTTCATATGATCCAGACGACACCGCCGTTATCTTAGCCTTGTTGTCGCCGTTCACTGTCTTTCTTCCCTGGGTGGCCAAGATGCTTGCTATGTACTTTCTTCGTCCCAAGATATAATGGATTTTGGACAGCTTTATTATATTAGAAAGTATCACATCCGTCTAAAATCCTATATATTTTGGGATGAAGAAAGCATGTATATCTCTTTGTCATTTGCACAACGAACTCTCCCGACACACCCCTACACTATCCACCCCACCTCACCTCACACCCTGTCCTCCTACCCTTTACCATGACGACCTAATTCGACCATCTCCTCATGCAACCGTTGGATATTGAGGTCAAAAAGCCTATAGTAGAATTCTTCAAATCTCAGACAACTGATTAGGAGTACTAACAAACTTAGGGACCCAAGCTTCTAGAAGGCCTTCACTTTATCCACTCCAGCTCACAGAGTACTAGCTGAGTTGCTTTTCATCCATGGTATGGATTTTTGTCCCTAGAGAGAATGTCTTCTCGTTTTATTTTACTTATCGTCTAAAAAATCATCTTTTTTTTTTCTTTTGAAAAAAGGTAAGATAGATTAATTTATAATGTCACTTTACGATATTTGGAGAATTCTAGTACCTATATAAATTAAAAAAACAAATTTGTCTATGAATTACGAATTCTTTTTGTCAAATTTGTTATATTTGTTTTTACTTGTATTAATTAAGTTTCAACTTATATTTTAAAGATTTTAGACGATATTGAAAAAAAGTACATCTCTTTCATGGGACGAATAGACTTTCTATGAATTACGCATTCTTTTTGTTTAGAACTAAAGTACATCTCTTTCATGGGACGAATAGACTTTTTTTTCCCATCCATTAGCCGGTGATCAGCATTCACCAGCGCAAGTACACAACCAACTCTGCAGGCCAACGCCTACGAGTACACCACCAAGATACCCCCGTCCCCACTCACCTGCATGCCGCTACAACGCTGCTGCTCCGCGTCCATCTCCTCTGCCGCCATGGTGGTTGGAGTTGGAGGACCAGCAGGTGTAGAGCTAGAACGAAATATAGAGAGATGTGTTTGCTTAATTTATTCTACTTTATATCGAGTTTAAGCTGATATAAGTGTCTAATTTTATATTGAGAGGTGTGCGTATAGTGAAAATAAATAAGATATAGTATTTCTTGATCGGGTTCCTCGGCAAAAGCGCTAGTCTCCGACGACGACGCAGATCACCATCGGTACGTACGTGTATACCGGCGGTTTCGTTGCTGCGACGGCGACTGCATCTCCGATTTCTGCACGCAGTTCCAGTTCGCCTGTACTTGGAGAGGCCGGAGAGGACAGCAACCTGCGGTGGTCTCGCCTCTCCCTACCGCGCTTTCTCTGCTTTTCTCGAGCCGATGCCACCGCTCGCTTTCTCTGCTTTCCAAGCGTACCGCGACACCAGTTCATCAGTTAGCTCGTCAGTTACATCCATCTCTCTTTATTATCTCGTAGTACTTCTTCACTTCTTTATCTCTTCCATGCTGGAGTAGTATGACCGCCCACAGCCCACAGCTCCATGCACCGATGTACTCATTTTTACCTGTCTCTGATCCGTGGTGGAAAAGAGTTGATAATCCCGAGTGATCTCTTCAGCATCACGCTGTGAGTATGTGATGATTTTTTTTTTTACTGGTTTCTCCTCGAGAAAACTACCACATGTGAATTGTGATGTTCAGAACGGGTTCAGCGGTATGCGGGCTGATTTTGCTTTATGTTTATCGATAAATTTTTTCTAAGAAATTATCAAATATAACTAAAGTATTTGTGGCTACCATATAAAACTTTCACATAATTCTAAATCAATAGATTTACTATTCCCTCCGGCTCAAAATATAACAACTTTTAACCTTCACGATTTGTCCTAAAATATAACAACTTCTCCAACAACATTCTCTTCCCAACCAATCACAACATCCGCCATTTACTTTTCCTAACTACCTCCACTACTTATCCAATCACAACCCTCCACCACTCACTTCTACATACTTTATTAATAACCGTGTCTAACCTTAAAACTTGTTATATTTTGGGACGGAGGGAGTACAAGATTCATGCAAGTTGGAAAGAAATAAAAGATCATAGCGTACGTACGTGAGTGGTGTCGCGATCTCCGCTTCGTGAAAATAGCGTGTTATCATATGATTTTGAAAGTTATATACAAATTGTATCATAATTACATACGACCACCTATACATTTGTCGACAAATTTTCTGCTAAAAATTTGACAGATGTAATTACAATACAATCGTAGTGTAATTACACTGTAACTTGTACGTAATTACACTGTAACTTGCATGTAACTACAGTGTAACTTGTATGTAAGATCTATTACAAGATTTATTTTGGTGAGGAAGAAAAAAAATCACAGCACACACATATGTGAAAGAATTTGTTTCCACGATCTCTATTTTACCGAAATAACATGTTATGGAGAGGTTTTTGAAAGTTACATACAAGTTACATTATAGTTACAGTAATTACATGTAAGTTACAGTAATTACACTATGATTGTACTATAATTACATCTGTCAAATTTGGGGGGATTTGTCGATAAATATATAGCAAAATTGTCTAAGAAAATTTGTTGACAAATAGTCCCTACGTGGTCTGTGTTACAGCCCACGAAGGCCCGTAGTGGGTAGAAATGGGCCGACGGCCCAAGGGAATTCGTTGCGAGGCCCACTAGGAATCGCCAACTAGTATACCCCACGCGAGCGGCAGAGAGGCCAGGCAAATCCCCATCCCGTGGCTCGATCTCCCCATTTCTCTCTCCCGTGTGGTCGGAGCTCACTGCGGCGGCGGCGGCGGCGAACGAGGGGGGAGAGAGAGAGGTCGAGGTAGAGAGGAAAGGGAGAGGAGGGCGGAGGAAGATGAGCGGGAACGGCGTGAAGAAGGTGGCGGAGGTGGCCGCGAAGGCCGGGAAGGCGATCGACTGGGAGGGGATGGCCAAGATGCTCGTCTCCGACGAGGCGCGCAAGGAGTTCAACACCCTCCGCCGCACCTTCGAGGACGTGAACCACCAGCTCCAGACCAAGTTCTCTCAGGTATTCACCACCGCCGCCGGATCGGACCTAGGGTTTCCGGATCTGGGGGGCATCCTCCCGTATCCGATCCTTCTGATCTTGTATTGAATGCGAAGATCCCATGGTGAGATGTTAGTGGAATCGATCCATTTAGTTGGGTATATTCTGTATTCGTGTGCGTTGTAATAATTTTGTTGGCATGTTGATATTCAGTTAGATTTGGACTTTACCAATATACATCGGAGATAGGTTAACCCATACAAATGTAGTCGTCGTTATGCCAACATTCTCACATCGTTGGTGCTTACGATCATCAGCATAAGAACGTTGTTAATTATGGACATCTTTATTCCGTTCACCGCGTTTGCGCGTTTGGATTTTTATTATAGTCTACAGACTACGTTCGATCACCAAGGATCTGTATTGTCTTTGTGGCTAATAAGATTAATATGGTTTGAATCAAAATGATCCTTTGTCTTGTCAAATTGATGCCGTCATGTTCCTTTGGTACTTTTACCTTGAAAAATGCCTGGAAGAATCTAGAACTCTTGGATGCATGCATTTTCTCTTGATTTGCAGCATGCGTTTTCTCAATGCTGTTAATTTCTGAGGTCCTGTATTATGTTTCTAAAAGTTTCTCTCTTTTGACACTGCAGGAGCCCCAACCGATTGACTGGGAGTACTACAGAAAAGGAATTGGGTCTAAAGTTGTAGATATGTACAAGGAAGCTTATGAAAGTAAGCATTTTAGGCCCTGTTTAGATTCCAACATTTTTCTTCAAACTTCCAATTTTTCCGTCACATCGAACTTTCCTATACACACAAACTTCCAACTTTTCCGTCACATCGTTCCAATTTCTTCAAACTTCCAATTTTGGCGTGGAACTAAACACGGCCTTACTCTTCAAACATATCCCGTCTTTCAAGGAAGTAGGGTTAAATTTGAGTGTGCTTTTCTTTGCACAAACGTTAGTGTCTTTGTACCATTGTTCTACAGTGATGTTACAAACTTAATGCTCAGAAATAGTGTTTGACAATATTGATTTTTTTTTTCTAATCTATTATTGGAATATGATTCTATAATCACATCAACATATTTCAATATTTCATAAGGCGTGGGAAGTGGCAAATATGTTTTTTCTAGTTGATATTGTTGTTTGATGATTATGTGGGTTGATTCTCTTGGTTGTCTCTTAGCGTGTGCTAATTTTCTGGTCAATGACCTTGTTATGCCTTTTCTTGTTGTCGCTCTTGTGTATAGACCTATGAATCTTTCAGATCATATCAGTAATATGTATATGCTGTTTTCAGCTCCTTCTAATGTCAATCAATACGATATCTTCGTACCATGTTGCTGACATGCAATTAGCACATACTACCTACCATGTTAATGATTCTAATTGGCTGTACCTTTTTATTTCAAAGGAACAAGTTGTTTTGTAAATCCAAATGTTAATGCTTTTTGTGGCACTGTAATATGCTCAGAAATGCATGTTCTTCTCTGTGATTTAGTCAATAGAAGGTAGTATGTGTTATTTCACATGCCCTTTTCCGGATGGGAAAACGCAAATTTATTGTTGGAATATTAGTAAAATGCTGATCACATCAACCTTACACTTTGAATTTGCAATTGACCCCATGCAAGTATTACTTTTGCTTAATTCTTCTGGTTTATATAGTTTGTTCCGCCTACTTGTAGTGAAGATACTAAGCATGAAATAAATGCAGGCATTGAAATCCCCAAGTACGTTGACACCGTGACTCCTCAGTACAAGCCAAAGTTTGATGCGCTGGTGAGGAACTATAAGTCTATCACCCTTGTCTGGAACTATCATTCTGTTATATGTGCCCGTCTTTCTCTCATCTTGCTTCAACAGGTTATCCTTCTGTACCCTTTAGATACTGATGCACCTTTTATCCTTTTCTCTTTTATCACGTCATATGCAGCTTGTTGAGCTGAAAGAAGCAGAAAAGGAGTCTCTGAAGGAGTCAGAGAGGATAGAGAAGGAGCTTGCTGAATTGCAGGAGATGAAGGTGAGGATGATCTCTGGCGAAACTTGTATATTGCAGTCCATTTGTCAGAGATTGGTTGTGCATGCATCCATTATTAAGAGCATTTTTCCATTTGCTTTAACATATACTTGTTCACGTATACAGAAAAATATCAGCACAATGACAGCAGATGAATACTTTGCAAAGCATCCTGAGGTCAAGCAGAAGTTCGATGATGAAATCCGTAACGACAACTGGGGCTACTGAAGAGTGGAGGAACTCTTTATTTCCCTTTCTTGGAAGAGTTAATAATTTTGTCTTGTGTCCCAGAGTGTATGTATAGGGGAATCCACTATCGCAACAATGGTGGTTTCCATACCATGTGGATGGGGCCTGTTTAAACTCCCAAACTGATTCTACCATGTCGTCCGTGCTGCAGTTCCAACTGAATTTGCTTGTGTTGGACCTCTTCATTTTCTAGAGGGTTGACCCTTAAGAAGTTTATGTTTTATTGTTTTTGTGTTCATCTCCGTTCTACATGAATAAAGATGATCAATTGTTGAAAGATTATGTTGATCTCTATAATGCCGAGATAATTTGTGTATTTATGTAGATGGTTTGTTTGTCGAGTGTAGTATTTCGCCCTCTGTTCACGTGAGCCCCACCTGTCATAGGGCGAGTCCGCTCTGACAATCTGGGCCCACCTGTCATAGAGCGACCAGCAGCATCTCCGTGGCTACACGGAACCGGTGCGCGCACCCACGGTTTCCACCCATCCATGGCGGCCGTGCGCATTGCCCCACGCCTCCGCTCTCTCCCGCTCCTGCTCCCCGGACCAGACGCCGCCGCCACCGCCGCCGCCGTCCACCGCAGCTGCTCCTCCTGTGGCGGTAGCTTGGCCGCGTTGGCGCCTGCCCGCCTGCGCGCCATGTCGTCGTCGTCGTCGTCCTCCTCCGTCTCCCCCTCCCCGTACACGACGCTCGTGGGTCGCGTGAGCTGCGAGCGCGAGATCAAGAAGAGCAAGTTCATCGCCATCGCCGCCCCCGTCCCCGACGAGCGCGCCGCCATGTCCTTCCTCAACGAGGTGCGTCCCCCTCCACGCGCGCTATGTATCATCTCCCTCACCGACGCCCCAAATCGGGCAAGTCTTAAGTCTTAACCTTGAGCCACAGGGAACTCTTGTCCGACTATGTGGCAGCCAACAATCGCCAATTTTTTCTTTGAAGGGAGAGCAGACAATTGTTCTATAGGGGAACTCGATAGTTTTTCAGTGTAGTCTGCACTGTAAAGTACTAATCCATCATCCTTTAGTTTTAGTGTCCATACCTAGCTGAAGGGTTCGCTCATTAGCTAAGTTGAATGCGTGCTATTTCGAATGATATAAACTTCATCTAGGATTTGCAGGTATTTCGTTTAGCGTTTCACAAGTTGTTTATGTGAGGTTAAGTTTGCAGTTGTATGTGTACACATAATATTGGTCCATTTACCTTCGGCTTCCAGAAAACTCATCCATGTGAAAATTGGTTTTACAATTTTTTTTTTGTGTAGTATATTATCGATTAAATTTATGAGTCTCTTTTGTAACAGGTCAGTGATCCCCGTGCAACCCATAATTGCTGGGCGTATAAGGTTTGTACATATACCTGAATCGTACAACAATTCATGCTCATGTAGTTATGTTTGTTGATGATACATTGGTCTTTTATACATGTCTATTTAGCTGGGAGAGCAATTCCGTTACAATGATGATGGTGAACCTTCAAGCACCGCTGGAAAGCCAATATACTCTGCCATTATTTCATCTGGCATTGATATGGTCATGGTGGTGGTAATCAGGTAACCGATTTGTTAAGCAAACCATTTCGTGTAATTTTAAAATTGTGACCCACCCTTTTGTTGCTATTTAGTGTTCTACTGAATTAAGTACCTCAACTTGAGCAGAGATAATACTGTCACTAACTGACAGATATATGTGTACATTAACTACAACTTTTGGCTAGACAGATGGTTTGTGACTATTTGATACTTTCCATCATATTTTGATGCTATACATTGTATAGATACTTTGGAGGCATAAAATTAGGAACTGGTGGGCTGGTGAGAGCTTATGGTGGGGTTGCTTCTGAATGCCTAAAAGATGCTCCTACTTGTCTTGTAAAACCAAAGGTGATAATATCTAATTCTTTTGCATAAGCATTTTCTTGGTCATTGCAACTACGTATGAAGCATGGACTTGGTATAATTATTATTTATTTTCTGACTTCACTTTAGGCTCGTGTGGGTATGGAGGTACCATTTGATCTCTTGGGAACAGTCTATCATCAGGTGATGATTAGTGGCTTAAGCGGTTCCATTTTCTGTAAAAAAAACAGTACAATTGAATGTGCATTTCTTTCAGAGACTTTTTTATTCTTCTTTCTGCAGCCTAATTATGACTGCGTTGAACCTTGAAACAGCTGCAACATTACCAAGCTGAAGATATCAAACAGGACTATGACACTGGGAAAGATGGTACTGTTATGGTCATGTTCAAATTGGAATATGAAAAAATTGAGAATCTTGGGAATGCAGTAAATTCAGCCTGCAGCAGGAAAATAGAACTACTCCTATAAGTGGAATCATAGGGTTAAGTGTGACCATGCAGATTCAATGTTCAGGTTGTGCCTACTTCAGCCTCTGTTAACCAGTGTAAGTACTAAGATATTCCATATCACATATAGTAGCTACAAATATTTTTCTTTACCCTCTTCCCTGTTTTGATATTTTTTTCCTTGTCATCTGATCTTTAATATATTTGGCTTATTATTTATTTAACTTATAGGCCCTACTACCCCTGAAATATTCAGCCTTTGACTCGGCGATAGTTCTTAACAGCAACTTCAGATTGGAGTTCCCCAATGTAAAGGCAGAATCATGTTCTACTGAGATTATTGATCCTCCAAACATACATATATATTAATTTCTCATCCTGTCTACCATCTATTGTAAGTTGCCAATAATAACGTCTTAGTATTATACTCTTGTAGCATCGATATGTTGAAAGAGATGTTATGATAACTTCTCCATGATCTTTATGACCAAATTGACATTAATTTGGCTGATCTTTTGATTCAGCTGTGTTATTTTGATGCGTAATTCTTTTCTTGCAATTTATGGCTTCATGCATTGTTTCTTCCTCTTTCTTTACAATATCGTTAGAAGATTATCTTGTTGCAATGATACATGTGTATATCTTCATTATCTTGTGTGACTTGCAGAGTTGCTGAAGAATTAATTGAGACAAATCACTGCTTACATTTAGTAAAGCTTTTTCCTTATCAGTAGATTATGCTTAGAAAATTTATGCAAACAGTTTATATCAAGCCACTTTTAAGCAGAGACAGGACCAAGAAGCACACCTGTCTGTCTGCTTCCTCCTGATGTGCTATGTTAAATTGCTAAAACCATGCTAAAATTCTGTCAAATAGAAGAAAGTCTTGTAATAGTAGGTGTCACATTCTTCTCTGTTGCTGCATGTGATCGTTTAAAGAACAATAAAAAAGCTTATATCCTGTGCAGTATGTTATGCAAACCAAGAAATGATTTATTCACAAATATGATAGTACAACTGCCTAGCCGCATTTACAATCACACCAATGCAAGCCAGTATAACTCCAATAACAGAACACAAATAAATGTACACACTGATATGATGGCAACATATGCCTAACCAAATCCCTGACTAGTAACCATGAATATCAGTCTCATCCTCTTGAAGGTCTTCAGGGGCTAGTGGTTTTGGGAGGTGAGGACACGAATGGGATTGGTGGCATCTGGAACCCGGGAATGGTAGGGATCGTCGTCGGGATTGTGGTGGGAATGGATGGAATAGTGGTTGGGATTGAGGGCATTGGTGGCAGGGTAACAGGAACTGTAGGAATGGTTGGTATGGTGGTCGGAATGGCCGGAATTGGAAGAGATGGAATTGTGCCAGCGGCTGTTGGGGGAATGGTAACCTTTGGGATAGGAACAGATGGCATTGGGGGCACTGTCAGCTTGGGGACTGCAGGTATGGATGGTATCGGAGGCAGCGTGGTTGGAACTGTTGGCATGGAGGGCTGAGCTGGGGCTGCCTCTGGTGCTGCAGCTGCAGCTGCTGTGTCCAAAAGATGACGAGCTGCGTAGCTGCAATGGAAGGCTGAGAAGGCCAGGAGCAGAACCAGAAGATGACAACCAGAAGAAGCCATGGTAAGTGACTGTTGTTTTTGTGTGTTCTGGGAAGGCTACTGTGTTTCTTTTGATGTGAGGTGATGCTTGTGAGGCTGTGAAGCTAGGATTGATGCTGGAGCTACTTATAGCAATCTGTGATCAGGTAAGCTGGAGCAATGGTCTTATTGGTAGTTGATCTGTATGCTTTAGCTATTGAAGTCCCTGGCCTTGGTTTGGTTGTTCACCATCCAATATAGAAGGCTCTGAACTTTGGTGGAATTGGTGGCATCAATTATCTCGAGATGTTGTTCATCAGGGGGGTTAGGAAAATTCTGGCTTGAACTGATGGTGTGGCAGTCTGGCAGGGTAGTTGGGTTTGTTCTGAACTTCTGAGTTTAGACATCCCAGCATCATTTTGGCCACATTGTTAACTCTTTAGGTGTGGGATAGTCATCAGTTCTCGCTTTCTTGCTATATATGCCTTTGTTCATTCTGAACTTTTCGAGCCCTCTGCATTTTATTATCTGGTCGGCACAAGCAATGCTCATCACAAGTCTGGCAAGTCCATGCATTTCAGAAGGGGCTCTTCTGGTTTGGTTCAACTGGGTGCTATGTGGAAGATTATCAGTAGACTTCAAGCTAAACGTCATACATAGAGAAACGAAGAGAAATGGTGCCAGCAATGTTCTGGGCTTCTACTTAAACCATTCCAATGACATTTTAAAAGCATTTACGTGGCCATAACAGCAAAACCTCTGCAAGGACCGTTTGATACATCTCCTACCCCGATATTCTTTGTCCCGTGAAGTTGGAACTGTACCAAACGCTTTCGAGATGCTTACTCGCTATTTTTATCCTGTAGAGTTGATGATGTACCAAACACTTTTAGATCCTAAATAATATTCCCTCCATCCCAATTTGGTCATCCTCTAAGCAAATGACATCAAGACCAATGAATTAATCCTCATTTATCAAGGTGCTCCGTCACTTTGTGTTCAACGAAAATTAATTCACACTTTAAATGTTGCAAGGGTTAAACCAATAAATTAATTGATTGGTTGCACGCGTGCATGCAGGACATTCCACGATATACATTTACTTTTAGCATAAATAAACAAAGAGATACTTTGTTAGATTATGATTATTTTGGGAAAATCTCAAAAATCTTAAAAATGGGAAGGAGTATTACCAAACGCTTTCAGGATCCTAGATAATATAGAGCAAAATTGTCTCTCCGTTTCTGAAAATTACTTTACAGGAGCTGTAACGATTCCTCGACATTCAATTTCTATCAGATACCACGACTTTGCACGTGCAGTTGCAACATTGTGGGCATGTTTAGATTGTAGCCAAAATAAACCTTATCAACGCTAAAATTTTTGCAATTTAGTAATATTGCCAAGTTTTGGCAGGATTAATTTCTTATTTATTTACCAGAGTTTGGTAAGAAACTAAATGGATGCACATATTCGACAATTTTACTAGAAAATGAAATGTAAACTAAGCCCTGCATTTAGACCTTTGCTTCTACTATTTCATTTCCTGCATGTATTAACTCCGGAGCAGCAGTAGCAAGCCCTGTCGTGTTGTAGACTTGTAGAAGTACAGCACACTGGCCCCTACTGCCGGCAAAACACGAAGGCATTCATGTGATCTGCAGTAGAGCCAATACTGAAACTACTGAAGTACTGGTGGACAAAAAGTGCACCAGTGCCACACATCTCCACTGTTGCAACTTCGCAACACTGCAACCGTGCAACAGTATACCTGACAAAGTCTACGTGACGATACTGGTTGCCAAGTACAATTACCAGCCTACCACCATGCAGGCAAGCAGCAAGGAAAAATGACACGTAGTACTCCCACCATCGCATAATATAAGAAATTTTAAAAGAACGTGACACATCTAAATATTACGAATTTGGAAAGAAAGTTTGTAGCATATAGGTGGTGTTTGAATCTCCTGAAGATGAAGATAAAGATTAAGTGTTTTACGTAAAACGAGGTGTAAATAATGTGAGATTAATTGAGTTTTAATTACTACAAACTTGAAAAATGGATTAATCAAAGTTTCCGCATGAAACGTACCGTTTAGCAGTTTGAAAAACGTGCATGAGTATCCAAAATTTTATCCTATGCTTAGGCTGTGTTTGGATCCAAAGTTCAGTCATTTTCCATCACATCAACCTATCATACACACACAACTTTTCAGTCACATCATCTCCAATTTTAACCAAAATTCAAACTTTGCGCTTAACTAAACACAGCCTTATAGAAGAAACGAGCAGGGTCTTAGTATCACATTCCTTCGAAATCTCTTATATTTTGAGACAGACGAGAATACAAACAAACAAGAAAAAACACAAGCTAGTAGTGACACGAAACCGCTAGTAGTGTATCAGCATCGCATTGTTCATTCCCCTAGCTTAGCTTAGATTCGTTTTGCCGCGTACGTACGTACGGCGAGTAGTAGCGAAGCTTAGCTGCTTAGGTTAGGCTGCTACACCTCGGCGAGAAGCGTGGCCGCTTGTAGCCGTCGGTGGCGGCGGCGGCGGCGGCGGCGAGGAGCTCCTCGCGGTTGAGAAGCACGGTGCGGAGGGCGGCGCGGAGGGCGGAGAGCGCGACGGCCCTGTCGTTGTCGGCGGCGGCGTCGGAGGCGACGAACCCGACGTCGAGCTCCAGGACGCTGCGCGTCCTCCCGCCGACGGGTGGCGACCTCGGCGCGGACGGGGCGCGCGCTGACGGAGCGCACGCGCGGCCCAGGTCGGACATGAGCCCCGGCCTGTCGGCGCAGCACACCCACGCCCTGACGCGCCGCCGCCACCGCCTGTCGCCGCCGCCGACGACATAACACCCCTCGTCGCGCTCGCCCTCGTCGTCGTCGTCGTCCTCGACGCCGACCTCGTCGCCTTCCCCGGGGACGACGACGTCGGCGCCCTCCGTGGCGTCGTCCGCCCTGCACCGCAGCTCCCGCACGTGCCGCACCACCTCCCCCAGCAGCGCCGCCTTGTCCATCTGCACGCACGCACGCACACCAACCTCGTCAGACGCACGCACCACGCCATCGGTGGCTCGTGGATTCTCCGATCTCGTACGTACGTACCCGGGAGGCGGAGGGGACGAGGGTGCGGAGCGTGGCGAGGTGGGCGTTGATGCGCTGCCGCCGCTTCCGCTCCCGCTCGCTGTGGCTCCGCACCGCCGGCGACCCACCCTTCCTCGCCGCCGCCGCCGAGCACCTCCCGTCCGTCACCATCGATCTCACCCGCAGTCCAGAATGGCAAGCGAGGGTGGTTGTCGTGGGGGTTTAAAAGAGAGGAGGCGGGAAAGAGGGCGGAGAGGGTATATGTATACGGGGGGGCGGGGGCGCCGACACGGGAAGCTACTCTTTTGGTCGGGACGACGGCTGTTTTGGCGCGTTTCACTTGGCGGATCGACCGACCGATGTGCTGCCTCAGTTCCAAAATAAGGTTAGTTATTTAGTTTAAATTTTAACTACAAAGCTATATTTATTTTAAAATGAAGAGACGGTTTAGATTGTAGCCAAAATATACCTTACCAAATTTTGGTGATACTAAAATTTTGGCAATTTGATAATGTTATCAAAATTTTAGCAATATTTCTTATGTATTAAGGTAAAGTTTCGCAATAAAATAAATTGATGCACATATTTAACAATTCTACTAAAAATGATATGGTTTGAAATAGCATCAATCTAAACAAGCCAGAAAAGAGTATGTAAGAGTAAATTTAATAGAACTCCATCGATCATAAAATATAAGAGATTTTGGATGGATGGGACATTTCATACGACTCCTATTTTAAGATAGAGGAAGTAGGCTATAAGATAAACTCCATATACTCAGGTGGAAAAGAGAAAACAATGAAAATGATAAATGTTAGCTTTTATATAAGAGCTAATTATACATATGCTTTCAAGCAAATTATAGATATTACTAGTATGTTAAGGCCTGGTTTAGTTCCTAATTTTTATTTTTCAAAAAACATCACATCGAATTTTTGGACATATATATGAATCATTAAATATAGATTTAAAAAAACTAGTTGCACAGTTAGGGGGAAATCACGAGACGAATCTTTTGAGACTAAATAGTCTATGATTAGTCATACGTGCTACAGTAATCCACATATGCTAATGACGGATTAATTAGATTCAGAAGATTCATCTCGCGGTTTGTAGGCGAGTTATGAAATTAGTTTTTTCATTCGTATCAAAAACCTCTTCCGACATCCGATCAAATATCCAATGTGACACCTAAAATTTTACTTTTCGCGAACTAAACAGGATCTAAGGCCCCATTTAAATTCCAACTTTTTTCTTCAAACTTCTAACTTTTCTGTCACATCGAACTTTTCTACACACATAAACTTTTAACTTTTACATCATATTGTTCTAATTTCTTCAAACTTTCAAATTTAGCGTGGAACTAAACCTAGCCTAGCTCTAAATTAAGCTTTAGGGGTGGATTGGGTTGGGCGACGCAAGACGCAACCAAAGAGGGAGAAGGGGGGGACAGGGGAGGGACATGGAGGCTGGGATGATCGGAGGGAGGTGTCAGGGGATGGCAGCCTTTGGGGAATGGGGATTTTCATCAGAATTCCTGCTGGGGATGCCCTCCTCTTTACCGGACCCTCCTTTGAACGTTATTTGTCGGCTGCCCTCGGTCAAAAGCGCGCGTCGGCCGATCCATGGATTTTATCCCAACAGTGCACCGTAGTTAATTAAGTCCTTCTCATGGATGTTTATCACGATAGGGGCAGTCAACAGTCATTTTGTTCCCCACAAAAAAAAAGAAAGAAAAAGGAATGGATATTTTTGCTAATCAATCAAAGAATGGATGAATGAGGCAGTCCCCTTAAATCTTACTCCCTCTATAAAAAAAATCAAATTCTAACAATATGTGTCTAGATTAATCTTTATAATTGAATTTGCTTTTTTGAACACAGAGAGTGTACTCCTACACTGGTTCAATAAATAAATATGTGGATATGGTATAAATAATAGAAGTATGGTACAATTTTATTTATCTAATAAAATGTTTGTTATATAAGAAATAAATATGACTATTTGTCTAAGTTTGGCCTTTACTGCATAGTATAGTAATATTGGTATGTCACTAATTTATAAAACAATCCACATTATACTATTAGATCATTTTCCCTATGTTAGAATACCTGGTATTTAGAGACATGCTATTTGGATATAATTGGTTTGTGTCAGCTCGCTTCCTGACCGTACCAAAGTTGTTTCTACAAAATGATATTGTTTTCGACTGTTTTTGTCCCTAGTCCATGTAGGGTATCTTTGAATCAAAAGATTTATGTATGAATTTTACGGGATTCAAGAAATTTTCTTTTTTGCCCCTTAGATATAAAGAAATGGAGTTTTCCAAATCCTATGAAATTCGTATGGAATGGTTCATTGTCTGTAGAATCGAAAATAAACTTAGCAAGAGCTTCAACCTCTTGAAAAATTTTCATTTGAATATCTCTCTCATCAGATTCCTGTGGTCTGCAATTATCTATTTTACGCATCTTAGGATTTTTTTTTCTATTTCTCTGTTTTTTTTATTCTTGTGATTTAAAGGACCCATAGTATTAGGCCACTACGAGCTGGTCTATGTTGAGATCAGTTGGATTGTGCCAAGCTGCTACGAGAACACCCATTGCAACATGCTCATCGCTCTAGGGTTTCGAAGCTTTCGGCATACCATCGTTCCTTACTGGAGACTACAAAAGTGGCCATGAAGAAAAGAAGAGGTAGACCGATGGAAGAAGGAAAACGTAGATAGATATATAAGTTTATCTGAAGCGGTATATTTTAGATTGTCCATGAACTCACTTGTGCATTGTCAAATACTTGACTAGAAAAAGAATAAAGACCAACACACCCACTTAAGACGTATTCTTTAGAACTAGTAACAAATAATGGATTATCGTTGGCATACTTTCCAAGCTCCTAATCAACTTTCTAATACTCAATTTCATCAGCATTTCTTTGAAAACTTTTAGAAAATAACCTTTTCAACTTTCTATCATTTAGTTTATTCGTACGTGCATTCAAACAATTATCATAAACTCATTTCCATCTATCACTAATCAGAACTTTATAACAAGTCTAATTAAAGACGAATCAAACTCTTTTTTACACACGCTACCGCTATTTTTGCCCATGATACCCAGACGACGATACCTACTGCTTCATGCAGCAGGGGCGTGTGTAGTCATTCGAAGCCTCTCTGGCACAAATATAAGAAGGAAACTCATGATGTCGAAGACAAGCGGCACAGGGCTTTGCATACCCCCAAACAGTGGTAAAAAAACTCTCTCCAGCTGAGCCTTTTTATCTGGTGCCATTTCACCGGCATCGCTCCAGTGAAATGCCGGATGGAACCGGGGAAGCAAAAGTGATTACTACTTGGTAGGACTCTGCTCATTAGGATTCAGATCCTTTAAATCCTGATGTCCACAAATATTATATATATAGGCTTTTAATAAAATTTTAGTGGGATTAGGAATATGACGTTGGTTTTCGTATCTTAGAGTATATGTTACGGGACATATTCATAGGATATTACGTGTATAGTGGTGTGTACGCGTGTGCGTTCTAATATAAAAAAAGAGAGAGAGAGAGAGAGGCCGGATGGGCCGCAGCTTTTTTTCACCATGGCAACCTCTCCGGTTAAACCGAGACAAGGGACAAGTTAACCGTGGCCTTTATGGAGTGTCCCCTCGCGACGCAGCAGCTTCAGTACTACCACCCCTTTGGTTTACAAAACGCAATCGAAAGCAGAGGAGAGAAGGCAGTGACAGGTCAAGCTTCATGATGCGTATGCAGACCATTTCACTCACTTTTTATTTTTTTGGTTTGCCCTTTCTTTCTTTCTTTCTTTCTTTCTTCTTCCCTGTCCAGGCAGCAAAGGCTTACATCTTTCTCATAAAAACGCACCCCGTTTTGTGATTCATAACAAATGTGCTTTGGGAGTAATCTAGCTTTTTTTCCTTGGAATTTAATGTGGTGGTACTACAAATTTCGAAATACTTTGGGACATCCTTGTGCTCACTCGGGAAGAATTTCCCGATCGGTCACCCATCCCGAAATTGTTCCAGGCCAAGCACACTTAATCTTAAAGTTCTTTCGAGATCAGCTTCCAGAAAAAAGTTGCAACTTGTTAATATGAGTATTCCATTAATCCTATTAAGCCCTAGCCGGGATGTCACAGATAGCTAGTTTAAGACGTGCGATATTAAAAAAGTTCCATGTATTACGTCAAAAAAAAAGTTGCACGTATTTTAAAGGAGACCTTAATGGGTAAAACATGCTACCAATAGAAGTTACTATGTATCTTCATGTATGTGCTCGTGTGCAGAGACGGATCCAAAATAAAATTAGAGAGAAACTCATCTCCTTCTTCCTCCTTGCCCTCCCCTCCCCTCTTCCTTCTCTCCTTCTTCTTCCCCTTCCCTCTCTAGTTCTATCAATGGTGATCCAGCGAGGTAGGGTGGCACCCACACTGGATCCGGCTCTACTAGTATATAGTCCCTCTGTCCTAATATATATGTAGCAGCCTAGGATGGGACCCATCTTAGGACTACGAATCTAGACATAGTAGGATGGGTCTAATCCCATCCTAGGTTGCTACATATTGGGACGGAGGAAGTATTCACATTGTTCTTCATTCTCTTTTGTTAAGCATGATGCTCTTTTTTTTTATTGAAGTTTATTTTTCAGCCTATGCTTTTAGATAACTAAGAACACGTATATAAAAATTTTATTCACAAATTACTTTTCGTTTGCAAATATATCATTTCGCTTATATCGTGATGGCTCCGTTCATTTATTTATCTTTAAGGGTTATGCCATACTTTTTTCTTCCTTTTTTTTCCCCTAATTTTGCATACATTTTCTAGAGCTTAGGTGATGAGCACTTGGAATGTTCTCGGGAGGAGACCTGGGCTGACAATCGCCATGCAGCCAACAGGGAACCTTGTTTATCTTGATCGTTCAGGGAAGGAATCATCTGCAGACGTGACGTCATGTCAATGCCGACAGGCTCTCAGATGCGTATTGTTCTTCATGAAGATGAAACAGTCCCTCTGACGTTCTTCACCGGCACCTAAAACTTCTCAAAGAAAGAAGATTTTCAGTCCATCCATCAGTCCTCTGTTGGTCAAGAGGCAGACAAGAGTAAATACTGCTCCTAAGGTTGAAAGTCGTCACCTCCAAGCTCAAGTTTAACTCTAACCTGCAATTCTGCAATGGTCAACACTGGTAACTTTGCTGTAGCAAGCTGTTACATACACTGTTTAACTTTACCAGTAGGCCAATGCATTATTGGCACCAAAGTTTCAGGCCCCATAGTTCCCCTTGTATGAAATCAACCATAGCCAAAATTGAAATTTTAAAACTTAATTTTAAAGTTTTTTCATTGCTATTTAAATCACTACGAACATTGCAATGGGGGCCTCAATTCAGACGGTGGCGCATTCTGATATCTTAAGATAAAGAGAATAATTGAGCCTTAACTTGGTACTAGTACTAACATAATAATAGTGTACTCATGTATGAATTCAGTTGGCAGTATACTGGGACCATTTTGTGGCCTTACAGATACAATGTTGTGCTCACATTGCAATTAAATTCAGTCGATTCTACTACACATAAAGGCAATCGCATTGCATTCTAGAAGACCATGTAGCGTTGTGGGTTTCTCCAAAAGACCTAAGCGAGCAACTGGTTAGGTGTAACCGAAGCTGAGTTCATGAGTTATGATAGCTTTTGAATATCTGTATCCAAAATGCTGTGGAACCAAGGACTGCAAAACGTTGGAAGTATTGCTCCGAACCTTTCAAGGATATTCGAATTAACTCAGAATTATAAACTGGTTGATGCAACCAGTCCATTTTTGCCAAACGGGGATCCTGACGGAGCAATCAAAGCAAGACTCTGCATGATCCTGATTTGACGCGCGCTAACTTGCCCCAGTTCCTCCATGGCTGCATCCCTGCTCTGGTGGATTTTGGTCAAATTAGTGTTGAAATTTGAGATAGTAAGGTTTAGAAGCATGGGCGTGGGCAAGGGAATCTACTTACAGTACTATCGAAAGGCCCTCTCAAAGAGTTGGAACTGTTGTCATGATTCATGGTTTCTGAGGTGTCCTTAGCTCTTTTCTTTCCATTGCTACTTGCTTGATCTATTCTCCCTTTTCTAGATCTCTGTGTAAGGTTACTTGACTCGGCCTCTGCCCTACTACCACTTCGTTTGATGCCTCGTCCACCCTTTGCAACAGGAGTAGTATCACCAGTTATGTTCAATTCACTAGTGCCGCAAATCCCATTGATTACTTCATCTACATATGCCATCTCAGCAGCATGTTGCTTGGCAATAATGTCACTGAACAGTATATCCCTAACCATAACCCTTATTTCTGCATGAGAAGCCAAAGTTCCATCTATGGTTGAATCGTCTTCATGCTGATTTGAATTCTCTGGTGTTCTATTTACTTCATTTGCACCTTCACTTGCACTTGTATCACTGAAAAGTGATGTTCTATCCTCCGATGGATCTAAATATGTCTTCATGGGTGTACAAGCAGATCGTCTCAGTCCTTCCCTTCTACCCACTGATCTCTCTGTCGTTGTCATCTTACAAGCCTCTTCATCATATACAGAACCAACTTGTTTTTCTGTCTTATAACTTGAACCCTCAATAGAAGCTTTTTTACCACTGGCTTGATCTTCACCATCAGTAGGACTGAGTTGTCTTGTACCTTCTCGCGTTCTTCTTCCTTTACGAGTGGCAACTCCAGTTGTTGCAGTATATCCAAGTTCTTGGTGCTGCTCTGCACTATGCTGGTCTTTTGTATCCTCTCCCATATGCTCAGAGACTGGTGATTCCTTTAAGCCCTTTTGCTTTCTGACTTTCTTGGAAGAGGTCTTGGCTGTGTCCAATTCAGTCACACCATCAGGAAAATAAATTTAGGTACATAGTAAAGAAGCAAAATTAGGGGCAAATGGATTAATACTAAATAGATGGCATGAGTCGGGAAATAATACCAATGTGCCATTGACATGTTGTCTGTAGAACCCACTTGATATCATCAAAATTAATGACAGTTTTAAACTTATACATGCTTGCATTTCACTAAGCAAAAAAAATCCTTTTGTTTCATAGAAAAAGAGTACATTTGCATGTTATGTTCACCATATCCAATTGAGCAATATTTGATATTATGTGATGTTTGAACTTTGAAGATCATGTATATCAATTACCTTCAAAGTGATGCTGCTCCATATAACTTCTTAATACCACCATTGCAAGGATTTTATTAACAGAAAAAGAGCATTGTTGACATATAATTTCTTATTTTTTACTAGTAAAATAGCTATTCTTTCTTCTGTCATCCAAATTCTGCTCTATCTATTGTTAGTATTGCCTTATGGCTCTTTTCTGTTTTCCACTACTGCTTGTTCAAATGTAATCAATTACCATTTTCTTGTTCTCGATTCCAATAAAGACTAACATGCCTCAACAATGAGTTACTGACAATGTGACCCATATATCAGTTTTATAAACCTCACTGTGTCATCCAGTTATCCAGTCATCCGCCTAGATATTTTCTCCCACTGACAGAAGGTCTACAATGGTTAGCTTTGAGGCAGGGTTGGAATGGTCATTTTACAAACTCAAAGTCTAACTGACAGTAGTAGCAAGAGGGGTAAATTCTAGATGGCAGAAGAACAAAAATTCTCTGGTAATAAAGAGCGAATAAGGGATTGAACGAATGATCAAATCATTATCCATAACCACTAACAAGCTGAGTAAAAAAAAAACTTGTATATGTGATATATATCTTCAGGTAAAAACAGAAACTCACCTTTCAAGTTGGCAGCTTCTTCAGTAGAATCGCAAGGTGAATTAACGTGGGACAGCTCCTGCATTATGGGATGTTTTCAACAGCTAAACATAGCTACATCTTAACATATGTGATGCAATTATGCAAAGGTGACTGTCGTACCTTCTTAACGGCCTCATGGAATGCTTCCATTGCACTTTTATTCTCTCGCTTCAGCATCTGCATGCAATGAGCTCATATGTGAAATATAAAATGAATATCAATATGATTCATTTTCTTCCAAGAGAAAAGATAAATGGCACAGATTTTTTTAAAAGTTTGAAAGCCCAAACCAGCTTTTTCGAGCAGTTGTATTATAACCATTCTAAACTGGTTCATGTTATCATACTGCAGTGATAACCTGGTAAGCCGAAGAAAATAAACGAAGCAATCAAATATAATTTTAGGGTAAGACTTTTATACTTCTATTCTTACTTTCTTAGCAGTCCAAAGGACAAGGCTGAAAAATAGAAAACAATTAAAAAAACCCAAATCAACTCTAAAATTAAGTTCTAGAATTCAAATTCTGGCTGTTGCTTATAAGCCAACAACCAGCCAAGAAAGCACCTAGTGATATCATGGTTGCCTTGGATATCTGTTAGAGGGAATAGAAGTTTAGAACAGGCCAACTATGATTTAGAGGCAGCTAAGTTATCTGCGACCATGTGAAAATCTCCTTTCACTTCTTCATTCTCTCCCCCATTCACTCCATTCTCACACTTGATCTGGCACATTTTTTAACTCCACTGCCATGCTGCTACTAGCGGATCCAGCACGTGCTGCCGCTGCCCTTAGATCTGATGTCATGCCTGAAGCATTCAAAGTGTTGATTTGAAAGCAATTGTGTTGTTTAATTGAAAGTTGTTATTTGCAGTTGAAATTTGTTTTATTTTCATAGTTTAAAGTTTGAACCATGGTTTATAATATTGGGAATTTTATGGTTCAAAGTTTGAAATGCAGTTGGGAGTCAAGTTGTTCAATTTGGAAGTTTTTTACTTGAGAGGTTTAAAGTGAGGGGAACATCAAAGGAGAAATGGAGGATGACTGTGAGTTATGGAATTCATGGTCAATTGTGTCAGAGGCACTTTCTTTCCAAATCTACAATGAGTGGCACAGGAGCAATGACAATATATCAGTACCCTTATAAATAGATATTGTGCATACCATTTTGAATTCCATGTTAGACTTCCAAGGGTCTACGTACATGCTGAAAATAGTAAAAGAAATAAACTTTTGTCACCAGAATATCATGGAAAGAAAAGAAAGCATAGCGCATTAGTAAGATCCCTTACTGTACACAAGTGCCATACAAACGAACTGGAACATGATGCTTGGCCGTCTTCTTAGGCTTGCTGCTGATACATGAATTTTCAACGACCTTGAATTCAGAGGAAAAAAAAAACAAAACAAAACCAGTGTAAATATACACATGGAAAACTAGGATCATGGACAAAGTAGCAGTCAGCAAAAGTCCACTTCTTAGCTTCTACATCACATATGCATAAAGATGGTGGCATTATCATCTGAACTTCAAAACGAAGTTCATGCCAATTCCATATATCTACAAATGTCAATCTATTATCCCAGCCAACATTAATATTTTACGATTTAGAATATAGCCTACCTAATGCACCGTTCGCTGAAAATATATCATCATCTTATGAAAGAACGATACTTTGTGCATTCAAAGTTAAAGCTCGGAAGATGTATGCAATCGTACCTGTGCTGGCCACCACGAGCCAGTGTGCTTAACCCATGTAATATCTCCCAATCGGAAACTGTGCCTCAAGTTATCTTCTGAAAGCGCAGGAGACGATTGGCATTCTTGAACGCCATCTCCTTTCTCTGCATGTTCTTTCACCATGATGATCAGTTCAGACCTGCACCAGCACAGAGTAAGAAGAAGAAAAAAAAAACTGTTATAGAGATTGTCCACAAGCAGGGGCGGATCCAACTTGGGACATGGGGGGGTTCAGTTGAACCCCCAAACTTTTGAGAGGTTTAAGGAGGAGAAGAGGTTCTTCCAGATCTAGAAGAGAAGCTAGGGTTAACGCAAGCAAATTCCAGACAAAAGTAGTCCCGAGATGAATCAGAAAGAGGATGTGGATGCTCACCAGAATCCCCTTCCCTGCTCTGCTCGCCAGATGGAGATCGCCGCCCCCTCCCTGTTCAGCCGCGGCTCGCCTTGGCGGCGGCGCAAGGAGCGGAGGAGACAACGAGACGGGACATTTCGCGACACGCGACTACTACACCGTCAAACTACTCCCTCTGTTTCGTCATATTATACTGCATCTAAAATTATAGAAATTTGTAGAAAAAAATTAACAACGTCTAAAATGCCAAACTTTTTTCATAAAATCTAACATTGAATATATTTTAATAATATGTTTTTTTAAAAATATTAATATATATTTTTATAAACTCGGTCAAACTTGAATAAAAAAAAGTCAAATGATTTATAATATGAAACGGAACGACGTTATTAGTATTTCTTTCTTTATGATGACTAGTGGCCCATGTATTATCAATACTTATAAGAAAAAAATAACAAACTTGATTAGCGATTGTATCGACAACAAACTCCTTAGACCACCAGCAACCACTAACTACTACTCCACGCACCGCCATCACTACTCATTCTCCATGAGCCACCATAGTTCCTCCTCTCCGCCTTTACATGCGCCTATAGTAACCGACATGTCTTTTTCTCCTCCTATATCGTCATACACATTATTTGTTATGGTTGTTGTTGTTGTGGTCAGGGGTGTCGGGCTTACATGGGCTCTGGTACGCAGGAGCTGCCTCGACAAAGAGCGAAGACGCTAGATCCGAGCTCCTTCTTGCTGGATCTAGCGGTTATCCAACTGTCGGAGGGAAAAAGAAAATGGAAAAAGAAAATAGCGGCTATCCACCCACGTGGTATGAAAACGGAGCGGATACTGATGGACAATTCTCATACCATATTTGTTTTCAGTTTTTTTTGCCAGTTAAGAAAACGAATACGAATAGCTCGGATACAGAAACAAATACGAAATATCTCGAATAGGAAAATGATCGAATATGATCATACACTAGTAAGGAAACAAATTTTTCTCGGAACACGGAAACCACCTTAACTTCTAATAGAAACAAATATCATCATATATAATTAGCTCGTTTTATATGAAATATAGTATAATTTACAAAATATTTAAAAGTTTAAATAATATTGATAGTGTGGACTAGTGTTAAGAAATGGGCTACTATTAAAATCTAAAAAGATAAATTGAATGTCGTAAAGTTATAAAGAAATGGGGTATGTCTTTATCTCTTCAGTGAACATTTGAATAACACCGTTCATTCGCATCCGTATCTGAACTATTGGACAGTTTTCGCTCCAAAAGGTATATGTATTTGCTTTTATCCGCTCCGTTTTCATCCCTAGTGACCCACATAATCAGTGATCATGTCCCTATGACTTCACACCAGAGGACCTCAATTCAAAAGGTTATAGCTATGCCTAGAGTTACTAAAGAGATTTAGGTTCTTTTCAAACTTGGAATTGAAAAAATGGAGCATTAGAAAAAAAAACACGATTTTGATAGGAATATAAATCCAAAATAGAGTATTGTGAAACAAAAAGAAATATAAATGACTGTTTGAATAGACCGTATAAAAAGTAATAATCGGATGAGAGATATAGATCAAAGAAAAATTTCCAAGAGGATGGAGCTTTTGCTAACTTTCCTATAAAATCTCTATAAGATCGCCTATTCTATAGTAATTTCAAGAGCAAGAGAGTATATGCTTCACTCCATTATATAAAAAACCTTTATAGAAATTTTTTTTTTTAGTATTGAAACCCTCCAAATTTATATGTTTTTGCTAGAAAATCAAAGAGGGCCTGAGAATAAAGAGAATGAACTATGACACCCCTCATTAATTAATGGGTGGGTGAGGGAAGGGTTGTCAGGGGTAAAATAGGGAGAAAATAAATATGGGTATGTTCGGTGTAGCTAAATTGTAGCTGCACAGCAGCAACCACTACAGTGCATGGTAAAGAAAATATATACATCGGCTATAGCGTAGCCGGTTACAGCTGATGAGCAGTGTTGTCGAACAGAGCCTATAGAGTGATTGAATGGGAGAAATAATACTATAGTATCTTCTATATCTGTGAATGAAATTTAAACATTAGAATCTCTTATATTTATATTTATGGACAAAGAGAATAAAAGCTTTATAATTATTTATCCCTCTTAAGTCAGCCAGCTGTATTTTTGGAAGTATGATTGAGCAATGTATGGCTTGAACTATATAGAAACTAGTTGATTCCCCGTACTTTGTTGCGGGAATTACTAAGTAATTTTTAATATGTTTTTTTAACTATCGAGTTAGGAGTAATATTAGTTATTAACAAGTGGTTTGACAAACCATGTCTAGAAAAATAAATTTAGTAGACCATATATAACTGGTGTGTTCTATTCAATTAGATTTACACTATGTTCGTCAAACGCTTCTATGCAATAATTGGTCGTAGCTCTTTTGAGTAAAGACCGAAATATTATATTCCATTATCTAAAAAATATAGAAGATTGTAGATGAAATATTAGGTTGTTATCTAAGGTGGTGTTCTTTTCTCGTGAAGATGAAGATGAAGATTAAGTTGCATCATCCTAAAGTAATGTACATTTGGCACTACCAACAACCCATCTGATAATCTTACAATTTACAACAACAAATCTTGCGCTCGAGGTGGCATGGCACAACACACAAAATCTAACCATCTAAATGAGAACCAACCTTCCAACTGAAAGAAGAGGAAAATTGTTCATCACCAAAATTGCTGTTCTTGTAGAAGATCCAATCCTCTCTTCATTTTCACCCCATTTTTGTCCCTCTCATCAGCAAACAAAGAATCTATCGTGCACATTCAGAACCATGAGTTTGGCGAAGAGCAAAATTTGCCAAAAAAACATTCTAATTGATCTCGATCACCACATGCTTGTTCTTACTGCCTTTGGGCCTCCCTCGCTTCCTTGCCCCAAGCTTTACAAGTTTGGGCTTCACCGGCAATGGCGCTGCCGGCGGCGGCGGCGGCGACGGCGCTGTCACTGTGCCATCACCGGAACCAACTGCTGCATTGCCCTCGGCAGCGTCGCCTTGAGCTGGCAATGGCAGGGAGTAGGGTCCCATTGGATAGAATCCCAGAGCAGCCGGTGCGTGCTTCGTCGGCGAAGAAGAAGAACAACTAGTTGGTCGGGCGAACGCAGGGCCACCGGGGAATCCCATCGGGAAGAAGCCCCATGAGCAGTAGTACATGTCGGTGCCCGGCACGATGGGCGGCGGCGTGGCCATTGCCGCGGCGACGAACGGCTTGCGGCAGCTGGGGCAGAGCAGCGTGCGCGCCTCGTAGGAGCGGGCGTACTCGTGCAGGTTGCAGCAGGACGGGCAGGCCGTCCAGAACGTCGCCGCCGCCTCCGCCGCCTCCGCCTCCGCCCCTGCTGCCGCTCCGGCGTCGGTTGGGGTTTAGCGGCGCGTGGCGGCCGCCCGCGCTTTGGCCGCGCCGGCGGCGTCGTCAGCGCCGAGGCCACCTCCGTGCCGCCGGAACAGGCGGTGGCGAGGCTGGCCGCGCTGACCGCGGCTGCGGCTTCTGTGGAGAGGGAGCGGGAGGCGGGCGAGGTGCCGCCGCGGCGGCTGCGGCGTCGAGGCTGGAGTCGAGGGAGGCCTTGGGGACAGGGTCGAACAGGAACGCCCACGCCTCCGCGACGAGGCGGGCGGCGTCGGCGAAGGCATGCAAGCAGGGGCGGTCGGGGTGGGAGCGGTTGAGGAGGAGGGAGAGGCGGCGGTAGGCGGAGTGGGACGACGTCGGGGTCGCGGGACGCGGGGTCGGCGCAGTCGAGCCCCAGGACGGCGTACGGGGTTGGGCGCCCCCGTCGCGAGGCGCCGCCGCTGCGCGGCGAGGAGGATGTCGGCGGCGGCGGCCAGGTCGTCGGCGCCGGGGGCGGTCGGGTCGTCGGCGCGCGCCTGGGAGACGAACTGCTTGCACCCCTCGAGGGTCCCGCGCCATCAGGAGCTTCTCCGCCACGCCTATCCACCGCTTCGGCCTTGCGCCGCGCGGCGGCGGGATCCATGTCGCCGCGTAGGGGGGGACACAGGGGATTTTGACCGGGAAGAGAAGAGAAGGAGATGGAGTGGAGGAGGACGAAGAGGGGCCGGTGGTGGTGGTAGTGGGGTTTGCGGGTGTGCCCAGCAATTTTTTGGCGTCCTCGATTTGTGTTTTTGTGTTCGATCTTCGTGTCACAGGACTCGGAACAGAGCATGAACATGAACTGCTACGTCCACACACATTGATTTACGACTCTGTAGATGAAGAAGAAAATTACATAAAATCAGAAGCTATTAGCACATAATTAATTAAGCTTTAATTATTATAAACTTAACAAATATATATACTACCTCCGTTTTTTAATAGATGACGCCGTTGACTTTTCCTCACATGTTTGACCATTCGTCTTATTCAAAAAATTTACGTAATTATAATTTATTTGTGTATGAGTTGTTTTATCACTAATAGTACTTTAAGTGTGATTTATATCTTATACATTTGCGTAAATTTTTTGAATAAGACGAGTGGTCAAACATGTGAGAAAAAGTCAACGGCATCATCTATAAAAATGGAGGGAGTATTTGATATTTTAGAACAACTTCTATATAGAAAGTTTTCGCACGAAACATATCGTTCAGTAATTTTAATTCGAGTGAGCGGCCACCGCCCCCTCCCTCCTTCTCTTTGCCTCGCCGCCACCGAGTGGCTCGTCGGCAAAGCCAGCTGGCCGTATGGACGGCGGCGTGGGCGCTCTCCCCCACGAGGAAGCCAGCGGCAGGACACCAGGGGCTACGGACACAGGAGGCGGCCACCAAATGGTCGGCGTGGCGGATCTGGCCATGCTGGAGGTGTATCCGGCCTCCCCCCACCTCCCCCGGCATCTAGATCGGGATGGAGTGGCGCTCCTGTGGCCAGATCGGGATGGAGTGGTGCTACCGTGCCGCATCGGGGAGGAAGCCAAAGGCGGAGGACATCGCGGATCCGACGGTGGCGGTCGCGGTGCCAGTGGAGGAGGCTGAGGTGCAGGCGGAGGAGTCACGATGCTGGTGGTGGAGGTCATGCGCCAACGGAGGAGATCACGGCACCATCGAGAGGTGTTTTGTGCCTTCGACGGAGGAGGCGGAGGCCACTACGACGGTGGCACAACCCACGGTGTGACCGAGTGGAGGAGGCGCGGGGCGCAGGCAGCCTCAGCGCTCCTAAGGAGGGCAAGGCGGCGAGGGTGAAGGAGGAGGACAGGCAGCGAGCTGAGGGCGCGAAGGTGTTGCGAGGAGGAGAGAGGCAGCGGGGCAAAGGGAGCACGTGGAGCTCTGGTTTGACGCCGCGACGTGCTCACGCGGAGGAGGCGTGGGTCCGGCGCCTTCGAGAGGGCGAGACGGTGAGCAGGCCGTGGAGGTGGGGGGCGACTGACATGCGGCAAGGTGGCGTGACAGGCGGCGGTAGGCCAACATAGCGTGAGATGCGTGGTTGGCAGTAGGGCGCGTAGGAGTCCAGCATGGAGCGCGCAACGAGAGTGGCCATGTGGCAGCACGCGGAGGCTGGCCACCGGTGGTGAAGCAATGGTGTGTCAGCTGTGGAATTGTAAGTGGCGAGCGGCAGGTGAAAACCTAGCCTGGTTTTGGTCAGGCTGGCAACGTCGGCGTTTTCGAGCATCGCTTCCCCTCTTGATGGCGTTGTCGTGCCATCTCATCCCCTCTATTGGGGCTGCGGGGTGAAAACTTAGTCTCGGTTCTCTTTGAGACCTCAACGGACGGTGGCGGCGGTGCTTTCGTTGCTTCTCTCCCTGGAGACGTCGTCTAGACAACCCCCTTGCCAAAACCTCCCATACAATGGGTGCAAGCTCGCTCTAGACTATGCAAGTTAGCCACGTCGGAGGGTCTAGCTGGGGGGAGAGTGGTCCATTCTTCTCCCTCACTCTCTCTCCCTCAACCCTAAAGATGTAGATTGAGTGGAGTTTGGTATCGTTTGTTAGGGTTGTGTTTTGGGCGATTCTAGCTGTATTCCTTTGTTGGCCTAGCGGCGGTCGGTCACGCTTAGCGACGACCGGTTCGGTGCTAGCATCCTCCTGGGTTTGTGTGTTTGTGCTGTCGGTGCACAGGCGGTGGCTATTTTTTCTTTGTTTTTCTAAGTACGATCTCTAAACGTTATAATCTTGTAATTTTTTCATGCTCTATCAATATATATTTCACGTTGTCTGGTATGAGTCATTCCAAAAAAATAGTAACATATGATGTTGTCGCAGGATGCGAGGGATGTAAATGTATTGAAGGGATACACTCATTTAATAATTTAACAAGGGTAATTAAGTGGTTACGCTCTCTGTTTCAAAAAATATATAGATACTTTCTAGGTACTTGGATAATTAGCTAAATGTAGCTATATTTTAAGAAAAAGGAGTAGAAATCAACCTTTTTTTTTTTTGAAAAACTTAAATGCTTAAAACCAACTTCTTTTTAGACGATGGGGGAACGAGGGAACATAAATGGAACTTCCAAATAAAATCACGGGTCGAATATAATCCAAGTAATCACATTGTACAATCACCCAGAAATTTGCTCACTTCCATGTGCCAAAAACAAGTACTCCTTCACTGAATCACTGATATAATCAAATTTTTTGGTAAGCAATTTTCTAGTGCAAAACAATCAAAATTTTGGTGTAAAACAATAAAAAAAATTTAATTAAAAAAAGCCAATTTCGGCAAGCAAAGTTGGCAGGAGTGTACTCCTATCAATTTTTTTTTTTTTTAACGAGCAGTACTACTTCACTAACCCATTAGAAAATGGAATCTGTGCAAAAGGAAGAGCCCAATTAACCGAACTATTGTTGCGTCATGGGCCGGAACAAATCAGCCCACTTCGGGATGTAGCCCATCGTACTCAGAGTCTCTTGTTAAAGCCCAAGTAGAGCGCAAATCCGGCCCGGTCAGAGATCCCCTCCTCCCGGTTCCCGGCGGCGACTGCGGCGGAGGCGGCGGCGACGCGAACGCCGAGATGAGCGTGTTCGGCGGCGACAGCTGGGCGCGCGACGCGCGGCAGCGGAAGCGCCGCCTCGACGACCTCATGCTCCCCGCCTCGGCAGCGTCCCCATCCTCGTCCTCCTCCCCTTCCGCGCCCGATTCGTTCAGGAGGCTCTCCAACGGCAAGTTCGCCTGCCTCGTCTGCCCCCACCGCCCCGTCCTCGACTCCCCCCTCATGCTCTCCGTAAGCGATCCCCTTCTGTGCCCCCGCCTTCGTTTACCCTAACCACGTAGTTGGATTCTAGCATCTTGGATTCTAGATGCTTAATGGTGTACATTGTTCTTGCCTGTGCGTGAGCACGAAGACCGGCTCGTTAAATTTCTAGTCCTGACCAATCGATTTTTATTTGGGGTTTGAATGAACCATGGATTAGGAAACTGTCACAAGATAGATTGGTTCAAATGTTGATAAGAATGGTTCTGAATTCGGATTGGTATGAGAGAAGTAGGTGTCCTAAGCCAGTAGTACCTCCCTTAAGTTAAGTATGATGAGGTAGATGTTTTGATTAAAGAGATTAGCATTGTGAAACTATTGTGTTGTCATGTGATGTGGAGCTATTCTGTCCGTATTGAATTTCTTTGCCACAATCGTTGTCAGTTGTTGCCGTCTAGAATAATGTAAAAATCTTGTCCGTGAAGCTTATTTGTGAAATTTCCTGGATTGTCATGAATACATATTGGATCAGTAGCATTCTGTGTGTATGGTTGGTTCATTTGTCCATGTTACCTTTAGTGTGTGTCAGCTATTTTTGCTTCAAACATCGACTGATATGGCTCTCTAGATCCAGTTTCTTATCCAATGAAAGGAGCTTGGGGCCAAGTTGGTCCTTCGGTCTAAAGCGCTCTGTGCATCATGTTGTACATGAAACTTTGTGTTGAATGATCCTAGGGAGTATATATATGTTAGACCGAGATATGTTCGTTATCCGTCTCTTTTGCATTTTGTATTGTTGAAAATTGCGACCACGTGTTCTTTGATTATTTTCTTCATCTCTAAATGACAACAAATGAACAGATGCATAATAAAGGTTCACGGCACATTGCAGCAGAATTGAGGCTGAGGGAGAAAGAATTATCAAGACAACAAGAGATCAACAAGAGACTTGCTATTTCTTCAGAAGCTTCCGTTTCAAGTTCTGGTAAGCAACATTATGGTGTTAGGTCTAGTGATATGAAAGAAAAACCATTGATTCAGCAGACAAGACAAGCTATTTTGGAAGCACAGTCCAGCAGATTTATCATCAACAGCGCCAACAAGAAATCTCATGATCTGGAGAGGACATCGAATTCTTCACTGTGTGATTCCCAAGTTACTCCTAGTGTTCCAATGGAAAAATGGAGTGGAGATACTGTGAAAGGAAAATTCTTTGCTGGTGACAGAACTGCAACCAAAATGCTTGCAGAGGAGCAAGCAGATTTCCAAAAACGCCAGGAGCAAGAACTCAAATTCACTGCTTCAGGATGGAAACGAGATGGCCATGGAAGATGGTACAGGGATGAAAATGTGAGTCACATTTTTTTTTTGTATGGCTCTTTCTTTTGTATGTTATTCTTAGTAGTCAACTCAATATAGAAAGAATAACAATAGCTTTGCTCATATAGGTTAATTATTCTTTGTATTGCTGTCATGAGATTTAAGTTGCTTTTGCTATCAACAATAATGAATGATTCCCAATTACTAAGTCTTTTTACACTAAGTCACATAATGCACATCATATTTTTGTGGCGGACAGTGATGTGGCATCAGTAGAGGTAATGTCCTTTGACCCAAGGGCCTCATAGAGGATAGCTCATTTCTCCTCTCCACTGTGCAATCCAAATTTATACCAGCATCTGTATCCACTAACCATTAAAATGCAATGGTGGATGGCAGGTGGAGTTTGACTCAGATGAAGATGATCCTAACATATGCCTTGGCTAACCATTTTAAGGGCATTCTGGATGCAACATGATAATGGTTCGACCTTAAACTCAGATTGCTATTTTCAATGCCAGATGAAAAGCACGAGTCCCTCAAAGATTTTTGGTCATCTATCCTGTCAGTCTTCCATACTTACTGGCTACTTGTAACACAGGTATCTTGTCTAACAGGTTGATTATTAGTTATGCCGTGGTTGTTGTACTGTCTGTTTTCTAATTCTTTTTCCCTGTATTCATAAAATGATGATGTACTATGTGCCTACTGAACTGATCTTTTGTCTTTGCGAGTGGACCAAAGCCTCTGTAATGTTCTAATTCTGTTGTTACTATAGATTGATAATTTTGGAGGGCGTTCATATGACCATATCTGGACCTGCTGTTAGCCTGTATAAATTTATCACAGAATATGATTAAGACTTGTACTATTGTTCGGTCACCGGGCTATTATTTTGTTTGCGCAGCCCTGTCATCATGGTTTGTTTGAGCAGTAGTACATGAAGTGATTCATGAAGTGAAGGAAGGGAAGTGTGCCTGCTATTTCCATCAATATAGACTTGCAAAACTGAAATTGATGTCAATCAAACCGACTTCATCTCCAAGCACAAATTGCGTGCGACACAAAAGAAAATAACTAATTAAATATTTATCAATAGCTTAGTTTCTTTACCTTCCACTCAACAACCAGGTTAACAATCTTGATTATTTTTTTGGTCAATTCCCACCTGGTTCAAAGTAGTCAATAAACAACACGGATCCACAGCTTGTTTAGTATGATCATTATCACAAATCACAACACACAAGCTCACAGCATCTTATTTATCAATCATAATAGCTGTATGTATTTTTCTTTGTTTCACGCGTTCTACTTTGAGAAGATAACGTTAAGAAAAGAGAGACAACATTGGTGGATTTATGTTTGCATCTTCTTAGCTGGAAGTATTACATCTGTTCCTCGTTGTAAACATGTTTACATTGTAATGCATATATTTTGTTTCTTAAGAGCACTAAGACTTTCTGACGATGTCAATGCAAGTACTTGGAAACATTAATTATCTCATCCTTTCTTCCGACAAGCCGTTCAATATTTCAACCAAAATAATAGAATTTTCCACCCCCAACTGGACAACTTAGTTTAATCCATATGCCCATATATATATGAACGGAACTGTCTGATTGGAAATGTAATTCTGGGCCTCATCTTTTCGCTTATGCTTACACTTATCAGCTAAAATTTGAATTTTCAATCTTAAATTGAGCTGATTTTGAGGTTTTTTTCATCGAATTTTATTTTCCAGCCTTTGCTTTTAAATCGCTAAGAATACATATATAAAATTTTTATTCACAAATTACTTTTCGTTTGCAAAGCGAAAAGATGGCTCCGATTTCTTATACGATTTGAGAAAATCCAATATATGTGGATATCAGTCGAAGCCTCATGAACAAGCAAACAGAAACAAATTTTAGGTTTAGAGTTTTATAATTACTAGTAATATGCCCATACTTTGCAATGGATCAGACCCATATAATTGGAGATTGGATGAATTGATAATAAACACGAATCAAGCTCATATAATTGAGTAATGGCTGGGTGGATGGATTATGGATAATAAAGCAGTGGATTCTTCAATGGTTACCACACGAGAAGGAGCAGACGACCTCTACTGCTCTACATGGGGCAGATGGAGGACAAGCTTTTAAAGTAACAGAGATACTCCTATAGCTTAACTAAAAACCAAGGCATAGTGAAATCAAAACAAAATTGGATGTGGCTTTTAATGCATGGCTCAAACAACCAGTACCATTGTTGTGACCAGAACCCAAATATTCAATAAGTATCCTCCTTTTTCTTCTCTCTATCAAAATGTGCAAATCTCTTAACTTTTCAGAGTGAACGTTGTTGTAACCAGAGCCCAAATATGCAATATATATCTGCTTTTCTTTTTTCCTTGAATGTCAAATATGTAATATATACTGTATATCCGCCTTTTTTCTCCTCAAAATGTGCAAATCTCTTAACCTCTCGGAGCAAATGTGGATGCTTATTGCTACTAAAAACCACGTAAATATAGTAAAATACACCAACCATGATTTTTCCCCCTCCTCTTCTTTTTCCTTATCTCCTTTTCCCTTTTTTTCCCCTAATTTTCTTTTCTGTTTTTCGCTTCTTCCTCCTGGATTGGTGACTGCAAACCATGCAACTTAATTAACCGAAGCTGTTAGTTAATTTGTCTTATTTTATTCCTTTTTATCTACATTAATTCTTTTCTCCCACATTGGTTCCATGCATGCTATTATCATTTCCATGATTGCTCGAGAGAAAATATAATTAAGCACGTCTCAGTATGTTATCCTAATTAAACGCGATCTGCATGCATTGCAAAATTATATGACAAGTTGTAGTTGACGCAGCACTTGTTAAGTTTCTTCTCAAACTAAGAGCATTTTAATAGATATTCTTTTCAAGAAAAGTTCAAGCAAGGCACCAAACCGTTGAAAGGAACTGATGATTAATTAAAGCTAATTAAACGATGTTGTTTATTAGGCTTAGTTTTTTTTTTCTTTGATGAAGTTTTTATTAGGCTTAGTTGGCAACTGCCGATTAGCCTATGTATCTCTGCAGCTGACCCGGCCAATCTTTGTTCCTTGCTTCCTTCTGTTGCAGACGTGCATGTCTTTATAAAAGAACCCTGATTGCTTGCTTGCTTCCTGCTAATCACCGCCAATCTTGCATTGTTCTTCCATTCGTTTCATAAGTCGTTGCATCAATATTATTAGCCTGCAGATTTTGAGCTGCCAAAGTAGCAAAACGATGGCAAGTTCGAGCTCTCCTGACAAGGTCAAGATGGTCACCGTCCTGAGCATCGACGGCGGCGGCATCAGAGGGATCATCCCGGCCACCATCCTCGCCTTCCTCGAGAAAGAGCTCCAAGTAAGTGAATGAACAATATAATTGAACTACATGTTGTGAATTGTTCTTGTGACTCAGTGACTTTGTCTGAGTTGTTTCTGTGCAGAAACTGGATGGTCCGGATGCTAGGATCGCTGACTACTTCGACGTCGTCGCCGGCACGAGCACCGGTGGCCTCCTGACGGCGATGCTCACTGCTCCAAACGAGAACAACCGGCCACTGTTCGCCGCCGACGATTTGGCCAATTTCTACATCAATCACTCGCCCAAAATCTTCCCACAGAAGTAGTAACCTAGTCCCATGCATATGCATGCACACATAGCAAACCAATTTGGCACATATAAAATTACATTTCTTAGTACAACGTGCATATATATATCGTTTGCTTGCTGAAGATTGCAACTACTACTTGATTATTATTTTTATATATATTCTAATCAATGGTGAATGAGCCGGTGAATTCGCAGGAACTGGGTCTTGTCCAAGATCGCCGGCACGCTGAGGATGGTGAGTGGCCCAAAGTACGACGGCAAGTACCTCCATTCGCTGCTCCGAGAGAAGCTCGGCGACACGAGGCTGGACAAGGCGCTGACGAACGTGGTTATTCCCACCTTCGACATCGCTAACCTGCAACCAACCATCTTCTCCAAATTCGAGGTACAGAGTCGTTTTCTTTCTCCCCATGATGTTTCAGTGACCGGGCTCATCGCCTACGCACGAGCATAATTTTCGTCTACCCCCCATCAGTGAGCAGCTACCACCAATTTTCTTCTGCTTAGTGGACCAATGTCAATATCCACTTTTCCAGTGGAATATATAGCCACAAATAGAGCTAAGACGATGATGTGCACAGTTTTAATTAGGTGGCTTAATCAGAACAAGAAAATTTCTAGCGACCGAAGATTAACCAAAGATAAACTATTTTTGTGTATAGTCTTTTTTTTCGAACGGTCAGGCTGTTTGCCGACATTTAATATAAAGAAGAAGATGTCCCATTTTAAGTAGTAAATAGGACTAAACCTTACAATCAACACACACGGGTATAGAGAATAATGCAATGTTCGAAATTCTAATATATGGATGGTTTGGTGATGATCAGTTGAAGTACAAGCCACTGAAGAATGCTCTCCTGTCGGACATTTCGATCAGCACCTCCGCCGCGCCGACCTTCTTCCCGGCGCACTACTTCGAGACCAAAGACGACAATGGCCAGATAAGGGAGTTCAACCTCGTCGACGGTGGGGTCGCCGCCAACAACCCGGTAAACACCGCATGTCGCCGATGCAAACCTCAAGCTTCTTTTTTTAGGACTTTTAAGGGAATCAAACTATTTCCTATGAAAATCCCATTCTGCAAAAGAGTCCTAATAACACATCTGCTGCAATAGAATAATATATAGACATGGAACTGTATGTGCAGACATTGTGTGCAATGAGCCAAGTGTCCAAGTATATCATCCTCGAGGACGAGAAAGATTGCGACTTCTTCCCGGTGAAGCCGACGGAGTATGGCAAGTTCATGGTGATCTCCATCGGCTGTGGGTCGAATCACGATCAGAAATACAAGGCCAAGGACGCTGCCAAGTGGGGCATCTTCAACTGGCTCATCAAGGGTGGCTCAGCTCCCATCATCGACATGTTTACTTCTGCTAGTGCTGACATGGTTGACATCCACCTCGGTGTGCTCTTCAGCGCTCTTCAATGCGAAAAGAACTACTTACGCATACAGGTACAATACCTATTTGTGCTAGATGAGAAGTTTTTACTATCCATAAAGAGGTAGTACCACCGTACTTTGACCATTAGTATATTTTGAAAACGCAAAAAATCATATAAGTATATTTTTTTCTTTATAAGACTTGCACAATATTCTAATAAAAAATTAATGATCAAAGTGGAACGTCAAAACTGAGTAAAGTAGCCTAAACAGGACCTAAACAATGTTCCATATATTGCACTGCGTTTGAGTCTATTTGGGGAAAAACAGGACCTCAAAAGTAGCCTGAACTCTAGTTTTCTTTTCAAATTAAGGAGCCTAAGGTCTAGTTTCACCTTGTTCTTAGTCGTAATTTGTGACTTTTCTTCGATAAAGAAGACAATTAGAAAATTTTTTCTCTAACTTAACAAGATGTTGTATCGATATATGATCGATCTGTTGGTGTGTAAATGCAGTATGATCAGTTGACGGGCAGTGCTGGCTCGATCGACGACTGCTCCAAGGAAAACATGGATAACCTGGTGAAGATTGGGGAAATGCTTCTCGACAAGAACGTCTCACGAGTAGACCTGGAGACCGGCCATTACGTGGATGTGGCCGGCGAAGGCACGAACAGAAGATCAGCTTGCCAAGTTCGCAAAGCAGCTCTCCGACGAGCGGCGCCGGCGCCAAAACGAGCCCTCGAATTAAATTGAATTAAGGAGTGATAAAAAAAAATTAAAGTGATTTTACTGTTCTGCTAGGCCGTAAAATCTCTTTAAATTAAAATCTCGGTTATGTGTGATGATGGTCGAACTGCTGCTGATTGAATCGAATTGGTCTTCATGTGTGTGTTGGGGGTGGTTTGTAACTTTGAAACATGTTCCTCGTTCCATTTTTGTATATATCAGAAATAAAAACTTCCATTTCTCTAATCATATATAGTACATGTGGAGAAATAAGTCCATGTTTTGCACAACGAAGCAGAGGGTCCAGACTCTAAAAGACACATGTTAAGCCATATTCACTGCTACTCCCTCCCGGTTGATAATACTTATTATTTTAGATAATAGCACGGTCTTAAAAAAATAACTTTAACCATTATTGTCCATTATAATATGTATAAAAGTGTTAACAAATATATGATTTTATTAAGTACTTTCTAAGACTAATATATACATGTAGTCATCATATTTGAAAGACAAATATTTTAAAAATGATTCATAATCAAAAGTTCTAAAGTTTGACCTCACCCTTACCTAAAACGATAAGTATTATCAGTCCGGAGGAAGTACAAAACTGCTTAATCGTAACACCCTATCAATACCAAACAAGGAATGGAATAACCATCATTAATGATGCCACATAAGTGCTGGTTCATTAAAAAAACCAGTATTAATGTGTTTCCACATGGCTAGTTTTTCAAATAAATAAGCACTGACTGCAACGACGTGTGAGCTAGTGACAGTTCATGCCGGAGGAGCGAGGGGTGATGGATCTGATGCCAACACGGTGAAAAAACGAGTTGACACTGAATGGGATTTTTTTTCGAGTTAACAAGCGTGTCTTGTGCTTGTTCCGAAATAAGTTCGATATGGAAGTTTGTATATGCATAGAGATTATGCAAAAAACTGGATCTATGTTCTGTAAAGTGTTTGATTCAACCATACCAATTTTTAGGATGCCTTTGTGACTGCTACTTTAGTTGGATTCGTGATTGTTTTGTTTTGTGGATAAAGATGCTCGATGATGATGCATCGGCTCGGCTTCAATAGAGTCGTACCAGCTCTTTTGTTTTTCAAATTGTCACCCTATCACTCTCGGATTAGGAACCGGTAACATGAGGATCCTCTCATAAGTGCTCAATAATTAGTGCCAGTTAATTTCAAAACCAACATTGATGAGGGGGAAAAACTAGCACTAGGGCACCCACAATGGTTATCTATAGGCTCTCTACAAGAGATCCATGTCAGCATATTTTCCTACTTGGAAGGTATTAAATGAAGAGAGAGAGCAAAGCTATCTACTAACTTAGAGATAGTCTATATAGAAAAACGAGGCAATACATGAGAGAGCTATAGATACCAATGTTGACATACTATTAAGGTGGTTTACTATTAATCGAGTCTATTGCTGAGATGTACATGTTTTATAGAGAGCACCTTACTTTACCATTGCGGGTGCTCTAAGTATTGTTTTGTAGTAATGGTTTTGTTCTTGGCTTACTCAATTTGTGTACATGGGCATTTACTCAATTTGCCCGATATAAATGACTTGTATAGGGAGAAAACATAGTTTAACGTTTCTTTTTTATTTTTTAACATGTAATTTCATTTTCATCATAAGTTGGTTTTTAACTATAATTTATAGACGATATCTTATACTGCAATAAAAAAATATCTCCTTTATCTTTAAACAAAAATTAACTATCATTTGTAGACTGTTTTGTGAATCAGGGAAAAAAAATGTTCTCGTCATATATCCTCTCTAGCGTTCCAAGAAACTGCACTGAACGAACTTCTATATGCATTATAAGTCACATATATACTTTGCCGGCAAGAAATCTCAATGAAAGATGTTATGAGGACATAATTAAGTTTGAGATAATTCTTGATCAGCTAACTGTACGTACAATAGTTTTGCTTGCAGGCTGATCAGAACGCTATCCAACTTAGACAAGTTTCATATTTCCACTGTATCTCTGTCTCGTATCTTGGCAAGGCATTCTTTCATAAACAACTCTATGGAATCCAATTCCAGTGGCAATTATATTAGTCCGAGCAAACAACGTCATCAAAAAGAATATTAATTTACACTTACACTGTGCTTATCAAGTCACCAAGTTGATCACATCCCTCATGTACACACTAATTAATTACTACGTCCACGCCATTGACTATGGACTTGTACTATATCTATATGGATTAAACCTAGCTAGCTTATCCTACATGCATGTTCTGGTTCATGCATGGGAAAGCTACTTGTGCATTATCCATTGCTTTGAAAGTGACATATACCCAACATATTGTCATGAAACAAACTCAACACATGCAAGTTAGTATCATCAAACTAAAATGTGTGATAAAATGAACTTTTTTGGCCATTTCCAATACCATAGACAATTTGTCACGACTAACTCAATGCCTAGTTATATTTTCAGCTTATTGATCACCAGATTATTGCTAAGAGTTATTTGTCCTCAATGGTTCTAAATATGAATTCCGATAAAAAAAAAAAAATTGCTGCATTGCTTGAAACCACTTTGTAATGTTAAGTTCATACTCCCCTCCGTCCAGATATAAAGCATTTTTAGAGTGGGAGATTATTAAGAAAGTAATGAAGTGAATATGGAGGTATGTAATTGTGAGTTAGTGTCATAGTGGAAAATAAATGGGAGATGTGATTGGTAAGAAGAAGTTGGCTTGAAGAATTGCTATATCTGAGACTAAAAGTTTTATATTTTGGGATGAGGGAGTAAGATATTTAATATATTCCTATAATCGAATAGTAATAATATTGAACATGGATAATTCTGTTTCAAACGCTACCTTAAATCTACGTAAAAACTAAGAATATGACCATCTGGATGCTGGTCCATTTATTTCCACTATGTTCACTTAGAGATTAAAAAATTATCACTATAATAAAGAAATAAAAAAAATTTCATCACTTTCATCACTTGATCGTGGCGGGTTAAGATGATAAGCCATAAAGGCTCATATATATTGACGATATGTCGTATATAAAATATATTTATATCGAAATGAACAAATATATTTATCTATTCAATTCCACTTTTGAATATAAAATCTAGCTCGTGTTAAATCATGGAAAATGGTTTGCTAGTTACACAAATGCATGACGGATGGACGATGCATTAAAATCTTGTTTTAAAACGAGAAAAAAATGCGCTACCGTCATAATTAATCAAAGCTAAAATGATTCGTATTGTCTTTTAGGCACCCTACTCGTACGACGCCGATCGTTAAGTCAACTATCAAAGCATGGTTTGCTGCTTTTGCTGCCTCTCGTCGACCAAGTTGTATGTTTGCACAATTATATACGAATGATCTTACCCTCCTGAGAAGTCACCGGAATACATCCTAGCTAGTATATAAATTTTGGACGTACAAAAATCTCTCTTGGTTATATGAGAAACATATGCTTGCACATAAACCATCATGAATACACCATTACACCAACTATAAATATCATAAAAAATCTAGAAAAATTGTTCCAGTGCTTCCGGTCTGCGCCGGCAGCAGCTGGAGGGGCGTCCATGCTTCGGCATGCACGGCGATGGGCCGGACAGCGACCGTGGACGGGAGGAGAGAACTGCCGTGGTGGGTGACGGCGCGAGGTGAGGATGGCGACACGAGGTGCTGATCGGCAGCAGCGGGCGGCTGGTGGTGACGTGACTGCGATCACTGGTATGACGGCCTCGGACGGCTAGCCGAGGGCTGGCAGACGGCTGCATCTGGCCGGCGCGCATCGTTTGGGAGGGGTCGGAGACCGGCTTGGCGCAAAAGGCGTAGCCGATGGCAGCGGAGGCCGGCTTGGCGCAGAGGCGCGAGCGAGAAGCGCGCGCCAATGGAGGGACTGGATTGGTGCAAGAGACGCGTCCGTGGAGGAGCCGGCTTGGCGCGAGAGATGTGGCCGGCGAAGACCTCGGTGCGAGGAGGAGTGCCGGTGGGTGCGTGTCTTTGGCGCATGAAGGCGGCGGCGGGGGCGCCGGTGCAGGTCCCAATGTTGGCAGAGCTTGATGGTGTGGAGCATCGGTGCGTCAGCCGTGGATTCGCAGGTGGTGAGCGGCGGGTGAAAACCCAGTTCGACCTTGGTCGGACCGACAACGATGGTTATCCCCCCTCCTGAGGGCGTTGTTGTGCTGTCTCACCCATCAGGCGATCTCGTCTAATTCCCTTTGTTGGGCTAGTGGCGGTCGGTCACGCTTACCGGCGGCCGGTCCGGTGTTAGCCTTCTCCCGGGCTAGTGTGTTGGCGATGTCGCCGTGTGGGTGGTGGATATTTTTTCTTTTTTCCTGGTTATGACCCTTCAGGGTTGTAATCTTGTAGTTTTTTCTGCTCTATCGATAGAACTTCGCATCGTCTTGTGCAAGTCGTTAAAAAAATAAAAAGACAAAATTTCAATAGACTTGTAGTCTTAAATCTGTCAGAATTTTTGTTTTTTTACGACTAAAATGTAATGAATTTCAGGTTAAGATGTTATAAGTAGGTGTAATACTATTGATTGATTGTTTTTGGATTTTTTTGATGATATTTATTAGTTGATGTGCACGGAATGTACACGTAATTAATAAATATAAAGTTGTACTTGTTATACTATTGTAATTTTAGCTTTTCTTACATGAAATGATTTATGAAATTCAAAATTAATACAAATAAAATTGTACTCAGTTTGTACCAAATTACAGTTTTTCATAATTTAATAATTCTAAAACTCAAACGTAAAAATAAGCATGGAGTTGTAGCCATCTTGGTGTTTTGATTTATTACTATTTTAATTTATTAGTTCTTATAAAATTTAATTAATAATTCTCAAGTCATAATTGACATGGACCCATAAATAACAAATATATATAGTTACAACTTAAATTCCTTCTTGATATATTAATTCCGAAATCCAAAGTTCATAAATACAGTTGTACTTGGCCTGTCATCAGTTGTTTTACCTAATAATTTGAAAATCGTAATGAATAGACATGAAATTTTAAATATTTTGGACTTTCAGGTTAGCATCATATTGATTTAATTTACAATTAGACATCAATATTTGGGAAGCTGTAACTAATGTAAACTCAAGTAAACAACAATAATTTAGTCCCAGTGCAGTTAGATGAATAGCTAAATTTATTCACTGTTCTTTTTATTAATGTGAGATTCTTTTAAAGTCCAACTAATATATAATATTTCCGTTCCAAAATATTGCAATCTAGAACCAACGAGATATATAGTCCGAGGAATCCAGATAGATCTCTATCTTGATTCGTGGTATTAGGATTGGTTTTTCAGATTCGTAGTATTATGATATGTCTACTCCGGTTTTACGTTGTACTACCTCCATCTCAAAATTAATGGTCGTTTTGACTTTTTTTAATGTTTGATTATTCGTCTTATTTGAAACATTCTTAGAAATTAAAAAAATCATACTTAAAGTACTTTTGATAATAAAACAAGTCACAAACAAAATAAATAATAATTCCATAATTTTTTTAATAAGACGAATGATCAAACTTTAAAAAAAAACTTAAATCGACAAGTATTTTAGGTATTTTAGGACGGAGGTAATAATATTTTGAGATGTACGGAGTATATAGATTAGATAGATAAATTTTCGTTGACAAGTTTTCTTACTACTGGAGTAAAATACTCCATAGTAGTAGGTAGTACTAGAGTAAAATATAGCCTTCACTGAATTATGGAATGGCAGTGCAGGCAAAGCATAATTAAGCAGCCGTTGACTTCAATGTGTGCTGAGCATCAATTAGCCAATTAGCCAAATTGGTACTGAACGTGCTGCCATGCATGCATATATACTGTACTCTGTGTTCATGTGGCGATGAGGATTCTAATTTCTTCCCCTCATATGCTTCTTTTTTTTTCCTGTCAAATTTAACGTAAATGGTGGAGAAAATTTCACAATATAGAGCATAAATTTAGATTGAACAGTACCGATATGTTTATACATTGAATTTGTTTTTTAAAATATTTCTTGATATGTTAAACTGAGTTTACACTTGATTTTCTATACTATTTATAAAAATTTGAGTAAATTTTACAAACAACATATATTTTGATCAAACTATCACACAAAACTACAGATTTAAGGTGTTCTATCACAAAACTACATATTTAACCAAAAAAACTTGTCATAAAACTACATATTAAAAGCCAAGTATCATATAATTAGAGATTCTAGAGTTCAAATCCCTAACACTATCTTTATGTTGGAGCTATATAAATGGTGTAGTTCTGTGATTAGATTGGTGCTAAACCTATAGCTGTGTGATAAATTCGCTACCTAATCTTTATTTTTTACACTCCATCTTAATTTTATTTGACACTATCTTAAATATTTAGTTTTGTGAGAAATTTCATACTAAATCTGTAGTTTTGTGATCTGACACTTTAAATTTGTAGATTTGTGATAGTTTGCTCGAAATATTTATGGTTCTATGAAATTTATTATAAAATTTTGAGGGACTAAAAGAGTTTCCGATTATCTTGGGTATATAGTTTATGAAAATTGTTGTCGTACGACATCCAATGTAACTTGCCACCCATATAAGGTGAAATATTGCAAAACTACAAATTTAGTAACAAAATTATCACAAAACTACTCACAAAACTTGGATATTTGTAACTCAACATAATAGTAATGCTAAGGATTTAAACCCCAACATGTTTAGTTTTGTGATAATTTTATTATTATATATGTAGTTTTGAGATATTTAGCCTTAAACATGTAGTTTTGTGATAAGTTTATTGTTAAATCGGTAGTTTTACGATACAACACCTTAAATCTACAGTTTTACGATAATTTGACTAAAGTACCTATAGTTTTGTAAAATTTAAATATTTATAAAAACACACACACACACACATATATATATACACACACACACTATCTCTCCGTTATAAATTGTTACTACCTAATGAATCTGTCTAGATTGGTAGTCCTAAGAAGTATCCCAACCTATACAGGTAACAATATTTTGAAACGGACGTAGGAATAATGCAACTTTTATGGATTCATGCATGTGCCTGTGCTTGTGCATGTGTTGCCGGTCAAATGTCAAAACTATTGTGTCTTACTGATGCCGGTCAAAAAGTCAATAGTCAAGACCACTAGTATATATACCGTGTTTAGTTTTTCATTGTTTCTACTCGTACTCCATTAAGCACCATGGACGACGCAGACAAAGCTAGATGTATGTACCTTTCAGTACCTCGTCTCCATATTTTGGAAACGAAACTACGAAAGGAAAATATTTGTCTTCCCAATGGATGACGAAACAGGAGCTTTCCGTGCAATTTCATTGATCGAGAAGAAAATGTCGTGTGTATATTACGGTGATATCATTTATGCACTCCTAGCAAAAAAAATAGATAAATTATGCGCTAGATGACATGCGTCCACAAACACAATTAATATAGTTGCTTTTATGCAATATTCCAATGACAGTTAAGGATGCATGTATCATGAACAAATTATACGTCATCTCAATACTGTGTATTTTATGCCCGTACTATCTTAATTATTTCAGGCACACAAAGTTGAATTTTACTTGTTATTAATAAACCTCCAACTCTGATCCTTTCTACGGTCAGATACCGTAGGTGATACGTGAGATCGAGCTACTTAATAATTATGTAGTATGATAATTAACATACCGTATACTGAACGGGTACGATATCTTTTTGAATAAACACTACTTGATCGATCCAGACACAATAATACGAGATATATATAGAAGTGTGTCAAAGTTGTCCTATGAACTTCAAAAACTGTAGAAAATTAAAACTCGCAGAACGGAATATATATTCAGATATGTTGTATGCATGTGCTACCAAAGTTTTAATTTTTAATTTTCTCCTGTATCGATCGTCCAGTTATAATCCCCTGTGTTCTACGCAAGGGGGCTTACTAAAATGCGCATCTTTTTTTGTCGTAACCAGTTTATCTTTGAGAGCGGACACGAAATCGATTGTTTCGGTGTCTATCATTGTCAATGAATTTGATAATCAACTACTGACCATGCATGCAAACTGGTAGATTAATCAGCACGTTTTGGAGCAAGTTGAAAGTGAGTTAATTATTTACTGAGGCTGCTTTAATTTGTCCACTGCTGCATCATATCGCACGCCAGCTTGCTCCAATTCGTGGAGACTGAGAGCTAGCTTGTCATCATTATCTTGCTCTCGCAGCGGAGATCGACCAGTAATCTTATCTACTCCCTCCGTGCCATAATATAAGAGATTTTAAGTTTTTTCTTGTACTGTTTGATCACTCGTCTTATTTAAAAAAATTTGAAATTATTATTATTTTTTGACTTGTTTTATTATCAAAGATCTTTAAGCACAACTTTACGTTTTTTATATTTGTATAAATATTTTGAATAAGATGAGTGGTTAAACACTACAAACAAAAACTCAAAATCTCTTATATTATGGGACGGAGAGAGTAGCAGCTAGTTACTTGGGCGGCTTGGAGAAGGCCCCGTGACACGTTCACGTTGTGCTAGCTTGGCTAAAGGAACATTCTCTGAAGCTGTACGATCAGGCTAGTTCATCTCGCCTTAATCCCTAGTGTGTGTCTCTATATATCTAAAAGTAGCTACTATATCCACCTCTAAGATATACTCTCTCCATTTCAAATTATAAGATGTTTTGACTTTAATAAAATCAAACTGCTTTAAGTTTGACTAAGTTTATAGACAAATATAGTAATATTTACATTACCAAACTAGTTTTCTTAAATTAATAATTAAATATATTTTTATAATAAATTTATCTTGATTGAAAATATTACTATTTTTTTCTATAAACTTGGTTAAACTTGAAGAAGTTTGACTTTGACCAAAATACATCTTATAACCTGAAACGGAGGGAGTATCTTTTTAAGTTATGAGCCTGTTAATAGATATCCGAGATACTGCCTCTATTCCATAATAATTGTATTTCTAGGATTCAAATTTGTCCCAAAATAATTGTCATAATAGAGTATTAACTATTTCATTAATCACTTTTGATTTGAATTTCTCCTTATTCTATCCTCAGTCATATTAATCCTACTCTTACTAGCTATGCACCATTTAATGAAGGGCATCTTAGTCTTTCTTCTCAAATCTTAATATATGCTAAGTAATCTAGAGTTGTAATTATTTTAGGATCAGTTTGGGACTGAGGTAGTAGTATATATATTTTGGTATGGGGTAATTACAAGGGGAAACCTTGGTGCCGGCGATTGAGCTAAATTTGGGGCCTGCTAAATGGATGCGCCGCTGGTATTGAAATGTCTCAATTTTCCTTTTGCGGGAAAAAAGTCTCAAATTAAACCAACAGGGCTGTAAAATGTAGAGAAAATAGAAAAACCGATGAACTATAAGGACTGTGAATGCTTGCATGCACACTTTCTTTTCAGATATACAAGAGTACAAAGTAGCTAGAGTACAATTCAAGCCTCCTAATTGTGGGTAAACACCAAAACAGTTTTCTTTACCTTATTAAAAGAAAAGCCAAACTATCCATCATAAGCATGGACAACCAACCATAACAGGACAAGAAACTCATATTTACCACTTGTTTTGCATGCATCAAAGAACAAGTCCAAGAGTCTTTTTTTCCCTTTCAGGAACAAGTACATATATAGAGCCAAATGATGTTTATATGTGTGTAGCTCATATAAGGGTGATAAATATATATCATTTTATTTTTGTCAAAAATAACATCATCGAGATCACCACAAAGGCTATGTCGCCTAAAACTTCTATTTAAATCCTAAACATGTTTCTAAAGTGAAAAATATTTCGGATATTTTTAAATCCTAAATATTCCTTAAGGAGGCGTGCATATTTTTCCATGGCCATAGCATTCGACAGTCCGCAAAATATTCAGAGCTTCTCAATGGATAAACGAATTATTGTAGTACTTTAAGAACATAATAAAAGGTTTGGCTGTACATGTACACACCCACTTTTGGGTGTAGAGGCCAGGTTTAAATCCATTTTCTAAAAAAAAAGATGACATATTTAATAAAAGCCGTAATGTTCAATAGTTAAATTTGTGTTTTTTTTCTGTGGAATGTGTACAGATTGAATGTAGTACTGTAGAGTGATATATGATATTGTGATATATGTATTTAATTTTTTTATTTTTTTGTAGCATTTAAATTACATGCAAGATATTACTGTAGACCCACTTAAGATGTAAATAGATTTCCTTAGAAATCAAAACATAATTGGACATTCTTCTTCCGACATGTAGAAATATCGTCAAGACACTCAGGGTGTGTTTAGTTCTTTGGTGTAAAGTTTTTAAGTATACGGACACACATTTAAAGTATTAAACGTAGACTAATAACAAAACAAATTACAGATTCCGCATGTAAACTGCGAGACGAATTTATTAAGCCTAATTAATCTGTCATTAGCAAATGTTTACTGTAGCATCACATTGTCAAATCATGACGTAATTAGACTCAAAAGATTCGTCTCGTAATTTACATGCAAATTGTGCAATTTTTTTCCCACATTTAATGTGACGCTTTTGGCTAAAATTTTTTGGGATCTAAACAAGGCGGCCTCAAGGTACTTTGCGCTATCTCTGGAACAAAAATCAATGGTCAAAGGGGCAAAACAGCATGCATTTCCACAAAAATTCATCATTCTCCTCCACAAAACAGAAAAAGTGAGGGACACAGAAATCAGGACTTGCTTTTTTTCTTTCACGGAATATGCAAAAGGAAAATCCATGACTTGCTGTCTGTCAACCAAATGCTCATGTCTGATCTAGTCCACGTTCATGAAACAAACCATACTAGCATGGAAAAGGTTGTTGACAGACAACAAGTACTTTAATTCTTCCTATTTCTTCTAACCTAGCTTATTATCTCTCTCTCTCTCTCTCTCTCTTGCAGACATTGCAAGTTTTTTGTGATACACATCATACATATAATACATATAAAAGGGGGCGTATATTTTTCACGTACACCTCGAGAGATTAATATTGCAACCAACATATTGTTCTACAGTTATGCGCCTATATAACTATAATTAATTTAATATTGTCCTGGCGGCTAAAGCTACGTACCTAACCAAGGAAACAACAGTTGACAGGTCTGCATTAATTCGCACATGCACGGCATGCACAATCACCTATACGTACAGATGTTCACGTATGTGTCCGGCTAACGCAAGCCAAGGCAGCAGCAATGGGCAACATATGCATGAACGCCAGAAAACAAATTAAAAAACCCTGTAGGCGCCAAGTGTAGCAGCTGACCGTGTGCTTAGCTAGCTTGCCGGTTTGATCGCTTCCAACTTGTGAAATTTTTCTTCGATCATCCGATCCGTTCCATTCCTAGGAGCAGAAATGGTGGTGCAACTGACGCATGCAAACGACAAACTTTATAGTGATCGCTTCAACTGCAACTGTGTAAGCTACGTAGTAAAAATTAAAAGCCGTGTACGTTCTTTCTTTAATCCTCCACTATAAATACGTGCCCCCGAGCGCGTCACAAAAGCTATCCATCAGATCGAGCAAGACGAACAGATCAGACGAGAGATTGCCTTTTTAGCAGGAAAAGGTGAACGATCGATCGATCTCTCTAGCTCGCAGTCGTCTTTGTTAATTTAGCAGAGGACTTGGTAGCATAATTAGCTAGCTAACCGTTGCATTATATTGCATATAATTAGCTAGCTAGAGCTGGAATCAATGGCGCCAACCACGAACCAGAGCAGCGGGTCGGCGCCGCTGACCGTGAACCCGGTGGGGCAGCGCGCCGTCGCCGGCGCGCAGCTGCCGACGACGACGTCGCCGTGCCGCACGCCCAAGTCGCCGCCGCCGTCGTACGGGAGCATCGTCACCGTGCTGAGCATCGACGGCGGCGGCGTCCGCGGCATCATCCCGGGCACCATCCTCGCCAGCCTCGAGGAGAAGCTGCAGGAGCTAGACGGCGCCGACGCGAGGATCGCCGACTACTTCGACGTGATCGCCGGGACGAGCACCGGCGGGCTGGTCACCGCCATGCTCACCGCGCCCAACGACCAGGGCCGCCCGCTCTTCGCCGCCAAGGACATCAACGACTTCTACCTCAAGCACTGCCCCAAGATCTTCCCTCCCAGAAGGTGCAGATCATTGGATTATATAAAAAAATTAATCAATTAATACCAGCTTAATTAATTCGTGCATGCATTCCTATGATCTTAACCTGCATAGATCAACATCTTGCTGTGGATGCAGCATTCCAATTGTGGGATTGTTCCAGAGCATGGCGGGGCCAAAGTACGACGGCAAGTACCTGCACTCGGTGGTGCAGTCGCTGCTCGGCGATAAGCGAGTTAATGAGACGCTCACCAACGTCGTCATCCCCACCTTCGACATCAAGCTCCTCCAGCCCATCACCTTCTCCCGATTCGACGTAATTAAACGTGTCCAATAACTTAAATATTAATTAGTGATATATCAATGTACTGACACATGCGATGCATATATATATATCGCATGCAGGCCCAGATCGATGTGTCCAAGAACGCTCTCCTGTCGGACGTGTGCATCAGCACCTCGGCGGCGCCGACGTACCTCCCCGGCCACCGCTTCCAGACCACGGACAAGGACGGCAAGCCCCGGGAATTCAACCTCGTCGACGGCGGCGTCGCCGCGAACAACCCGGTAACTAAGGCACCATGCATGGCTCTGTGTGTTCTACAACTCTGACATATGAGAAATTTTACGGTTTTTTTGAGAAAGGCAAAATTTCTAGTATAAATTTGGTACCGGAGATATCGAAAATTACTAAATTTTACAATAGAAAATATGTCCATACCTACTTAGGGCCTATTTGGGGAGTTTCTCCTATAATCTCCAGTTGCCAGAAGCTCCCCCAAACAAGTCAGCATTTTACCCAGATTTTGAGATTCTGTACTTGTAGAATCTGGAAAATGAACTAGAAGTTAGAAGCTGGATTTTCTAGCTTCTCCAGATTCTCACCAGCTAGTTTCTTAGCAGCTGCCTCTCAGAATCTTAAGGTCCCAAACAGGTCCTTAATGGCGGTAATATATATATATAGCTGTCTACATGTCTGACATGTATGAATTGGCACTTGCAGACGCTGTTGGCGATGACACACGTAAGCAAGCAGATCATGCTGGGTAAACAGGACGACTTCTTCCCGATCAAGCCGGCGGACTACGGCAAGTTCATGATCCTGTCGCTGGGCACCGGCACGGCCAAGATCGAGGAGAAGTACGACGCCGTTCAGTCCGGCAAGTGGGGGATGATCAACTGGGTCTACCACGACGGCTCGTCGCCGCTGATCGACAGCTTCAGCCAGGCCAGCGCCGACCTCGTCGACATCCACGCCTCCGTGCTCTTCCAGGCGCTGCACTGCGAGAAGAGCTACCTCCGCATCCAGGACGACGAGCTCACCGGCGACGCGGCGTCCGTCGACGTCTCCACGCCGGAGAACCTGAACCGGCTGGTCGAAGTCGGCAAGGCGCTGCTCAAGAAGCGGGTGTGCAAGGTGAACCTCGAGACCGGCAAGAACGAGCCCGACATGAGCAGGGGCACCAACGAGGAGGAGCTGGACCATTTCGCGAAGATGCTGTCCGACGAACGCAAGGCCAGGCTCCAGAAGAAGGCCTCCTTTCAGTAAACATGGATGCATGTATCGAATATTTGTGTAGCAATTTCCCTAATTCAACAGCATAATCATTAGTCGTAACCCATGCATGCATTCGAACAGGCTATATATTTCTATTACATTTGTACTTTAATTTTGTTGGAAAAGTTATATGTAAACTTTGTTTGTCGTATATATGGAATAAAGCACTACATGATTTAATTTTATTAATAGTTACAAAATTGAAATTTAACAAATACAAAAATGAATTATATGTATAATAAATGCTAATACTTAGTTACTTTAAAGTTTTACATTTAATAAATAGATTTTTTTTCTAAAAAAATATACTATGTGATATGTGTAACCAGATCAGCTTTAGTTTTTCTAATTGATTAAATAATTCCAAAACTTAATTTGAGTTAATACATAGAGAGAAAAGTTGTGCTCTGTTTGGAGTCTCACTATAAACTTTTTTTCATGATTTAATAATTATGAAATTCTCGGATCTAGTAAGTACTGAATTGGCAAATTATACCCTTATTATGGAGTCTCAACTTTATTTTATATTTATTTAATATTTACAAAACTCAAAATTAATACTTTATCCATCCTAAAATATAATAGATTTGGGTGAATATAACACATACTAATATTACGAATATGGACAAAGAGTCCCATTCATATTTTGGGACGGAGGGAGTATTACCTAATACCTTCGTCCCAAAATGTTGCTGCAGATGGGATATATATCTTCAAGTTCTACGAATCTTGACAGAGGCCTATCCAGATTCCTAGTACTAGTACTAGGTAGCAACATATTGGATGAAGGTAGTAGATGGAATTAATATGGACCACTGTTTTAATCTGATAATATTTGGTCCGCCTAGTTTGATGGCTAGATAAACTCTCATTACGATTGATGCGAGCATTTTCTCAAGTTGTAGTAATTATTGTAGGATGAACAAACATTGCCTCCACCGTTCCCGACACCAATGTTATTAATTGGGGCGATAGTGCCAACTTCATTAGCGTCATCTCTAGGTGTCACGCTGGCAGAGGGACGGCGCTGTCACGTAGGATTAAGTTTTTTCAGTGATCTTTGTAAAATATGTTTTCAAAAAGGACAAAAATATAACAAATCTTGATTGTTGCGACCAACTGGTCCAAAACTAGTTGGTAGCGGGTGGGCCTTTAAAAGTAGGGTGGCAGCCTTTCACAGGACTTTAGAAAATCATTAAAATAAAACCTGATTGTATAGAAGCCGTGGCGGGCCGAACAAGCAAGTAAAGTGGCAAATAAGTGACGGATGGTGGCTGGTGTGTCTTTAAAACTATAAATTTGAAAACCCGACGATGATGAGATTTAATTTTTTAAATTCTAAAATAATGAGTTGACTATTTATAAAATATTAGATAATTCGATATAGGTGGTAAGCGTGCAATTCCGCGGGCCACCCCACTAGTTGGGTTTAAATTAAGGTGAAAATGCTGTATGAATTTCATGAAATGTGATGTGAAATTTATTAAAACAAATGAGTTTATTTGAGTTTTTCAAATAATTCTATCCCTTTTTTTTCTTACAAATGAACTTTTTTCAGGTTAAGAATTGTGTTTTTCTCAGTGAGTTAGCAAATAAATATAAGAGTAATAATACGTTCATGACATATATAAATTAACTAACGAAATGGGTATAAATTTAAAAGAACGTGAAGGAAACACTACTGGAGAACCCCATATCTCTCCCGGTTCGCAACCCTCTTTAGTCCCGGGTTGCAAACCGGGAGGGATAATCCGGGACTAAAGATGGCGATCTTTAGTCCCGGTTGGAGTCACCAACCGGGAGAAAAAAAATAAAAGCGCCACATGGCTGACCCTTTCTCTTTTCTTTTTCTTTAATTGTTTTTAGCTACTTGCATGTTGATTTCGCACTAAACTCAACAACAAAAATCATACACACAGACAAAATCATCCACAAGTTGACATCACAGATTCATCCGCAACTTCATAGAAACATCTAAAAATCATCCACAAATTCAAAAAAAATCTAAAAATCATCCACAAATTTACATCACAAAATCATCACAAAGTCGTCGCCTCCGCCGTCCACCGCTGTGCCGTTCATTGCGCGGGCCGCCGCCTCCCTCCACTACCGCGCGGGCGCCGCCGCCCGCTCCCGCCTCCCTCCACCACCGCGCGGGCCGCCGCCCCGCGCCGCGCCAGGTTGCCCGCATCCCCCACCCGCACCGCGCCAGACCGCCTCCGCGCGCTTCGCTCTGTCTTTGCAAGGAAAGAGGATAAGGAAAGAGTGGATAAGAAGAAAAGAAGAGAGGATAAGAGAGAGAGGAGAGGAAGATGGGAAGAAAGACTTTAAGATAGAGGATTTGAGGATAAGTCCTAGGGATTATATACGAGGGGTTGAATTTCAATCCCGGTTGGTATTACCAATTGGGACTAAAGATCTAAATAATCTTTACTCTGTTAGAATTACCAACCGGAACTAAAGTGGTGATCTTTACTCCTAGTTTGAATCACCAACAGGGACTAAAGATCTAAATAATCTTTACTCTCGGTTAGAATTACAACCGAGACTAAAGTGGTGATCTTTACTCCCGGTTGAAATCACCAACCGGGACTAAAGATTCTCGGCCACCTGACATACCTCTGACATGGACGAATCGGGACAAAAGATCAAAAAAAATTTAACTGAGACTAAAAATAATTTTTAGTTCCGGTTCTTATAAGAATCGGGACTGTTGTGTAAATCGGTCGACCCAGCAAAGATCACTTCTCTAGTAGTGAAATATGAAAAAACTCAAGGCGTGATGGAAATGATAGGAAATTCAAACGTATAAAAAATTGAGCGAAAACGGATGAGAACTAAAGGAATTTTCTCAATGACGAACTTAAGATGATGAAGGCGCTATTGCCGTCAAGATTGAACCAAACTAATCCTGTAGTCTTTTTCCAACAAAAAATATTATGTATCTTGGTACACGTACGCGGGCGCGCAGCTTCAACAAAGAATCTATCATGAACGGGTAAACAGTTGAAACCATATCATCTTTGTTTTTTTTAAAAAACATATCATCTTCCTACATTATCTTCTCTATATATTTTATTTCTTTTTCTCCAGAGACCTACAGCCATAGTGTACGGCACGCTACTATAGTACACGCTCCTACAGCTGACTGGGGCAACATTGTCTCGCCTGTCCAGTGGACCAACCGGGTCACGGTCTCACGTGCCAAAGATGAAGACCAGCTTGACTGCGTCCAAGATGTACTCGGACATAGTAGTAGTATATGATATGTGCAACATCGATCGATCTCTCTTTGCCGGTACGCGATCGATCGAGCCCGTGCATGCACGGGTAACCTGTGACCGTCTTGTGTCTGGGCTGGTGCGACCAACTGGTTCAAAACTCCATCGCACCACTGACTCGTCCAAAATGCAACCACCTGCACGGCCACGAACGCACGCGCGATGCTTCCGATGATCGAAGCAGCCAGCAAAGGCGAGACCGCGAGACCTTCTCATGTTGAAAACGATGGCGTCCTCGCGTATAAATTCATCGCCCGTGCACTGCAGCGAACTCACATCGAGATCACGGATAGAGCCAAAGCACAAACACGAGCTATAGTACTAGACGACGCTATCTGCGAAGCAGAAAACACACACAAAAATAATCTCCCGGTGTTTTGTGTTTCCCATGGCGCCCGTGCAGACACCGGAGCAGAGCAACGGGTCACTGACGCTGAACCCGGTGGTGGAGCGCGTGCTGAGCCGCGGGAAGTCGCTGCTGTCGCCGTCCACGCCGCGGTCTCCCCCGCCGTCGTACGGGAGCATCGTCACCGTGCTGAGCATCGACGGGGCGGCGCGTGCGCGGCATCATCCCGGGCACCATCCTCGCGTTCCTGGAGGAGAAGCTGCAGGAGCTGGACGGGCCCGAGGCTCGGCCGCCAACTACTTCGACGTGATCGCCGGGACGAGCACCGGCGGGCTGGTGACCGCCATGCTCGCCGCGCCCAACGGCAACGGCGACCCGCTTTTCGCCGCCAGGGACATCAACGACTTCTACCTCGAGCACTGCCCCAGGATCTTCCCTCCGTCAGCAAGGGGCCTCTCGGTCTGTTCAAGAGCATGACGGGGCCAAAGTAGACGGCCGGCATCTCCACTCCGTCGTGCAGCAGCTGCTCGGCGACAAGCGCGTCGGCAGCACCATCACCACATCGTCGTCCCGACCTTCGACATCAAGCTCCTCCAGCCCACAATCTTCTCGACCTACGACGTATGTCACGAACATCTCTACATATAACTCTGACATAGGCCTAGTTGTTTTGGCAATTTTTTTTACATATACGGACACACATTTGAAGTATTAAACATTAACTAATAACAAAACAAATTACAGATTCCACCTGTAAACTGCGAGATGAATCTATTAAGCCTAATTAATCAATCATTAGTAAATATTTACTGTAGCACCACATTATCAAATCATGGCGTAATTAGGCTCAAAAGATTCGTCTTATAATTTACATCAACTATACAATTGTTTTTTTTTTCTATCCACATTTAATGCTTTATGTATGTGTCCAAACATTTAATGCGATGGAAAAGTTGAAAGTTCGAAGTAAACTAAAACAAACCATACTCCTACTTGTTTCTTGTACATGTCCTAAATTGTTTTCGTGTCTTTGCACACATGTGCAGGCTCGCAAGGACGTGTCCAAGAACGCTCTCCTGTCGGACGTGTGCATCAGCACGTCGGCGGCGGCGACGTACCTCCCGGCCACCGCTTCGAGACGACGGACAAGGACGGCGAGCCCCGTGAATTCAACCTCGTCGACGGCGGCGTCGCCGCAAACCATCCGGTGAGTAGCCGTGCTTGTGGAATACACCAATCCAGTCGTCCAGCTTGGTGGACTACAACTGAATTTAATGGTACTTGTCAAATTAAGAAAACAGAAATCGTCACACCAATTAAATTAGCTTTGTGAAACTTGTCAACCAAACTTCCTTAAATATGGCACAGAAATGACTTGTGTTGCTCTCATGTACACTGTGCGATGTTTGACACCTGACCCAACAACACGTGCAGACGCTGCTGGCGATGACACACGTAACCAAGCAGATCCTGCTGGGTTGCCAGGACTTCTTCCCGATCAAGCCGGCGGACTACGGCAAGTTCATGATCCTGTCGCTCGGCACCGGCTCGGCCAAGATCGAGCAGAAGTTCGACGCCGTCGAGAGCGGCCGGTGGGGCGTCCTCGGCTGGCTGTTCAACAAGGGCGCGACGCCGCTGATCGACAGCTTCAGCCAGGCCAGCGCCGACCTCGTCGACATCCACGCCTCCGTGCTCTTCCAGGCGCTGCACTGCGAGAAGCGCTACCTCCGCATCCAGGACGACGAGCTCACCGGCGACGCGGCGTCCGTCGACGTCTCCACGCCGGAGAACCTGCAGAGGCTCGTCGGCGTCGGCAAGGCGCTGCTCAAGAAGCAGGCGTGCAAGGTCGACCTCGAGACCGGCAAGAACGAGCCCGACATGAACCGGAAAACTAACGAGGAGGAGCTGGTGATTTTCGCCGAGATGCTGTCGCGAGAACGGAAGGCCAGGCTTCAGAAAAAGCAGGGGAGCATGAAGAACTAGTACATATTGGCAAATTGTAGCAGATCTTCGGATCAATACTACAGGTCTACAACTACTATTGGTGTCAAGTGATTGGATGTAAAATTTATCCGTTCATATGGATGTTTGTTGTATCTTCGTAAATTCATGTACATCTATGTAGGGAAATGATTCTAAACTCTTGAGAAGATATCTATGTGAACTTAACTACTGTAGTAATTAAAAGAAAAGCTTTTTACTATCAAAGTCAAGTGAAGGAAAGAGAAATACCATGTTCGGAAGCCCCAAACTGCATATTTTGTACCATATTTTGCAATTTTCATACAGTTTGACCACATGAGGATAGAAGAGAAATAGCAATTGAAAACCGTACAGACAGATTGTTGTGGATTTATGAAGGAATAAGTTCATTTTACGTCCCTCAATTTATCGACCAGTCTGATTTTCGTCCTTTGTTTGGAAAACCGGATACGACGCATCCTCCAACTTACAAAGCCATGCTAATGATGTCCCTACACATCCTCCAACTTACAAAACCATGCTAACGATGTCCCTCGGTAGTATAATCTCTGGTTTTGGCTGACGTGGCGTCTACGTGGCACTCCTTGACTAGGTCTTCGTCCAATGTGGTATTGACGTGTGCTTACGTGCAATTCGATTCGGAAACATAATAAAACCATGGGACCCACATGCTAGTTGCACACACAAATAATAAACAATGGTGGGGCCCACCGTGGCCCACATGTCATCTTCACTACTATCCTCTTCACTCTATCCTCTCTCTCTCTCTCTCGGGCGGAGCCGACGGGCTGCGGGCGGCTCCTCTCCTCCCGCCGCCCGGCGCCCCGCGCCGCTCCGGCCACCGCTGCGACTCCTCGCCCGCCCCATTCCACCCGCGGCCCATCGCCGCTCCGGCCGCCGGTGGCCGATCCGCCCCTCCTCTCCCCCCCTCCCGCTGCCGCTGCACGCTCCTCTTCTCCCCCGCCGACGACCGGGGTGAGGTGGGAGGAGGTGGGGAATCCGGCGAGGAGATGGTTGCTCCGCCCGCTGCCGTCGTGGCGCTGGATGCCGAAGACAGCGAGGCGGAGGTAGCAGTCCCGCATCTCCCGCCAGGTGCGCTTTAGTCTGCCGCCGTAGCCACCTCTTCCGGTTCTTCCTCCCCATCATCATCATCATCCTCGTCGTCGGAGGGAGGCGGGACAATGTGCGGGCCGGCCTAGCCGGACTGACAGCTCCTCCTCCTTCCCGCTGCTCACAGTGCGCCGCTCATCTTTGGGCCGCTCATCGCACAAAGGGGAATGGGCTCACCACACATAGGGGAAGGGGCCGATGCACAAGCCACTGCAATCGCCCCCTTCTACCACCTCGCCTCCACCACCACTGCCCTCCACTTCGACCCCCGCCGCCTCCTCCTCAGCTAAGACAACCCGCCCACTCCCGCTCGGCCCCGACACCCTCGCCTCCTCCGGCCTCTCCCTCTACGCCACAGCATGCCGCTCCCCGGTCACCACCCTCGTCATCGCCTTCTTCCTCCTCGTCCTCTTAATGTATGGCGAGGACAGCCACAAATCTACGAGGCGGTCCACACCTTAGCTCTCCCGCGCAATGATCCTATCTCTTAAAGTCAGATCAAATAGCGACAGTATGACAGCTTAAGTTACAGTCACACCACCCACTGCAACGGAACTGGATCCGCATAAAACCGGCCATATCCAGGAAGCAAACCATGCATGACTGATCGTCAGACTGTTAACTAATTAAAGACGCATCAGTAGATATGTCCTGTTAGAAAAAATTCAGTTGGCGAATTATATATCTGATGTTAACTCCGATATGATCAATCGAACTATCATTGTGCTGGCCCATAATCCCATATGGTGCCCTGGCTGCAAGGACCATATATGTGGATGGATCAATGGAACAGCCCCACTATGCACCTAATTAAGGTGAAATGATTTATCTCCTGGAACCTAATCTGGGCCAGATGAACTGTATCGAACATATTGCCGGATTCTCCTTTGATGTTGATATCGTGCATCTTGTGGTCTCTCGGTGGCCATCAAGTGCCTAGTTATGCATGCTGTGCTAGCCATTAAATGGGTATTAACACAGTATCTAATACAAGTGTATACTACTCCCTCCGATCCGTTTCACAATGTAAGTCATTTTAGCATTTCCCATATTCATATAGATGTTAATGAATTTAGACATATATATCTATCTAGATTCATTAACATTAATATGAATGTAAAAAATGTTAGAATGACTTACATTGTGAAACGGAGGAAGTAGATAATTTGGACAGCTCTTCGTAACTTATATAGTGTGTTGAAATATGTATACTCAGTCATAAAGCGTATTATTTAGACACCTCTTCGTAACTTATGTATGCTAAAATGGACAGGAGAGCGAGCTAATTTTCAGTCTGGCAATATTGTTATTTGCTAGCATTTTGGGACATGTAATATATAACGTTGTAGGATCTTAAAGAATTAGTTTAATTATATAAAGTGTGTTGAAACTAAGTGAGTGTTAGGCATGGCCAAAAACTTCTAGGGTCATTAATGTAAAAATCTAAGTCCTGAATTGACTGGATCCATGGCCACATTCTGTGAATATTATTTGTTTGGTGGGAAAGCCCGCTCAGCTCATTTCTTCTATTTTACGGTGGAAGAGGAGAGTTTCTACTTTCGAAAAGTCTCATGCTTTTTTTTTTTTTGACCGATGGTGATTTTTTTTTTCATGTGGTTTATCTTTCTTGTCTCTGCATCTTTTCTTGTACTCGATATTTAGGATATATCATAGAAGTTTTCTTTTTTTTTGAAAGGAGGGCAAAAGCTTTGACTCGTATATTAACAGAGATAGAGAAAAATCAAATCAAAACCAGACATGGAAATATTTACAGGGCAAGAAAAAAGCTAAACCCGTGAGAAGTCGCAAATATCATAGAAGTTTGATGTGTCAGCTTAAGAAAGATAGATTAGCTAGATGGCATATTCACTTTTACACCGAGGATGCTATCCAGCTGGTCAGCCAGCACACATGAACGGGCAGCTGACGAGCTAGCCAGCGACGTGCAGTACTTACGTCCAACCCATGAGCCTAGCAGGTGCCGATTTAAACACTGTAGTTAGTCATCACTATCGCCTTTTCTTATAACCACTTTTTCTCTACCGATTTAAACCGGCCAGATAGGCATAAAATATATATTGTGCCGGAGCTGTGTTAAGTTAACTAGCTAGGCAGTGAGACACCACACCTACCGGCACCCTCCTATTTGCCCCCAACCAGCATTCGCATGCGGCACTGATGAGGAGCAATATACAGTTTGAAGAAAAAAAAGCCAGCAACCTCAATTCGAGCCAATGTTTCAAAGCCACCAAAAATAAATAAAAATATAACAAAAAGGAGACAAATTCACAGATCACATAAATAAATATTCATCGATAAGTTCATGCAATAGAATCAAACATTCATCAAAAGTTCACGTCGTAGAATTCCAAAACTAGATAAAAAAAATGCACTAATTATTACAGTGGAGAACTTCGTCCGCCGCCATCGCTTGCCGCCATTGAGCAAGCCGCCTCCGAGTCGGGAGGGACAAGATTGGCACTGCCACATGTCACCGGGAGAGGAGGGAAGGGCCGAGGCTTCGAAAGGGAAAGATCTCTCCGCACGGGGGAGAAGGAGAGGCTGCTACCGCCACCGCACAAGGAGAAGGGAAGGCCGTGGAGAGGTATCGCCGAGGAGAGGCAAAGTGGACGTCGTCTCCTGCCGCTCCCTCCGTCACCGAGGAGAGGTGTTGTTGAAGGGAGGCTCCGCCGAGGGGAGACGAGGTGGACGCCGCCTCCTCCCGTTTGCTCCGCCACCACCAGATGTGGGGATGTGGGGGAGACATTGAGTAAGACAGAGAGGATGCATGAGCTAGTGAGGAAGATTGTGTGTGGAAGAGAGGAGCATGCATGGGAGGATAAACAAAGAAGTGGTCGAGGGAGAGTGGACTTTGGCTTGGAATGATATTTTTATCCCCATGCGCGCCGTTCGTTAGTATTAATATACCATCATGGTTTTCTTATTTGTGCCGGTCTTTCTAATAAAATGGCATATAATAGTGCTAGTACTCGAGGAGGGGGGGCGCCGCCCTGCCGCCGCTGTGCCGCCCCAGCAGCGCGGCCATCTTGCATCCCGTGGTGAGCATCGGCAGCAGCTTGAACATCTTGAAGATGCCGCCCACGCCGCCGTCGCCGCCGCCGCCCCCACCGCCGGAGAGCTTCGTCGTCCGGCGGCCATCGGAGGACGGCCGGAGGAGTGACCGCAGCGAGGCCGCGCCATCGATGAGCGATGGCATTGGCGACACCGATCGATCGATGCTGAGGTGGAGTTTGGTGTGCCGTCTGAATTGACGCGCGGCTAGCTGCTGGCTGGCTGCAGAGCTTTGCTCCGATGGAGCCCCATGGGGAAGAAAGCTGAGGAGATCACGTCGCTATTTAAGGGGGATGCGTGGAAGAAGATGTTGGGAGGTCATATGCATTTGCTAATAATGTTGTCTATATTGGATTAAACCATCAAATGCCTTATTAGGCGTCAGTTGCACGATTATCTTTTTTAAGATGTACGCACACAATTAATCATTAGAAGATCGATATCGCTATATGAGCTAAAAATTGGCAAAAGAAAACTGGATTAAGGTGAGCTAAAATAACAGGTTAAAACTAAGGGCCTATTGGGCAAATCATATCCCAATTTTTCATCGTGTGAAGTATAGCTCTCCCTCGTTCTTGTTATTTGCTTATCATGCGTATTGCTGGGAGATAAACATCTCACTTATCCATGTGCAACGTTTAAACTATGAGTAATTTTACGGTCCGTAAAAAGGTATCATCAGGTACCACCTTTTCTATTGTAAATTTAGTACCTCTTGGTACCTTTACACTAAATTTTTAGTATCTCATGGTATCTCCTCAAAGACCGTAGAATTACTCTTAAACTATATATATCTTCATCTCTAACATCATGATGCATATGATTTGTGATCAGGTTGGATGAGGAACAAAGTACTGCAGAACTACGACCTTTGTGTGTCAACATCTGCCCCCACATGCTTGTCGATCATAGACCTAAAGATAAAATTATTAGGGTACGTACGTGTCCCATCACGATATTATGGCATGCATAGTACTGCAAAAACAACTGCCGTACCAACTATTTGCATGTATTAAAAAAAAATTGTCATCCAAGTGTAAAAAAACACTCTCTTAAATGATACTCCTTCGGATCCAAAATATAAGCATTTTTAACATAGTAAAAAGACAAATATTTTCAACTTTAACTATTAATAACAAAAAATAAAAATGATCAATCATGTAAAAATTGATATTAGTATATTTAATATCATTTAACAAACTATCATAATATGTAAGTCTTTTTATTTAAAACGTCTTGTTTTTAAAAATATTATTAGTCAAAATAGTATATCGGAGACTATGTCCGAGTCTCAAAATACTTATATTTTGGGACGGAGAGAGTACAACATGCATGTAGCGAATGATCATTGCAATGAGGGGCGAGATCATCACAATTACACAAGCATACGATTAATATATAGTTCGATCATATAATGTGTGTACTTGTGTGTGTATATATAGTTGTATTCACAAGGGAACAGTATATGTAGTTATGTACTATGTAAAATACTCGTTTGCTCGCTCACTTCTTCCTCACTAGGAAAATGCTCAGCTCCGGGGCGCACTCGCGGTCGCGGCCGGCGCCGCCGCCGCTGTCGCTGCCGTCGTCGGGGTTGATCATGTAGAACGCCTCGGAGTCCTTGGACCCGACGACGCGCTCGACGCGGGCGCGCATGTAGGTGAGCTCGCCGTCGGCGCCCTCCCTGCGGTCGGCGGGCGGCGGCGGGAGCACCCCGGCGCCAATGGACACGCCGGCGCAGCAGGGCGCAGGACGTGGCGGTCGTCGTCCGACGCGTCCTTCCGCCGGATGGCGTACCCGGCCTTGCGGCCGTTGCAGAACACGGCCCAGACGTACTCCTCCAGCAGCCGCCTCCGCGCGCTGCGGGTGTCGCTCTCCAGCGCCAGCTTCACGGTGCCCGTGGCCATCTCCCTGTGCATCGCGCTCGCCAGCATGGCAGCTCGATGAGGAACGCCGGCGGCGCGCGCGTGTCCTCGTGGATGGCGAGGCTCAGCCGCCCGCGCCGGTGCCCGAACAGCGTCACCGTCGCGGCGTGGTCGGCGAGGAGGGGGGGCGCCGCCCTGCCGCCGCTGTGCCGCCCCAGCAGCGCGGCCATCTTGCATCCCGTGGTGAGCATCGGCAGCAGCTTGAACATCTTGAAGATGCCGCCCACGCCGCCGTCGCCGCCGCCGCCGCCCCCACGGCCGGAGAGCTTCGTCGTCTGGCGGCCATCGGAGGACGGCCGGAGGAGTGACCGCAGCGAGGCCGCGCCATCGATGAGCGATGGCATTGGCGACACCGATCGATCGATGCTGAGGTGGAGTTTGGTGTGCCGTCTGAATTGATGCGCAGCTAGCAGCTGGCTGGCTGCAGAGCTTTGCTCCGATGGAGCCCCATGGGGAAGAAAGCTGAGGAGATCACGTCGCTATTTAAGGGGGATGCGTGGAAGAAGATGTTGGGAGGTCATATGCAGAATGCATTTGCTAATATTGTTGTCTATGTTGGATTAAACCATCAAATGCCTTATTAGGCGTCAGATGCACGATTATCTTTTTCAAGATGTACACACAATCATTAGAAGATCGATATCACTATATGAGCTAAAAATTGGCAAAAGAAAACTGGATTAAGGTGAGCTAAAATAACAGGTTAAAACTATGGGTCTATTTGGCAAATCATATCCCAATTTTTCATCGTGTGGAGCTGTAGCCAAATAAAACGCCACTCCCTCCATTTCATAATGTAAGACTTTCTAGCATTGCTCATATTGTGTGTCTAGATTTATTAACATCTATATGAATGTGGACAATGCTAGAAAGATTTACATTATGAAACGAAGGAAGTACTATGTATCTCTTTTTTTTTTAGGGCGGAGCAAGTGAATCTGCTCCAAAGAAATGCATAGAAATAGTGATGCTGTCTTTTTCCTAGCTCACAAGTCCCTATAGCTCTTGATTAGCTCTCACTGCACTGTTGGTAAGACTTCATATATGTCTGGCATAATGTTTAGAACTTCATCTGTGCAGTTCAGAAATGTCACTGCAGAGCCAGGGCAACAGTGACCTGAATTAGGGGCATTCCCCTGCCGTTCGATGATAATCAATGTCTGAGATCATACGACACAGTAACTAACTACTACATTGATCAACAGTATGTTGGGAGTACAATGATCAGCAGTATTTTTAGGAGTACTCCTACAGTGGATCTATACTGTTCCTGGCATTTTTCACTGTTCTCCTCGCATGAGCAGTAACTGTCGTCTACATTACTGCAGACAATCAGGATCCAGACAAGCTCAGGCCCAGCCATTGAGTTTAGAAATGCATGATCAATGCTTATTAATAGTCATATTATATTATCATATATCAATCCATGCAGGCTACTTTAATTTGATTGATTAAGCTTTATGCACGCACTAGATGAGTCAGGTCAGGACTCAGGACGTGCAGAAACTTAATTTGTGGCTTTTGCCTTTTTGCAGAGATTAATTGATCGATATGGATCTGCGAGTTTTTGCACAACGAGTCATGGGAAGCCTTAACTCGGTGACATGTACACACACCACGGAAGTAATTGTTGGGGAGCAGCTGACTCACTTGCCATCCGTGCTGCATTGCACACAGCACATGCGGTGTTTAGTCGCGCGCGCATGCGAGGAAGCCACTGCATGGCAACGGTGCTCTGATTGTGTTGCTTTTTGCTATAAACTATTTTGAAAATGTTTATAATAATTTAAAATCTGTAAAATATTTAGGTGAACTTCGACATGGGATTTTTTTTTGGTATTTTTGGAAATGAAAGTATGGATATATATGCGAAAATCCTAACTCATGGGCACGTTATGACTGCGTCGTAACAAACTATGGGTTAGGTCTATGGTCAAGGTTTGGGGGTGGAGTTACAGAAAATGGTGCTCTGGGAAGAGAGAAGCAAGGATTCCTAGGCTTAGAGGGATGGCGGGGAGGTGGTGGATAAGGGCAGGAGCCAAGGGGTCGCACCACATTGTGGGTTAGTGTTAGTGGTGGGAGCAAAGTGAATTGAATAGTTAGGAGACAGGGGTGTCTCTAGTGCCGGAGAGCCATCGAAGATGAAAAAGATAGCGGGACGGGGACACGTGATGTTGCAGCGGCTTAGTAAGATGGATTGATGGTGCAGGTGATCGGGCGAGACCTCACAGGCATGATGAGGCGGTGGTGGTGGAGAAGGCTAGGAATTGGTGCTAGCTTGGATTTAGAGTTCATCTAAGAGAGAGCGTGAGGGAGTTCGCTAGAGAAAGGGTGGAGGGAAAGCTTGCCAGTGGGAGGCCACTTGCCTACACTCGACCTATCCGATGAGAGAAGAGGAACCGACTATGCACTTGATCATTCTGGTCGACAAGAGAAGACAAGAGGAGGAAATGAAAAAGATAAAGTGAGCTAGGCTAGCAACGATGCATTTAGGCTTGTCATCTTGCAGAATTTTTTAGTTTTAATTTTTTTTATTAAGCGAAAAGGGTTGTAGCCTAGTGGTAAAGTGCTCAAGTCGTAATTCTAGGTACTGGATTTGACTTCCCAAGGAAGCGAATTTAAGACTTGAATATGCCATTTTACAGGCAGCCCCCTTTGTCCCTAGTGGATACATTTTTATCCTAAGGGGTAATAAACCGATCAACTTTGCCCTAAAACAATCAAATTAAAAATCTTACTGATATATGAATCTACTTTAGGAATTACTAATATATTGTGCACTACAACTAACTAATACAGTCAAACTACAATGCTAAAATCAATTGACAAACCATAGACTTGAAAGTATTTACATGCAGTCAAGTGAGTAAACCGGTAGAGCTCTACTCGTCCCTTAGCTTTCCTTTCCTTTTCTTTTCTGGACTTTTACTGATTTAAATGGAATATAGGACATAGGGAGGTGGGGGAGGGGGAGGGGTTTACAGTGGGCTGAGCCAAAAAAAAAGCCCTCCCCTATCCGTAGGGCAGTAAAGGGGGCTATTTGCAAAATGACAGGTCTCCTGAACGATTGTTTTGCCGGCAATCCCCTAGCTAGGAAAAAGCTCTCAGAGAGGGAGACAGACGGCTTGTTTGGCAACTTGAGGGAAGGGGATTGAGAGTTTACACGAGGGAATTGATGGTGAGATTAAGATGGGAATTTGATTTTTCATCCTAGTCTCTTGTTTGGTAGAGGTGGTAGAAATTGATAGGGAGTTTAGTTGAAGATTATATCATTAATGAAAACGGATGGCTGAGATTTGTTTACGCGAAGTAAAGGAGGAATTCCCTCCCAATTACCTGCCCCTACCCAGGTATTGAAAAGGAGGGAGTTTATTCCTCAATTCCCCATCCCCATCCCACCAAATTCCCATGTCCCTCAATCAAACAAAACAGTTAATAGCCTCATCCCTCTAAACTCCCAATCCCTCCTAAAAACTCCCTCCAACCTCCCCCCGCCGCCGCCTCCGCTCCTCCTTGGCATGCCCACGTGCCTGCCTCCTCCGCCGCGCGCCGCCGTCGCCGCCGTCCTCGCCTCGATACTACAACCGTCACCGGGCGCCTACGCGTTCCTCGCTCCCGCCGGCCCCGCCGCCGCCGTCGCCCGGCAGATCCGCCGGAACGACGGGCCCCACCCGGGGGCAGCGGTAGGGATGTCGTCCGCGTCCGTGGCGGAGAGGGAGAGGGAGAGGGAGAGCGAGGCCGGGGAGTTCACCGAGGTCGTGGTGGTGCGGCACGGGGAGACCGCCTGGAACGCCTCACGCATCATCCAGGTTCCTTGCTCTGTTCCTCCCGCTCCTAGCCCCATCTATTTCTCTGAAGCTTTGGTCTTCAACTTTGGGGGAAGCTTTGGTTGGGAAAATTGGGAAGAACAGATGATAGTTTGGTGGTACACTTGTTTCTAGTTCTTTGATCATTCAGTGCTCAGACTTTACAATGCTCCGGTGTACCTTAGACTATACTCCATACAGGCTAGTTGGCTTTACTATCTAATCTAAGCCAAAATAGTTTGACAAAGAACGTGTCTTGATAAGGACGATATATCGTATACAAGGGCTCACAAGTCGGACAAAATGGATGTTTTCTCAAGTGATGCCTTGCAGAATTTGATGAAAGTATGTTGGTATTTAGAAAGTTCTTTTAATTTGCTGAACGGATTTTGATTGATTGATTGCACCCGTTACATAAGAGGTCTTGTTTTTCTTTTGTTTTCAGCATGAAACCCTTAATGTGGTACTCCCCTAATTAAATTGTTCCAGTGACTGTTTATTCACTCCCCTAATTTTAATGGATTGGAAGAGAGAAGCAAGGATTCCTAGGCTTAGAGGGATGGCGGGGAGGTGGTGGATAAGGGCAGGAGCCAAGGGGTCGCACCACATTGTGGGTTAGTGCTAGTGGTGGGAGCAAAGTGAATTGAATAGTTAGGAGACAGGGGTGTCTCTAGTGCCGGAGAGCCATCGAAGATGAAAAAGATAGCGGGACGGGGACACGTGATGTTGCAGCGGCTTAGTAAGATGGATTGATGGTGCAGGTGATCGGGCGAGACCTCACAGGCATGATGAGGCGGTGGTGGTGGAGAAGGCTAGGAATTGGTGCTAGCTTGGATTTAGAGTTCATCTAAGAGAGAGTGTGAGGGAGTTCGCTAGAGAAAGGGTGGAGGGAAAGCTTGCCAGTGGGAGGCCACTTGCCTACACTCGACCTATCCGATGAGAGAAGAGGAACCGACTATGCACTTGATCATTCTGGTCGACAAGAGAAGACAAGAGGAGGAAATGAAAAAGATAAAGTGAGCTAGGCTAGCAACGATGCATTTAGGCTTGTCATCTTGCAGAATTTTTTCGTTTTAATTTTTTTTATTAAGCGAAAAGGGTTGTAGCCTAGTGGTAAAGTGCTCAAGTCGTAATTCTAGGTACTGGATTTGACTTCCCAAGGAAGCGAATTTAAGACTTGAATATGCCATTTTACAGGCAGCCCCCTTTGTCCCTAGTGGATACATTTTTATCCTAAGGGGTAATAAACCGATCAACTTTGCCCTAAAACAATCAAATTAAAAATCTTACTGATATATGAATCTACTTTAGGAATTACTAATATATTGTGCACTACAACTAACTAATACAGTCAAACTACAATGCTAAAATCAATTGACAAACCATAGACTTGAAAGTATTTACATGCAGTCAAGTGAGTAAACCGGTAGAGCTCTACTCGTCCCTTAGCTTTCCTTTCCTTTTCTTTTTTGGACTTTTACTGATTTAAATGGAATATAGGACATAGGGAGGTGGGGGAGGGGGAGGGGTTTACAGTGGGCTGAGCCAAAAAAAAAGCCCTCCCCTATCCGTAGGGCAGTAAAGGGGGCTATTTGCAAAATGACAGGTCTCCTGAACGGTTGTTTTGCCGGCAATCCCCTAACTAGGAAAAAAGCTCTCAGAGAGGGAGACAGAGGGATGAGCCTACAATTTTTTGGGTGGCGCTCTAGGTGAAAAAAAAAAGCATCCTATGAGAGAGTAGCAAGGGGAGCGCTTACAAAAGTGACATGCCTCAAGCGGACCGGACAGTCGTTAACATAAACTATCAACAGTCTGCCACGTCAGATAAAACAGGCGTGAGGGGGTATGAGTAGATCTGTAAATTTTCCAAACCAAAAAAGTACTTTTTAAACATTTCAATAAAAAAGATTTATAAATAAAAAAAATTCTCATCTTGCATTCGCTGGTTGATAGGCCGTACAAACTTGTGCATAACCTGACCGTATCCAATTTAGGCCCAGCCGGAGATAATCTATAGTGCCGGCCCATCGTGTCCGCTTTCTTCGAACAGGCCGGCCTCCCCCCGCCGCCGCCTCCGCTCCTCCTTGGCATGCCCACGTGCCTGCCTCCTCCGCCGCGCGCCGCCGTCGCCGCCGTCCTCGCCTCGATACTACAACCGTCACCGGGCGCCTACGCGTTCCTCGCTCCCGCCGGCCCCGCCGCCGCCGTCGCCCGGCAGATCCGCCGGAACGACGGGCCCCACCCGGGGGCAGCGGTAGGGATGTCGTCCGCGTCCGTGGCGGAGAGGGAGAGGGAGAGGGAGAGCGAGGCCGGGGAGTTCACCGAGGTCGTGGTGGTGCGGCACGGGGAGACCGCCTGGAACGCCTCACGCATCATCCAGGTTCCTTGCTCTGTTCCTCCCGCTCCTAGCCCCATCTATTTCTCTGAAGCTTTGGTCTTCAACTTTGGGGGAAGCTTTGGTTGGGAAAATTGGGAAGAACAGATGATAGTTTGGTGGTACACTTGTTTCTAGTTCTTTGATCATTCAGTGCTCAGACTTTACAATGCTCCGGTGTACCTTAGACTATACTCCATACAGGCTAGTTGGCTTTACTATCTAATCTAAGCCAAAATAGTTTGACAAAGAACGTGTCTTGATAAGGACGATATATCGTATACAAGGGCTCACAAGTCGGACAAAATGGATGTTTTCTCAAGTGATGCCTTGCAGAATTTGATGAAAGTATGTTGGTATTTAGAAAGTTCTTTTAATTTGCTGAACGGATTTTGATTGATTGATTGCACCCGTTACATAAGAGGTCTTGTTTTTCTTTTGTTTTCAGCATGAAACCCTTAATGTGGTACTCCCCTAATTAAATTGTTCCAGTGACTGTTTATTCACTCCCCTAATTTTAATGGATTAATATGATTTTTCTTGTATAATAAAGTTTATAAAGTGGAAGTGAAAAATGTCAAAGTAATGCAATTCCCTTATTCCTTTTATAGAAATTTTAGAATTTGCAAGTATGTGCTTCATCACATGGTCTGAACTCGTAGTTGTTTACTAAAGTATTAGGAAAATTCCCTCGTACATCTGCAGTTGGAATTAACAGTCTCTATTACAACAGAAGTTATGCAATGCAAAAACTTCAGAGATGATACACAGTAAGGTATTATGGCTGTCGATAAACTTATGCTATGACTCACCTTCGTGGATTGTCAGATAGCTGTGATTACACATTTACCTGACTATATCCGACGAAACAAAGTATGGTAAAGGCATTTCATGATATGATGACCAACATTACCTTGTCTTTGCACATTACTAGCCATGTCTTATTCATAAGTTTATTTTATCACACTTATAGTTTCTTACTTCCTTTCAACTGATTTAGAACCAAAATCCTGTATTAGGGGCACCTGGATGTTGAACTGAATGAGATTGGAAGGCAGCAAGCTGTTGCGGTATGGTATGACATATTCAGATTGCCATAAGACATTGGGAGTGGCGTTTCTTATGTGGAATTTGTTGACTTTAATGCAAGGTTGCACGTCGTCTGTCTAATGAAGCCAAGCCAGCTGCGATATATTCATCTGATCTGAAGCGAGCGGCAGAGACGGCAGAAATAATAGCAAAAGCTTGCAGTTTGCCAAATGTTTGTCCATTCAACTCGTGCACTTTTCTATTTTTTAAATACCTCAGGCTGACTATATACTCTGCTAGTCTGCTTCAGTTACACATAATGTATTGTTTGTAGAAGACTAGAAGATCAATTGGTCGTTGATTATTAATGTAGAAACTATCTGCATCATAGGTTGTGTTTGATCCAGCATTGAGAGAGAGACACATCGGAGATCTGCAGGGCTTAAAGTATGAAGATGCTGGCAAAGAAAGGCCAGAGGCTTACAGAGCTTTTTTGTCGCACAAGAGGAACCAGCAAATTCCTGTAAGCACTCCATAGTCTTACTTTTTATAACATATTGTCATTCATTCAGCAAACGGATTATGCTTATGATACCATACATAGCTGGTATGTTTGTCAACTGAAGGATGTTTGGAAGCAGATGTTCAATCTTGAAACATTACAACCAAAAAACTCTTGAAACATTCCCGTAGACCTAAACTACCATGTTTTGCTTACCTGTCATCCACATGTTACTAGCTTTGCCACCTCATTTGGGGTGCCATCAACTGTATTACTTAGCTAGTGAAGACTATGCTGACTGGGCTGCGACGCCAAAATGAAAACTTGTGATGTTACTGCTAACGTGGAGGAAACCACCAGCAAATCAGGCTAAGGGTTTAATGAAAATGGTTTTATGAGTTTCAGGCTTTAAATGTTTGGTTTTATAGTTTAGGGCTGCAGTTTTGTAAGAGATCAAGTTTAGGTGTGTCAAACATGGATGATATTCAACTACAAATATGTGTTAAATTTTAATTTGTCACCGAATTGAATGACAAAAACTGTCAAATCAAATCTCCTGTAGTACACTTACCGGTAACATTTGGCATAGAGGCTTCTCAAGTTAGCTTTATAATTGCCATATTACAATGCTGAACTGCAGACTGCACTTCTTTTGCTGCTACCATATATGCCTTCTTGCAGTAGCTTCTGTTATAAGAATTTTGGGCCTGTTTTTCAGGGTGGTGGAGAGAGTCTCGATCAACTATCAGAGCGGTGTGTCTCTTGCTTGTACAACATAGTCGAGAAACATCAAGGTAAACTGTGAGCTTCATCCTTGTAGTTTTATCTTATATAATTGGATTGTCTGAGATTTTTTACGTTACACTACGATGAAATGAAATGCTTTAATCGACGTCTATCAAAAGGAATACCACTTAAGTAGTTGGCTTATTGGCCTCCTTGTTTCGTGCTTCGTGTTAATATTAGTCTGAGATACTACATCAGCGTTTACGCAACAATAATTTACATAACATAAGAGAAATTGCAACTGCAGTTTATTGAAACCTGCATGTGAGCTTCTGTCATTTCTGAGCTTGTATAACTCTGTTAACAGGGGAGCGAGTAATCTTAGTCTCTCATGGTGGAACCATCAGAGAACTCTACAGGCATGCCAGTCCAATGAAGCCTCTTCACGGTAAGATACACAACACATCCGTAAGCGTAATCCTTGTGTCTGGTGCCACTGGGCGTTGCATTGTCAAGGCGTGCGGGGACATCAGCCACCTTAAGGAAACCGGTGTTCTGGAAAACGCCTTTGGTGGCGATAAGAACTCTGCATAAACCCAGCTTCAGTAGCGTCGTACATGTAACACTATTCACATGTCCAAAGAGTACCACTCTATTGTCGGCATCTCTTTGCTGTGATGAAACAACTCTATTAGCAATAACCAGATCTCTCTGAATTTTGACATCATACGACCTTTTGAATTTTGATGGCCTCGATTACATAGGCCAGTGTATCTTCCTTGCAACTTGCAACTTAGCAGACTAGTGTTTTCGCATTGGAATAGAATGAGATGCATTTGAAAGTGCAGTGGCAAGGGGTGTGTGTGGTTTTAACGCTGAGATCTCATGTTCGATCACTAACATGCTCACAATTTTTTCTTCAACAATGTTTGAAGTGACGTCTCTCTCCAATTCTCGTTTTTTTTTTCATTGGAATAGAAACTGAGTAGACGTCCACATTTGCTGGGACACCGTCACACCGAAATCATTTCAATCAGATGAAACAGGTTTTCTTTTGTTTTCAGCATGAAACCCTTAATGTGGTACTCCCCTAATTAAATTGTTCCAGTGACTGTTTATTCACTCCCCTAATTTTAATGGATTGATATGATTTTCTCGTATAATAAAGTTGAAGTGAAAAATGTTAAAGTAATGCAATTCCCTTATTCCTTTTATAGAAATTTACAATTTGCAATATGTGCTTCATCACATGGTCTGAACTCGTAGTTGTTTACTAAAGTATTAGGAAAATTCCCTCGTACATCTGTTGTTGTAAGGAACAGTTTCTATAACAGAAGTTATGCAATGCAAAAACTTAAGAGATGATAGGCAGTAAGGTTTTATGGCTGTCGATAAACTTATGCTATGACTCGCCATAGTGGATTGTCAGATAGCTATGGTTACACATTTACCTGACTATATCTGATGTGTAATATAGAAACAAAGTATGGTGAAGGCATTTCATGATATGATTACCAACATTACCTTGTCTTTGCACATTAACTAACCATGTCTTATTCATAACTTTATTTTATCACACTTATAGTTTCTTACTGCCTTTCAACTGATATAGAACCAAAATCCTGTATTAGGGGCACCTGGATGTAGAACTGAATGAGATTGGGAGACAGCAAGCTGTTGCGGTATGGTATGACATATTTCAGATTGCCGTAAGACATTTGAAGTGGTGTGTCTTATGTGGAACTTGTTGACTTTAATGCAAGGTTGCACGGCGTCTGTCTAATGAAGCCAAGCCAGCTGCGATATATTCATCTGATCTGAAGCGAGCGGCAGAGACTGCAGAAATAATAGCAAAAGCTTGCAGTTTGCCAAATGTTTGTCCATTCAACTTGTGCACTTTTCTATTTTCTAAATATCTCAGGCTGATTATCTACACTGCTTCAGTTACGCATAATGTATTGTTTGTAGAAGACTAGAAGATCAATTGGTCGTTGATTATTAATGTAGAAACTGTCTGCATCATAGGTTGTCTTTGATCCAGCACTGAGAGAGAGACACATCGGAGATCTGCAGGGCTTAAAGTATGAAGATGCTGGCAAAGAAAAGCCAGAGGCTTACAGAGCATTTTTGTCGCACAAGAGGAACCGACAAATTCCTGTAAGCACTCCATTGTCTTACTTTTTATAACACATCAGTATTGATTCAGCAAACAGATTATGCTTCTGATACCATACATAGGGTTTAGGGTTCACCGGGGGAGGAACAATGGGGGATCTATGGGGGCTAGATGACTGGAGGGAAACTAGGGTCGAGGTAGCTAATGGGAGGGGATCGTGGATGAGGGGCGACGGTGGCGATGGCGGGGGTTGCTGGTTGTGAGGGTGGGTGTCGGGGCTTAAGTGAGCTAGCCATCCACAACTGAACATCCCTAGCTTGGTGGAACATATCGGAAAGACCATGGCAACCATGTATGGGAAGACCATACATAGGTGGTATGTTTGTCAATTGCTGGATGTTTGCAAGCAGATTCTCAATGATACCACGCCCATTTGATGCCATTGAGTCAACTATTGCATACGTTTTGAAAAAAGGTCATACAACCCTGAACCCTTGCGCAAGTCGAAATATCAACCTTGAACCACAAAGCTGGACACATTACAACCTAAAAACTCTTGAAACATTCCCCTAGACCTGAACTACTATGTTTTGCTTACCTGTCATCTACATGTTACTAGCTTTGCCACCTCATTTGATGTGCCATCAACTGTATCACATTAGCTAGTTAAGACTATGCTAACACGGTTGCGATGCCAAAATGAAAACTTGTGATGTTACTGCTAATGTGGAGGAAACCACCAGTAAATCAGGCTAAGGGTTTAATGAAATTGGTTTTATGAGTTTCAGGATTTAAATGTTCGGTTTTATAGTTTAGGGCTGCGGTTTTGCAAGAGATCAAGTTTAGGCGTGTCAAACATGGATGATCTTCAACTACAAATATGTGCTTAAGTTTAATTTTTCACCTTATTGAAATGACAAAAGCTCTCTATCAAATCAAATCTCCTGTAGTACACTTACCTGTAACATTTGGCATAGAGGCTTCTCAAGTTAGCTTTATAACTGCCATATTTACAATGCTGAACTGCAGATTTCACTTCTTTTGCTGCTACCATATGCCTTCTTGCAGTAGCTTCTCTTACAAGAATTTTGGGCTTGTTTTTCAGGGTGGTGGAGAGAGTCTTGATCAACTATCAGAGCGATGTGTCTCTTGCTTGTACAACATAGTCGAGAAACATCAAGGTAAACTGTGAGCTTCGTCCTTGGAGTTTTATCTTATAATTGGATTGTCTGAGAATTTTTACATTACGCTACGATGAAATGAAATGCTTTAATCAGTCTATCAAAAGGAATACCACTTAGTAATTGGCTTATTGGCATCCTTATAATTCGTGCTGTTTCGTGCTTCGTGTTGATATTAGGTGGAGATATTACATCAGTGTTTACACAACATAATTAATTTACCTAACATAACTCTGTAATTGCAACTGCATTTTATTGAAACCTGCATATGAGCTTCTGATCATTTCTGAGCTTGTGTAACTCGTATCAACAGGGGAGCGAGTAATCTTGGTCTCGCACGGTGGAACCATCAGAGAACTCTACAGGCATGCCAGTCCAATGAAGCCTCTTCACGGTAAGATACACAACACATCCGTAAGCGTAATCCTTGTGTCTTTGCAGCTCAAGACAAGAGCTTCACTGAGAAACCCATGTATAATACTCCTACTTGACATTTCCACCGACCAAAACTTGAAGATAAAGCAGAGTTATAGCATGAGGTGGTGAAAGTAAACTTTAAAGGCGTGACAGTCTAATATAAACATATGAAATTAATGAGAGAGGTGTCACATGGTGAAGGGACCAAATTAGCATCATGGCATGAGTGTACATACAGTTAGGACAAAGGATAACAGGACAGGAAGATTGCAGAGAATGCAACCCTCACATGGCTAGGTTTCTATCATGCCATGACTACTCATGTGCAGCCACAAAAAGAACTCTGACCTGGCTGGAATTTTCAGTGATTCAGATATTGTATATCTGTACTATATGCAATGGATTCATTCTGCAATGCCAATTAATCCTCTCACTCAGGAGTCAAGAATGAAATTAACACAAGTGAGGAGGAGGTTGTTCAGAGGTTAAATTAAATTAGTACTGCTACATCAGCTTGTTATTTGAGCCGCTGGCTATAATTACAGCAGGTACAATAGGATGCTAAAAGCCTGCTGTAAGAGAAGGATAATAATATAGCCCACTTCCTACTATTAGCCCATCCTAAAGTCAACACATATAATAGATTAGCTATAAGATTAGCTATAATTTTCTTCTCCTATATCTATCTCTCACTTATACATTTAATGTATTTGTCTTGGAGTTTGGGTTAAGCTAGCTCTTGCATGAGAGCCAACACCCTTCTTCTCTTTTGTTTACCTCTCTCCTCCACGTAAGCTTATAGTAGGCTTATAGCTCACTATTATACTTGCTCTAAACATATTTTAAGAAGATAAATGAAGAGAGAGAAGAGCAATGGGCTACAGATTTATAGCCAGCTGTAGTACGGACTCTAAGACACGTGTGTTGTATGACAGGTGGGACCAGATATTAATAGTGTAGTATATAACTATTGTATGAATGAGCTTTTAGATTGGCTATAAATAAATTGAAGTTAATAGTTGGCTATACTATTAAACTTGCTCTTAATATGTTATGGCAAGGTTCAGAATTGTCTTGCATATTTGGCTCCCTATCCAAGATGCAGCATTTCACTTGGGAATTTGGGCTCATCAATGTGTGGTTCATTCAAGAATCAAGAGCGGGAGATTATCCCTGCATCAACTCTTGGCCTATATTAATAGGGATTTTTTTAAAAATGTTTGATTAGGTCAAATTCAGAACGATGATTCCGCTTGTCCCATTCAAAAACACGTCTATGCCTTGTTAAAACAACAGTACAGCACTAAGTTTTTTTTTTTAAAAAAAAATGGAGGGTGCAATAGTGTTGTTTTTGAATGGTAAGTTTCAAAAATTCAATCTTGAGTGAGACATGGTACCATAATCCCTTTACTTTACCATCCATTGTTATCAAAAGCGATTTCAGAGATAGACTCTTTTCACTCGCCACCAGGGACACCTCAACTATATAATTCTGAAATATATTTGATCAAATCTTTTCTTTAAAAAAGATCAAACTAAATGATGGGATATTGCAAAAGCTACAAATATTCAAAGACGTCTTCCATATCTTCACATTTCAAACTGGTTAGCCGCCTACTCCCTCCGTCCCAAAAAAAAAAAAAAAAAACAAACCCTGGTTTCCGTGCCCAACGTTTGACCGTCCGTCTTATTTGAAAAAATTATAAAAAAATAAAACGACAAGTCACACTTAAAATATTAATCATGTTTTGTCATCTAACAACAATAAAAATACGAATTATAAAAAAATTTCATATAAGACGAACAGTCAAAGTTGGACACGGAAACCCAGGGTTTGCCTTTTTTTTAGAGGACTTTTACAGTACACTATACTGGTAGTATATACTTGCAGTATTTATAAGGGTATAATGAGAATTTTCTAAATGATTGTAAGGGTATTTTAGTTATTCATTCATCAGTTCAATCCCTAATTCTCTATCTATTGATATCATCGTGCGTGAGTCAGGAGAGACGGCGGCGTGATTAGTCCTCGTCGGCAGCAGGATTCCCGGCCGTCCTTCTTCCTGCCCAGGCGGCCAGTCGCTGCCTTCCACCGCAGTCTGCCCCGCATCCCGCGAGACACATTCAATCCGGCATGGCTTCGGCGGCACAACGCCCTCCACCGAGCTAGAGTTGGAATTAAAGACAATACGCTGTTGTTCTGGCTAAAAATACATCTGATCTGTGCGTGAAATTGAATGTGTGTATAGATGTACTCTTATTTACTCTTTGCCCTATCGCGCGCTCTTGCTCTCCTCAAAGAGAAGAGTTATGTTCTTTGTAAATAATCTCTGCTATTTTAATCCGAAGATGTATATATTGATCTAAAGATGACAATGGTATAGAGAGCAGTGGACCTAGAGGATCCGGCGATCCGAGGTCAGTGCCCCGCCGGCATGCAGCAATAGATTAGCATGCCATAGTAGAAATATAGGGTTTAATTAATCAGTACGTGTAATTTACATAATTAGCCCCACCTAATAAAATAGAAAGACGAATATGCCCTTTTTTATTTTTTACTGCAATCTAATTAAATAGCTATGCAAATCAATCTACACCGTTGGATCGTTTATATTGGTAGTATATACTGCCAGTAGACTGTACCGTAAAAGTTCTTTTTTTTTAAGGACGGAGGGAGTACGGCATGAGATTTTTTTCCGGGCGAAAACGTTGGACCGCGCGTAACGTGTCGAGCCGAGGGGAGGAGCAGCATAAGGTGGCAGTTGGTGGTTGGGCCAGGTGCCCAACTATCCAACCCGATTTATGACCCAAAAGTAGTAATTTAAAAAGTTTTCGAGATCGAACAGGTCGGATCGGACTATGACTCTAGAAAGAGAATATATTTTGTTGCTTTTTTTTTTTGGAGATGCCATGAATGGAAGGGAGGCGTTGAATCGGACAGTAGACAAGAGCATTTACAACTCAGCATAGCGATGGGTTTGAAATGGTGTCGCCGTGTCCTGCTCTCGTAGGGCATGGAAATCTTTTGTGCAGTGAAGAGAGATCATGGTACGGAATAAACACGAGAACTGAAAAAGAAATGTTGTCTGATGCATGCATGTTGCTGCAAAGAAAAGAAAAAGCCTGAAAAAGAATCATAAAGAATAGCTTGTCACTAAATTATGGAAGTGCTAGCTCGGTCTCTCGGACATATATACTTCTAGAGGTATGTTTTGTCTGTGTGTTTATAGCAATGAGTGTACACGTGTATATGTTGGTGCTTGTGTTTGTACTATTTTTCTTGGAAAAAAAATTGTTGTAGCTCGCTGTGGACAAAGGGAGAGGGAGGTTGTTTTCATGGCGTTGATCCATAATACCAATGTTTTTAGCTGCTATTTTTGTGACGATACTGGATCTAGATCAGTTTCACCATACTTCGCTATGGCTTCTCCAGATGAAGTTGAGGCTTGGGTTCATGGAGAGAAGGGGATCGTGTCCGTTACAAAATAGAGCGGAGTACACAGTTGCAACTACAGATGGGAAAGAGAGAGGGAAGAGGCATTGGGTAGTTGACAAATCCCAAATTAAGGTTTCAATATAGAGAGGTAGGAGGCTGGTCGATCCCTCATTAAGGTGGCTTTCTGCTAGGCTCGTGTTGTTAGTGCTGGCATCGAGAAAGATGTATATTGTTGTGTCGGTATGGAATGGAGGAAGATCAAAGAAATTGGTGGGGGGAGAGAGATGGGAGTGTGGGAAGCTGAAATGATGGACGAGTGGCTGACAGGTAGGGTAGGAGCATATTTATAAACTGTTTTATGTTGATAGTGTTTGTATGGGATAGTTCACTTTAGAAAGTAAATATAAAAGATTATAGGCTGTAGTGAAAAGGAACAAGGCATAAAAGTGCAAAATTACGGTTACATCCATTTAAGTTCCATTGCATTGTCCAAGTATAGTATCACTAATACTTGCTTAAGCTGCTGTACCTCCCAAGAGCATACCATGAGACCACTTCCTATTGTAAATGTCTTTGAGCATGAATAAAAGTTGTTATTCTTGTAAGTGATAGAGTTTTCGAAAAGAACAAAGGCAATATACTAAAGGTCTAAAGTTCATCTGGAATGTGGGGAAACTTTTAAGTTCTTATTGATTTTTTCCCCCTGAAATTCTACACGGGCTAGTTTTAAAAGCGAACCAAGCTGTACCATTATAATCTAATCTCATTATGGTCTAATATGCAAATATTTTTATATTTAGACCCTCCATGATCAATTGATGCAAATCTTTTTCTTTTTTTTTTCAATTAATGTGGAAAAATCTAGACAGCCAAACGTGCAGAGAGAATATGTTGACTCTTTTTTATGCCTCTGAAAAGTAGATAGATAGATATAACTATTTAAGAAAAAAAATCCAACACAATGCAATGCAACAAATCATATATATGATATGTTGTACAAGTGGTCTCGTTGGTTGATCAGGAGGATATATAGCTATCATATACCATCGCTTTGCATATTCCCGATGAGGGCATATATATCGGTACGCATACTTACGGTTTTAACAAAATATCGGTATGCTTACGTACTTGTTCAAGTCAATTTTCTAAAATATATATTAACAAGTTATTTCGATACTATCTATTATAAAATATACGCATTGACCGAACGACTGAACTATCTTCTTTCTAGGGTTCAAGGAATGATGCCGAAAGAAGCAGCTCGCACATGTTTTTCAGTGGCCGGTATTACGGAAGTCGTATATATCCGTGCCATCATTGCGGAATGTATTCCTGCATATTTATGAGAGGGACGCAAAATTTTATTTTATTTTTTTCCCACTCTGTTCCCCTTTCCTGAAAATGCCCTATGAGCTGATCTGATCTACACGTTCGCGACGACGCCACAGGACCACCGACCTTCGCGAGGTAGCGAACGATAGGATTGAGAGATCTCCCGAAACTTTGGTATATCTTCTTGGACAAGGATTTTTTACACCTAGGTGGCACCTATCATTTGCATGCGGCTCAAATAGTTATAGAAAAAATTGAAAAAATTTAGTAACATCGTTTGTGATGATACAAGTCTATACACAAACATGCAAGACTAAATTTGATCTACAACTAGAGAAACAAAAAAAAAATAAAATCAGACTGTGAATAGTACCCGTACAGTGTAGATACAATTTGTTATTTTTGTTTCTTCATATATCGATCGAATTTAGATTTGCATATTTGCATAGTGTCTTATATTATCATGGACTATCTTATAAAATTTTATGAAATTTTTATATAACTGTTTGCATTACATGCATACACCTAGGTGCCATGGCACCATGGCACCTAGGTGTAGAAAATACTTTCTGATATCTTCTTCTCGTCATAGCTCACTAGGGACAATATTCCACTCCCACTTGCCCAAACTATAATTACCCGCAATTTGACTACCCGTAATTAATCAAAGCTATAATAAGCTTATGCATTTATGCTTTATAATTATATTAGTATCTAGCAAGCAAAGACGTCCGTAATCTTGATTTCTTGAAGTATTGGTTAGTGAAATTGAGATCATGAGTTGGTTTGGTTCGCTGACCTGGGTTCGCCGATGGCGCCGTCGATGATCATGTGAGCAATGTGGACGCCGGCCGGCTGGAACTCCTTGGCCAGCGACTGAGACAGCCCTCTCAGCGCGAACTTGCCGCAGCCTGCATGCATTTTACTCGCGCGCAAACATGACTCGGATGATCCAGGAATTTAATCCGGTTGCTTAATTAGTTACGTGCGATCGATCGAGCCAGCGAATGGATCAGCTTACTTAGATCGGAGTAGCCGCCGTAGCCGGTGACCGACGCCGACGAGCCGGTGAAGATGACGGTGCCCCTGCCCCGCTCGACCATCCCCGGTATAACCTGTTTGATCGATTAATTACTGATTTAATCGAAGATATGATCGAGAGGAGAGGTGTGGATTATTGATGGATTGTACTTGGTGGGCGCAGTAGAAGGCGCCGGCGGCGGAGACGGCGAGGGCGCGGTGGAAGGCGTCGGGGGAGATGGCGAGGAAGGGAGTCGGGCGCGGGGAGGCGTCGCCGTCACCGTCGGCGGGTGGCTCGCAGGCGTTGTAGACGAGCACCTCGACGGGGCCGAGCGAGAGCACCCCTTCGAAGGCCTCGCGCACGGACCGCGCGTCGGCGCAGTCCACCCGCAGCGCGAACACCTGCGCCTTCGCCTCCTGCGCGATCTCCTCCGCCAGTTGCGACAGCTTCTCTGCACCAACGTGCACATCGATCACCGGCAAGAACGGAGGAAGAAGAAGAAGAAGAAGAAGAGAGAGAGAGAGGGAGGGAGAACGAGCTTGCCGAGGTCGCGGGAGAGGATGGCGACGGTGTAGCCCTCGGAGGCGAACTTGCGAGCCACGGCGGAGCCGAGCCTGGGGCCGACACCGACCACGGCGGCGATGCCCCTCGACGAGTTGGACCCGGACACTGACCTCAGCATATGGGGAAGACAGAGAGTGACCGATCGATCGAGCAAAGCAACGCAAAACGCAAACGCAAAGCGAGCCTCGACGAGACAGCAGCGAGCGAGCACTCTGTCCGGTCGTTCTGGCGGCGGCGCGCCGTTGGTTTTAATACGAAAAACCGGGGAAACGCGAGCAGGATATGGCGCGCCGCGCGCGAAGTCTCCGATCCAGACGAATGGTGGAGTTGGGACAGAATCTGGCCATATGCCCTGCCTCTTGTGTCTTCCACGTACAGCGACACTTGGACAGTGTGCGGAGTATTACAGCGCAAGATGACAGCAGGAGGGGGCTGGAGTGATGGTCCTGCCTGCCGGATCGATCGTCCGACACCATCTCTCTGTACAACATTTCCAACTAGAGTGCTATAAATTATATATTGATTTTTAGGAACAGATTAATTGAGTGGGTGAACGTAGAATTTTTCTTTTCTTTTTAGACTTTTTAATTTTTTTTAATTTTATTAATAGACATTTTCGAAAAGTATTTCCAAATCAGAACCTTTTGTCCACGCCAGGTCGCCAGCCGGCCTGGCGTGGCGTTGCTGGCATGACAGTGTTGTTTTGCCACGCCACCGTGGCTGGCATGGCAAAACAACGATGCCTAGCGTGGCTAGAAGGTTCAGTTTTTAGAAATATTTTTGGGAAAAGTCTATTAATAAAATTAAAAATAAAAAAGTTAAAAATAAAAATATTTCGTGAACGTACCACCACTACTATAGAAATGCTAATCCTGCAGGTTTCAGAGCCAGCAAACCACATTAGACAGTGATGGGGGCCATAACTAACAATTTCCAACCTGGCTGCGATATAAAACTATATGTGTCAGCTTAACCGGTATGGATCCGAATTTTCCATGCCCAAAAAAAACACACAATCCAGATCGCCCTAGCATGTGTAAGGACGGTCCGGATTACACGAACAATAAATAAAATAACTACACAGACGGTCCGGATGTGCGGAACGGATGATCCGGTCATCCATCAAACCAGACAGTCTGTACAACCTTGGACAATCTTCATGTGGCAAAAGACGAATGGTCCTGCCGGACTAAAGGATGGTCTGGACTTTGCAACAAAAACGGACGGTCCATCCACAATCCGTTGTCACGAAAACGGATTGTACCGGCAGCACACGAGGACGGTCTGTGCATGAGGGAAAGGACGACTGGTCCGGATCATTGATGCGATGGTGGACTGGTCGAATGGGAGGTTCAAGTTGGACGGTCCTATCTGGCTCTTATAAAGAAACCCACAATGCAAGATTATTAAGCAATTTTTGATTAAAAAAAGATCATACAAAATTAGCGTCACTAACATTTGAAGCACCGAACGAAAAGGGAAATATCGATAAATTATACTCCCTCCGTCCCTAAATATTTGACGCCGTTGACTTTTTTTACATAGATTTGATCTTTCGTATTATTCAAAAAAATTAAGTAATTATTAATTCTTTTTCTATCATTTGATTAATTGTTAAATATACTTTTATGTATACATATAGTTTTATATATTTCACAAAAGTTTTTGAATAAGACATACGGTCAAATATATTTCAAAAAGTCAACGGCGTCAAATATTTAGGAACGAAGGGAGTGGGTCTGAACTGTGAAGAGACAAACATCCCCCTGCCTTCAGCCCGACAATGAGCACCATGCTCAGGTTGGGGGTGGATGTACCTCCGTATATAAATTGTATGAAAATCAGTGCCGGTTTAGCAAAGGGCCATCGAGAATGTCAATTATCTAGACCATCCGATAACTTAAAAATGGTCTGGATAGTTAATATATTTGTCAGCCTGTGGTGAGAAACAACAATGAAAAAACTTCCTCAGCTGGTTTTTGTGGTTGCTTGGGCAAGATTCCCTCCAACGCCATGAACCGGCGGTCATATGCGGATCTAGAGGGTGGTCCCGGGAAAAAAAAATCATAACCCAACGCAACCATATATTGCCCAATGATTATTTAGACGATTAAACAAAATGAGGCTGGTTAAATGCTAAAATAAAGTTTTGACATTTATCTTGCCCCATATCGCGTTCATTTTCCTACTTTTTATGTTTGTATGGCCAGCTAAACGGACAGCATGGCTATTTTCCATAACACTAATATACACTAAACGGACATCACCATTATTAATATGTTAAGTAGTATAGATAAGTTTGGCAATAAACGACTTATTTAGAAACATATTATTGAACAAATTTACTATGGATTATCTATTTAATTACATAGATAAATTAACTATTTGATAAATAAACTTAATGGTAACTTAAAACAAGTGATGTAAATTGTAAGCAATACGGTAAAAGAAAGTTTTTATTTTTCAATGTATATATTTTAAATTCAGTTTGAAAAAACGTGAAGGAAATAATCAACTGAGCCGACAGTTGACACCCCAGTTAAGGAGTAGTGCTTTGGAGTAGGACGGGCTTCCATGCTGACAGAGATGATGTGGAACCCCCAAGCTGAACTGGTGCAATTAATCGTCGGCAACGAGAGCAGGAGTGGTCTCGCAATAGATCTACGATAAATTCTCCAACTCAGCCGTTGCTTGATCTCCAGTGTTAAAAGTTAAAACCACTAGCATCCAGAATTTACTCAAAAAGAAGATTGTGGACAATGCCCTATGCGCACTCTGTCGGACGTACAGAGACTGAAACGGCGAACCATCTCTGTTTTGCTTGCCCCTTCGCAAAGAGTTTTTGGCGGGCTATCGGCTTTCAACCAAATATTGAAGAAGATGAATTTTACACTTCTTAATAAAGTAATTTGAGGTACCTAAATTTTACACTAAATTTTTTAATACTTTAAGATACTTTACATTAGAAAATATGATATCTCTAGATACTTTTTTAAGGATGGTAAAATTACCCAGTGAAGAAACGAATTTCCTTCATCTACTCCAATCGTCTGGAAGAATACCTAACAAGATGTTCCACCTGCTTTTGCAGATGGGACCACCTATACATTTGTCGACAAATTTTCTCCTAAATATTTGATAGATATAATTATAGTACAATCGTAGTGTAATTACACTATAACTTATATGTAATTACACTATAACTTATATATAAGTTTCGCGTAATTTTGAATCGTTAAATCTATTACAAGATTTGTTTTGGTGAGGAAGAAAAAAAAATCACAGCACACACTTATGTGTAAGGATTTGTTCCCACAACCTCCACTTTACCGAAATAACATATTACATAGAGATTTTTGAAAGTTACATACAAATTACACTATAGTTACAGTATAATTACATGCAAGTTACAGTGTAATTACACTACGATTGTACTGTAGTTACATCTGTCAAATTTTTAGGAGAAAATTTGTCGATAAATATATAGCAAAATTGCTGCAGATTGTTTCTGGATACTTTGGCTGCATCGCCATGATGTGGTCTTCGCTAGGATCGGCCCTGACAAAATACTTACGGAGATGCTAACTTCTGGGTTGAAAGACTAAATAGCAAAGATAGGGATATAATCCCGGTTTGGAAACAGTTGTTTTCTTCCTCCCTGAGAACTCTAAATTTGATGTAACCTTTGTGTCTCAAAACTATTCTCTTTGAATGAAATTCAGGAGGGGAATCTCTCCTCTCCGGCGACTTGGTCTAAAAAAAAAAACCTACTACAGTAGTACCTAGAGGACCTGGCATGGCCACTCCTTGTTGTCTTCTTCCATGGATCGGCACAATCACAACGGCAACCCTGCACGATAGCAGCGCACGTCCGGCAATCAAACCTAAAACTTTCTATTCCTCCGTTTTATACTACTACTATAAGACTTTCTAGTATTATCCACATTCATATACATGTTAATATATGTCTAGATTCATTAACATCTGTATGAATATGGACAATGTTAGAAAGTCTTATAATATGAAACAGAGGGAGTAGTTTTTATACTTGTCATATTACTAGTGATCGTGCACGTGCAATGCACGTTGGTCCAATATAAATTCAAAAAAAATGTCTCCAATTACAAGCAGAAACATTTCTTATTAATTTTAAAGCCACATTTATCATGGTAGTAAAATATGATTTGAAGCTAGGTAATTTTATCCCAAAAAATAAATTCCAGTGAAGTTTCATATTATATACTACTATTAAATTTGAACTATTGCAGACATATTCACTTGGACAATACAGTTAAGGCAAACCCAAATGATAACATGTATAAATGGTGTATAAGATTGTAATCTGTAAACAAATAAAAGTAAACTTGTTCAAAATAAGTAAAATAAAAGTTTAGGATGTTTGAAGTTACAAATTTTCTTCACCATAATGCTCATGACCTGAATACTGCGTACATCAGATGCTCAATAATTTAGTTTGTAAGTTACAACTGGATACCCATCTATCAGTAAGTCATAGAACAATATAGGAGTACACTAAAGACTACATGAATAGTCTTTGAAACAAATTCAATATACCATGTCCGGTGCCAGATCAATTCTCACCGTTATTATTGACATGTTGTAGAAACAAAAAAAAAAAAGTTTATAACAAGCAAAGACATAGATTGTCGAAAAGTTCTCTAATGTTTCCATGATGCAGTATAGTACATAGTATATAACACCTAATATCCAGATCCTGTGCTACTAAAAAATTACCGTCAGTCTTAGGTAGCACAAATTTGAACTATCATTCTCTAAGAGCCAACTGCGTATTTCATGATATTTTGCAATTGCTCTAGCATCCCTTCTCTAAGTAAGTCTGCTATGATAGAAAATAGAAAGATGAGGTAATCAACATTGCACAACTTGAGCACCAACCCCCTGCTTCTTAGGCTATTCCACATGGCATTCAGGTACTCAGCATTTGTACCCAATCCTTTTTTTTTTTTTTCAAATTTGTATTCTTCAGAGTTGCAAAGTAGATGGTCATGCATGCAACAAAATTATTTGTCAGAATCATTGGTACAGAAATTTCAAAAACATAATTTTTGTATATGCATGTGCATAAGTTGAACTCTAGTAAGCATGGATGAATAATGGTTTATATAATTTTTTTTAGAAACTGTGATGATACATTTGAGATTCTTTGCAAGCAGAATTCATGCCAAGAAAAAAAATCCCAACTATGCTCACCTAATTTAGTGTGATGATAAATCATAAATTGATGGATCAACCATAACTTTCTGTTAATAATATTCAAGATTTCATCATCAAATGGTTCTCATTATTCACATTATCGACTGAGATGAAATGCAGTAATATCTGACAAAACTGGAAAAAGAATACATGATTAACACAAATTTGGTCACATTTTGCACATTAGCTTACCTTGTGAGTACATCTATAAATGATGAAACATCAAAAGACTTGACCATTTGCTTTGTTGTTACCATCATCCATCCTAAGCCATTGATTTTAGTACCATCGATGGGGTGAAATTATTTAGCAATCACATATGCTTCTCTCTTTCCTATGTTTCCTGAAACAAGCACCAGCTTGATTGGTGAGCAGGAAGCATGCCTGAGAACAAATAAATTTTTTTACACTACTGTAGCTTAAACAAAATGATAGAGGAAATGTGCAACTCAGTGACTACAAAATCTCACACATTCAGGGAAAATAGTAAGAAAGTACATGTTGCAGAGTCATAATCACATTGGAAATTAATATGTTGATGGCGTAGTCCCTGCTTGACACCATTGGTCATGCCAAAAACCCTGAAAATGTAGAAGCAAACGGTGTGAAAGGAAAATATATTCCTAACAGGGTAGTAAAAGAGTTGTGCACAAAGAGCAACAGCTTGAATCTTTCTAAAGTGCATCATCTAGCATAACCATGCATTGATCGATGGTATAAGTCTAAATATTCATTTCACAAACAGAAACATATATCAGTCTCTCTTCTTCCACGTCTCCATCCAAAGCATCATCTGTAGCATCCCCATGATATCACTCATCATCTCCATCTCTAAATTTTGGCGCTCAAAGTCCATCATAATCGAATTAATGCATAGCTTGTGTTGAAATTAAATAAGTCAGGGATTTCAGCCCATTGCATCGCATATCTAGCAGCTACAGCATCTTAAATAAAAGATTGATCCCAACTTGACCATGTTGCTACTACTGCTTAGTACAATTTAATGAAGTCAAAATCATGTACTGACGGCAAAAAACTTAGACTTTCACGTTTTTCCTTATAATGCACAGTAGATTCATAGACCATGTAAAACACATCGCTTGGTCAGCATGGAAGACACTGCTAGTTGACAAGGAATGCACACATTGTATAAATAGCAATAATTAGCATTTAGCAAGAAAGCGGCAGAGCAAATGCACAGTTATCTCAACACTCTTAGAAAAGCTCCTTGAAGCTGAGATTTAAGTTGGTAGATCTTTGTGGTATGATGTTGTGTACAAATAAGATCTTTGGCTATCATTTTCACAGCTACCTGAGTGCGTCATGAGAAAAACTGGCATATCGTTGTTGAAATTGCATGGAACACAAGAAACTACAAATAATGGGTTCTAATTTGTCTCCACAGTTTTGGATGATGTCAACAATCAACTTGTGGGATGCTCCCTGAGAGATGAAAAGAAGTGAATTAGCATTAGCTGGACAAAAACAAGTAAATTAGCATTACCTCAAACCATAAGCTTGTAACCAAAATCTCTATCGCATTTGCTTCTTAATATTCCAGCGCACTTAAATTAGAGATGTCAAAACACAGTCCTTCCCCTAATACATTTTGCAGCAAGTAAATACCCACAATATTTGTACAATGAATCATACAATGGTCATATATGCTTTAAATAAAAAAAAAAACAGCCTGCCAACAGCAAACGGGTTTGTCATGTATATGCATTACAATGATTGTGTCAAAAAGTTCTATTATAGTACTACAAAAGTAGATCAGTTGCATTATCACTGCAAAATAAAACCAATGTTCTAGTGATCTGTATGAGCACTATATAAACTTGTATTAGCAAGTCAGGCGAAAGTTGGTGACTAATTACCTGTCATTATAAAAACTTGCGGTGTAGATATTCAATTATTCATGTATATTGTCCAGTCCGTTGAAGTAAACCCATGTGGAATAGAGGACGAAGACACCGATAGGGCAAGATATTGCTAGACGCGAGTGATTCCCCTATGCAATCAGCTCACTATCAAAAAGTTCAAATCAACATCTTTAAAAAAGCAAAATTCTGTTAATTTTCAACAAAATAAGATATTCTCTGTAGTGGTGATGATCAATAATTAACTTTCATCAAGCTGTACAATGGATCGAGAATGAACCGGACCACGGAACTAAGAGGAGAAATTTTCATATAGGGGATTAATGAGCTCAAAAGGGGAATCACAGAGTAATTTTTAGATGAATCATTCTAACCTGCACAAGAGAGGACCAGCGTCCAGGGAGGACCGGCGCCCTGGAAGCATTGGAGCTGCTTGATATGGGTAGACTCTACCCCTTAACTGTCGCGCCACAAGAGGCGTGGCAGGGAGCCAGTGGAAGGCAGGATCACAAGGACGCGACGGGGCGGCTGCGCCGGTGGAAAGAAAGCTCCACCAGGACGTTGATTGATGCGGAAGAACTTATGGCAGCGCGAGCAAACAAGAAGGCCCCCGGGGGCGGGACTTGACACCCCAGTTAAGGAGTAGTGCTTTGGAGTAGGACGGGCTTCCATGCTGACAGAGATGATGTGGAACCCCCAAGCTGAACTGGTGCAATTAATCGTCGGCAACGAGAGCAGGAGTGGTCTCGCAATAGATCTACGATAAATTCTCCAACTCAGCCGTTGCTTGATCTCCAGTGTTAAAAGTTAAAACTACTAGCATCCAGAATTTACTCAAAAAGAAGATTGTGGACAATGCCCTATGCGCACTCTGTCAGACAGAGACTGCAACGGCGAACCATCTCTGTTTTGCTTGCCCCTTCGCAAAGAGTTTTTGGCGGGCTATCGGCTTTCAACCAAATATTGAAGAAGATGAATTTTACATTTCTTAAGAAAGTAATTTGAGGTATCTAAATTTTACACTAAATTTTTGATACTTTGAGATACTTTACATTAGAAAATATGGTATCTCTAGATATTTTCTTAAGGACGGTAAAATTACCCGGTGAAGAAACGAATTTCCTTCATCTACTCCAATCGTCTGGAAGAATACCCAACAAGAAGTTCCACCTGCTTCTGCAGATTGTTTCTGGATACTTTGGCTGCATCGCCATGATGTGGTCTTCGCTAGGATCGGCCCTGACAAAATGCTTACGGAGATACTAACTTCTGGGTTGAAAGACTAAATAGCAAAGATAGGGATATAATCCCGGTTTGGAAACAGTTGTTTTCTTCCTCCCTGAGAACTCTAAATTTTATGTAACCTTTGTCTCTCAGAACTATTCTCTTTGAATGAAATTCAGATAGGGAATCTCTTCCCTCTGATGACTTGGTCTAAAAAAAAAAAAAAACTACTAGTACCTGGAGGACCTGGCATGGTCACTCCTTGTCTTCTTCCATGGATCGGCACAAGCACAACGGCAAACCTGCACGCGATAGCGCATGTCCAACAATCCAAACCTAAAAACTATTTAAGTACTTTATCCATTTCATATTATAAAACTTTTTAGGATTGTCCACATTCATATATATGTTAATATATGTCTAGATTCATTAACATCTATATAAATATGAGCAGTGCTAGAAAGTCTTATAATATAAAACATAGGGAGTAGTTTTTATACTTGTCATATTATATAGAAGTTGTTTATAGAAATTATATACTCAACGAATGATTTCTTCAAAATAAATTCTCAGCCAATCAACCCTCTTTTTTCATTCACTTAAGAAATAGTTTTTTTCATTTTCCTCCCCTTTTCTTATCAACTCTTTTACTATTTCAGTTTTTTCTTACGCGTCAAATATATTTAACACTACGAAACTAACTGAGGTGAATGTTGGGACTGTCTTAATCCTGGCTAAAGTCCACAAGCATACAAACGTAGGAGCTTTAGTCAGACGCATGACTGTCACGTATTGGCACACGTAGCACCACCGATACCAACTGCAGTTTGTCTTCTTGCCCACCTGGCGTTGCCAAGCTGGTGGGAGCCATCTCCATTGCTGCCATTCCAATTCTGGCTGTCCTGGCTGGACCGATGCGCCATGTCAACATTCAAATTCAAGTGTTTGTCCATTTACATAACCTTTTCTTTTCTGTCTAGGTGGACTTTAGTACATGTGACATTTACATATCTATATGTATCAGATACTACCTCCGTCCCAAAATAAGTGCAGCCATAAATATATGTGTTCAGCGTTTCGACCATCCGTCTTATTTGAAAAATTTATGAAAAATATTTAAAAAATTAGTCAGACGTAAAGTACTATTTATATTTTATCATCTAGTAATAATAAAAATACTAATCATAATCTTTTTTTCAAATAAGACGAACGGTCAAACGTTGAACATAAACAGTGCTAAAACTGCACTTATTTTGGGACGGAGAGAGTACATGCATGCTCCAGGATTTCTCTTTGGAGTAGAAGAAAGAAAAGAAAAGGAACAAAATGATAGAGCATGGCACAAAAGATACCCTTTTTAAAAATAGGAGTATCCTTTTGACTAAAAGTTCTTCTAGACAATTCGGAATTAGTGAGTGATCAGTGTCAGTGTTAAGATCCAGTAAGGCCCATTAACAGGACGGCCACTAGTGTTTAGTGGGCCAGTGAGGTGCAGCTGTGCAGGCCCACTAGACAGAACCAATTCCCAATTTTGGTTTGTAATAGTAGCCGAGATCTAGAAGATACCGAATCTGGTATGGCTGTCAGCTAATAATGGTCAGTAAGAACCAGAAGAGGGATATGTACAATGTATAAAACAAAACTCATTTTTTCTGTCGCTGTTCGATTAGTTTGCTAGCAATGCAGTTGGTTGCTAGCTGGTGGATGGTAGAGTTCAAAACTGCCAAACATAAAATAGCCGCAGAATTTAAGTTTGGAGTTTGGACTATAATATATTCCAATAATAATAGCTAGAACATGTAGTGCTTTTTAGATAGGAGGTCTCTAAGGATCCCTGCATATGATAGCAACGAGGTCTAATATTTTTCAAAGAAATCAACACGAGGTTGTACTATTTCATTGAATATAAAGATAAAAAAATACAACCTCTAGGTGTGAGAAAAAAGACTGTACATGGCTACACAGAAAGAGATTCTTCAAGCAGCCTTGCTCCTGTCATAGCCCAAATTCTTGCCTCCTTTATTTTTGCCATAAGGCTAGGAGCCACAGTTTCCTTGTGCTTAAAAACCTGTTGGTTTCTTTCTTTCCAAATTTCTTAGAATGTTTAATACTTATATGTATCCGGTCTCGTAAATGAATATTAGACTTGATACTACAGAAGTACCAGGCCTGATCGTATGGATACCAACCTGATACACATTAATCCGCAAGAAAAAAGGAGCCTCAATGAAGCCCAAACATCCATAAGCAAATACTCCCTCCGTTTCACAATGTAAATCATTCTAGTATTTCCCACATCCATATTAATCTTAATGAATCTAGACATATATATCTATCTAAATTTATTAACATCAATATGAATGTGGAAAATACTATAATGACTTACATTGTGAAACGGAGGAAGTAACAACTACGACACCATGGATCGAAAAATAGAGTGGCGGATTTATGTTGATTGAGCTCAGTGAGAGAGAGAAGCTGCTGTTCAACTCATCAACTATGTGTTTGCATCCCCATGTTCCCAACACTTCTCCCTCGTTTTCCGCGTGCACGCTTTTCAAACTACTAAACGATGCATTTTTTGCAAAAAGTTTCTATACGAAAGTTGCTTTAAAAAAAATCAAATTAATCCATTTTTGAAAAAAAATTAGCTAATACTTAATTAATCACGCGCTAATGGACCGCTCCGTTTTCCGTGCGGGAGGGATTAGTTCCCATCACTGGAATCCGAACACAGCCTTTCCTCCCCTTTTCTTATCAACTCTTTTACTATTTCAGTTTTTTCTTACGCGTCAAATATATTTAACACTACGAAACTAACTGAGGTGAATGTTGGGACTGTCTTAATCCTGGCTAAAGTCCACAAGCATACAAACGTAGGAGCTTTAGTCAGACGCATGACTGTCACGTATTGGCACACGTAGCACCACCGATACCAACTGCAGTTTGTCTTCTTGCCCACCTGGCGTTGCCAAGCTGGTGGGAGCCATCTCCATTGCTGCCATTCCAATTCTGGCTGTCCTGGCTGGACCGATGCGCCATGTCAACATTCAAATTCAAGTGTTTGTCCATTTACATAACCTTTTCTTTTCTGTCTAGGTGGACTTTAGTACGTGTGACAGTTAATAGGGGAGCATATCTGTATGTATCAGATACTACCTCCGTCCCAAAATAAGTGCAGCCATAAATATATGTGTTCAGCGTTTCGACCATCCGTCTTATTTGAAAAATTTATGAAAAATATTTAAAAAATTAGTCAGACGTAAAGTACTATTTATATTTTATCATCTAGTAATAATAAAAATACTAATCATAATCTTTTTTTCAAATAAGACGAACGGTCAAACGTTGAACATAAACAGTGCTAAAACTGCACTTATTTTGGGACGGAGAGAGTACATGCATGCTCCAGGATTTCTCTTTGGAGTAGAAGAAAGAAAAGAAAAGGAACAAAATGATAGAGCATGGCACAAAAGATACCCTTTTTAAAAATAGGAGTATCCTTTTGACTAAAAGTTCTTCTAGACAATTCGGAATTAGTGAGTGATCAGTGTCAGTGTTAAGATCCAGTAAGGCCCATTAACAGGACGGCCACTAGTGTTTAGTGGGCCAGTGAGGTGCAGCTGTGCAGGCCCACTAGACAGAACCAATTCCCAATTTTGGGTTGTAATAGTAGCCGAAATCTAGAAGATACCGAATCTGGTATGGCTGTAAGCTAATAATGGTCAGTAAGGACCAGAAGAGGGATATGTACAATGTATAAAACAAAACTCATTTTTTCTGTCGCTGTTCGATTAGTTTGCTAGCAATGCAGTTGGTTGCTAGCTGGTGGATGGTAGAGTTCAAAACTGCCAAACATGAAATAGCCGCAGAATTTAAATTTGGAGTTTGGACTATAATATACTCCAATAATAATAGCTAGTACATGTAGTGCTTTTAAGATAGGAGGTTTCTAAGGATCCCTGCATATGATAGCAATGAGGTACCAGGTCTAATAATTTTTTTTGAAAGAAATCAATACGATATTGTGCTATTTCATTGAATGTAAAGATAAAAAAATACAACCTCTAGGTGTAAGGAAAAATACTGTACATGGCTACACAACGCCTATGGTTGATTTGAGAGAAATTCTCCAAGCCACCTTGCTCCTGCCATAGCCCAAGTTCGCCTCCTTTATTTTTGCCATAAGGCCTTTTTTTAATGGAATCTATCTCGTGCTATTTCATTAAATATAGCGGGAGAAAAGTACAACCCCTAGAGGAAGAAGGAAAAAAGCTATACAAAACTATACGTGTGGAGGGATAAACTCGCTAAGTTTTTTTTAGCTCCGGCAAGAACCTAAGTTCGTGTTTCTTCCTTTATTTTGGCCAACAATTTTTGCCATAAGGCAAGGAGCCACAGCCTCCTTTTGCTCGAAAACCGTTGATTTTTTTCTTTCCGGATTTCTCAGAATGTCTAATACTTATATGTATCAGATCTCGTATATGAATGTTAGACCTGATACCACAGAAGTACAAGGCCTGATACGTATGGATACCAACCTGATACACATTAATCCACAAGAAAAATGGAGGAGCCTCAATGAAGCCTAAACATCCCCAAACAAATTACAACTACGACACCATGGATAGAAAAATATTGTGGCGGATTTCTGTTGATTGAGCTCAGTGAGAGAGAAGCTGTTGTTCAACTGATCATCTAAAAGGGGGAAGATGCCTCGAGCATATCCACCAGCAGGCAGCGATGGGATTCTAACTGATGAAATTTCAAGTGTTAGTTTCAAATGTCACCTTTTTAAATAAATCAAAATAGCAACAATACTTCTCTGTCAAGTTTTAGTTTGTCGGCTCTGACGGTCACTGTAGGTAGGAGGAACACGGAACGTCAATTCTTCAGTGGAAAGCAACATGATATATACTCCCTCTGTTTTTTAATAGATGACGCCGTTGACTTTTTCTCCCATGTTTGACCATTCGTCTTATTCAAAAATTTTATGTAAATGTATAAGATATAAATCAGACATAAAGTACTATGAGTATGAGTGATAAAACGACTCATAAAGCAAAATAAGTTATAATTACGTAATTTTTTTTAATAAGACGAATGGTCAAACATACGCAGAAAAAGTCAACGGCGGCGATCATCTATTAAAAACGAGGTAGTAGTATCACTCTCACCTCCTTCATAGATGTATTTGCCGCTTTTAGCAAATGCAAAAAAAATAAAAAAAAAATCCAGCATTGGCTGCAAACTTGTGCTACACAAAAAAACAAGCCTTCGTGCCCTTCTGCAGTGTCGCAATCCATAGCAGCCCGTGGCAGGTCTAACGTGCGCAGAAGATACCTGAACCTGAACTCGT